>VWZV01008967.1:0-440337 GCA_013397155.1 Irena cyanogastra | reverse complement strand
GGGTCAACCTGGCGGTGTTGTCTGTTAATTTTTTTAAAACAATAAAAAAACCATAGATAATAAGGATAAACTTTGTACTATGTACCTTCATATTCTTAGATGTGCATCCGGAACTTACACTTGCCATAGTTTAAGGCTGGGACATATAAGGTTATTTTGTACACTTCTGAATCAGCTTTGTTGACAAGTTAGTTTGAACTGGCTTAGGTCTTTTGTACTCTGACAAGACAGAAAAATGCATGGTTAACACTGATTAAAAAAAAAAAAAAAAAGAAATGCTTATCTGTGCAGGACATAATCCCTACTGTCCCTTGACTAACAAAGATAGTTCAGTTTGGTGGGAATTCATGCAGGAGTAAAGTTTCCTCCTTTTACCACCTAGTATAGCATGATGGAAAGATAATGAATTTTCTGTTGGCAGCTTTTTTTCCCACATCAAGTGTAACTAGAGCCTTGTTCAAGAGGTTTGAAGGTTTGAGTTTTAAGTACAGCGAATGGATGATGACTGAACATAAAAAATTGTGCACTGTATGTGAAAGCCATTACCTAGCCAGATGTTTTAACCATGGAAACTTGCAGTGTGTGTCATATACACACAGTGATGCTTAGCTTTGGTTCCAAAGCAAGAGCAGAATGGACCACATGAAGGAAAAGAGAGAGAGGGAGAGAATTTTTCACCAGGAAATAGTAAAGAGAAATAAATGTCCTTTTAAATATTTTGACAGATGATCTGTTACACAGATTGATTTGTGGTAATAGAAATTTAACCTTTATGAAAAGGTATTAGATTATCAAAGTATCCCCCTGCTTGCACATTCCTAATAGTGCTGCACAAGCAGAGTTCTTTACTACACAGCACATTTTCAACCAACTGTGTAATTGAAAGTTTCTTCCTGCAACAGCTGGATGACATTTTTTACCATGTTCAGTATCAAAAACTGCTCAAATGCCTCATGATTGCTATTTAGGCTGGAAGCAGTTTTTCAGCATTTCAAAGCAATGGGAATTCTGATGATTGCAGGAGTAGTATTTCATGCAATAAAATCATGAGCTGGACATGTTTAAAATTCACATGTAGGTTCTGGAAGATGTACTCTGAAATTGTCTACTTTTCACTGTGTACCAGGAGAAACAATAAACCTTGGGGGTTTTTATTGTCTTCTACTGCCCATCATGCTATTTTGGGGAATAGAGAGATGAAAATTTAGAGTGGTTTAAAATCACAGTAATTCTTGAAGTGCTACTGACATATTTACTCCTATATATGTTCCTAAAATGCGATGTGTGAGAAATGTGGAGACCAGGGTAATTTGGGAAGGGCTATTATAGATTTCTGGAAATATTACTTGAGGTACACAGGTTTTTAAACCTATATTGTGTTGCAGCCGCTTCTGTGATATTTTAGTCATAAATTTCAAGGGATTAATAAGTATTTGAGGGAAAAAGATTGTAGTTGATTTGTTTGTAATATTTCACTTGACTGTGCAGGTGCAATGCAGAGACTTTAATCATGTATGTGTGTGAATAAATATTTCTCTCTATACATATCAAATGGTAAGGGGAATTGTATTCATGGGTCTCTATACAGTGTTTCACACTAAAATTTTTTATATATAATAATCATGGCCTAAAATTTTCTGTCATCCTTCCTTCTTTCCTTCCTTCCTTCCTTGGGATCTGCTGGCTGAACTGTTAATATGCTAACAAACTCTTATTCATGCACTGTCGGCCCAACTGATAGCCAACTGTCTTAATGGCATGAGCAATGGAACAAAACATATTCAAAAATTTTATTAAATTTAGGTTTTGTTTTTAACTATTTCTGTTAAAGTGCATTCTTGGGGTGGTGGTGGATACAGAAAATAGTGGATTTATGATTTTTTTTTTATTTGCCTCTGTTTGTAATTTTCTGCCTGCTTTAGAGCCAAATTCTTCATGTACATTGCATGAAAAATCTCATAGTGGGGCAGTCAGGTGAGGAGCTGTGGAAGTTTCTCCTTATTAAGAAACAGGTTTGGAAATACTAAGGCTTTATATAACTGATTCTTTCCGTTACAATGAAGAGCAAATTAAAACCATTTACCTCCAACTAGAATAGACTGCAGAACTTCCCGCTGGTGCTGATGCAGGAACATTTCATAGAGAATATTTTATTCCTCCTGTGGATTGATGTTGAGGGAAAGCCTATGCTTGGGATTTTTTTCTTTATCTCATGTGCAGACTTGTAACTCAGTTTCAAAAGCAATTAATATTTATGAGGTAGGGCTGAGAATAATACAACTGCAGTGAGACAGTGAAATGTCTGCCATTCATGCACTGCTGTATAGTGGTAAAAATACATATTTAAGTTTGAATTAATTAAATTGTATTTAATCCCTTCTCTGTGAGCTTGTAAACAGCAGCTCATATCAATGCTAGTGTACATTGTTGGCAAGTGACATGTGCTGTCAGCATAATTTTAGACACATTTCATTTCTTTCATAGTGCTTATCGCTAATACAGAACTTTTTCTCATTGGTGTGCCAGCTGCTAAAATCAGAAGGTTTTTCCAAGATGTAGTTTTTTGTGCTTTGTATGCAGAAACAATGGAATGCAAATAGTGATTGTGTAGTGACTTCCCAAAGCAGCGTAATTAAAAACCACACTTTGTAGAGCCCTTTAAATTGGCATTGATTTTAATCCTTCAGGTTGGCTTATTTTCAGTTTAAAGTGAAGAACTGTCAAAAGACTGTGGCTCTATAATTGGTGGCAAATACAATCAGAGTAAAAGTGCTCATCTTCTCAGCCTGCCTTCCTGAGCAGGATGATGGAAGATATGAGCAGCTTATTATTGGCAACCTGGTGCTCCAGTTGTCTTGGGGAAAATAAGTGGTTTGCTCTGAGTATGAACAAAACCTTAATGTGTTATTATTACAGTAGATCAGGAGCTGAGCTGTAGACATTGAAATATTGCATTAATATTTGCTGTGCTTGGATTAGCTGAATTGGCAGTGCATTTAAGTAGGGACTTGGGCTTTCTTATTATTTACTTAATTATATTCATAATTTACTGTGGCTGAATACTCAGCATGATTTTTAATTGTCTGAGGGAGACTCTTAATTTTACAAATGAGGTTCAATAAATGTGTGTGATATTGCAGTCTTGGCTTTATAGGAAGAAGACTGAGTTTTCTGCTCATTGCTGAGCTTTATGGTATTCCCATTACTACTAAACTAGTATGGTTGTAATTAAATTTTTAGAAGTTCATTTGCATGTAGTTACTAGGCAATCCTAATTTCTGCAATTATTATTATTTTGCTATCATTTGGGTGGCAAATATATGAGGTTCTTGCACAGTGCTTAAAAGGTAAAAAAATTATTGATGCTAATGCACTAAATCATCATCTGAAAGAGGCCTGAACATCAGAGGTTATCTGCCATTTGTCACCTCAGGTACTCACCCTCATTGAAAGGTTGCAGTATATATTAACCCCTCTAAGTACACCTTTGTAATGGAACAGATTGGGGTTGTTTAATGTAGGTCAGTATCTTGATATTGTGTACAGAAAAATGGGTAGTCATCCACTTTCACTGTGAATTCCTTTAATAAAATATAAGAAGTGATGAAAAAAAATAGCAAAAACAAACCCAGGTAGAAATTTCATCCATTTCCTTTACAGTATGTATTGTTAATTAAAAATTATGCATACAAGCAGAACCTTGGGAGTGTGAAGAAGCATCATGCAGAAAAGAATCAAATTGTTTAGTAAGCAGTAAAACACTTGAAGACCTGCACTTCATTTCCTCATTGAAATTTGGTTTAATGATAATGGTCACACTGTGAATTGGTGATCTGCACAGGAATGGTACAGACTTGATTAGAGTCTGTTTCTCAGACTCACAGATTCACAGAATAATTTACCTAGTAAGGAATTACAGGCAGTTATCAAGTTGCAAAGGGTCTTGTTCAACTGAGTGTTCAGTATCTCACAGGCTGGAGATGCCACAGCCTCCCTAGGCACCTGTTTTGGATTACTCTTTGCTCTTGTTCTTTGCCACACTCTCTTCCAGGTTTCTTTTTAACAAAATCTATCTAAAAACACCCAAAAAAATTATAAAAATTAACCATCAAGCTCAAAAGTATTTTTGTTCCATGCCCTGTTTCATGCACCAGAGATCAAAACAAAGAATATAGGAACATGTCAAACATATTCTCTTAGCCTCATGGTGTCTTGAGCTTTGGGTCTTTCTGAGCTGCATGTTTCTAAACATTTCTAGTTACCTTTATTGAGGGAATTTAATTTTCCCACCCTTTGGCTGACTTCTCTTGAAGACACGATTTGATCTCCATGACCTACTGTGGCAGGAGTCCCAGAATACAACCGCATTTTGCAGAAAGGGCCATCCCTCTTTGTTTATTTGTTCAGCTTTATTTCTTTTTATGATGTGACTCTTAATCAGCTTGATTTAATGTCCTGTGGTTGTTTTCATAATCTTCCATGATTCAATTTTCTCTTTTTTTATAGTGTTACCCTATTCCTTTGTCCCTCATGCAGAAGTATTCTGTACACTCCATCATCATCATCTTGCTTTTTTGTGAACCTTTTCTGGTTGTACCTCTCTGATTAAATAAAAAATAGGGAAAGTGGTCAGAGAAGGCTAGCATGCATAGACATGCACAGATAAGAAAGACCAAAAGCAAAACAGACGAAGAATTAAAGAAATTTTAAAACTATTAAGCCAATGTTGGTTTAGTTGGGGCTGTTGATGCGGATATTACGATTTGTTTGTACAGAATCTTAAGCACATTAGTCCATGGCCATCTCTGAAAACTTTGTCATGTGTACTTAGATGTTTGCAGAAAGTTACTTTCAAATGTTTTCTTTTTTACACTTCAGGCAGTGGCTTACAGTGTGCTTAACACTTGTGTGATGCAGGTGATACCTTTACATGACTTGCCTTCAGTGTCTCTGTCATCACTAAATACATCTGACAAGTTAACATTTCTCTTAACCAAGTGAATTCTGTCAGCTAAGAGAAGCTCACCTGAGCCCAGCTTCAGCAAGGTTCTCAACCAAATCTTCAAGCATGGGAGTTTCAATGGGTTCAGAGAAGTCCTTACAACTGAAGGCTCCTCCTAAATTCATGGAGGATTTGTTCCTTTAGAGGTTTATGTTTGGAAGCTCCCTAAAGAGATGTTATAATAAAAAAAATCAATCTAGTTTACTTGTTACAATTAAATATACTCTGTCAATTTTATACGCTCGTGGAAAATCTGGAATGCTTATGATATAGCCAATATGATAGACAAATCAAAGTCTTCCTGAAAAGAGATCCTGTCAGCAGGAAATCTGTGCATTTCTGAAATAATTTAAAAGCATTTTCTGGTTCTGTACCTCTCTCTTGATCCCACTGTCTGATAATTTTATCATCTCATTTTCCTACTTTGAGCATACTTTCTCCTACTTCTGACAAAAAAACCCCTGCACAACCAACCAAGAAAGACCAGCTGTAGAGAAAGAACTGGAAATTTAGTTTTAGATTTAAGAAGAAATGCACTAAAGATAGTTACATACCTCAAGGGAGAGGCAGGCTCTCAAAGCCAGCTCTACACAAAGTGCTGCCATTGGAGTGCTAGTACTAAAAACACTAGAATGTTTCTATCCTGGCAGTAATGTCAGAGACTCTGAAGCAGTGTCAGAATTTAGTTTATCTTTGAAAAGGGACTCACTGTAAATATAAAGAAAGTAAGGAGAAGGCTGCAGCTGTCATCTGTTTGACTGCTTTAGAGGTCAATGAATTCTCAGGAATAATCACCTCTTGTTACAGAGGCTATTCCTGTCCTCTTAGTGGTTACTTTGAAAGAATTTCAATCTAAATCTTAATGTTTTACTAAGATGTGCATCCCACTTCCAAAGGAATTAATTTACGGAAGATTTTTCACCTGTGGGAAGTAGGACATCAGACTGATTGGGTTGGTCTCTTCTAGTTTTATAAGCATGAGTTTGTAATATTTTCAGGGTATTTTTGCTCTGAGAATTTTTAAATGCTTTTTCTGACAGCTAACCCCCAATAGTTAACTGTGATATGGAAAGGTATTTCTTTGACTGAGTATCAAGAAATTAAAATAACTTAAGAATGCATCAAACAAGTTATTGTAGTGATAAATCTTCAGTATAGTCCAAGGCTATTATCAAAGCACTCTTAGCTGTGAATTTTTTTTCTTTTAATATGCTTTACTGTAAATTTTTGATTTGAGATGTTAACTGCATTTACAAGACAAAATATTCACACTTATTCTGTCTTGTACTTTCAAATTGCTCACATGAAAAAAAGACAGAATAAAATAGGCTACACCTTTAGGTGATCAGAAACAAAACTTAAATAGTGAGATGACTCATAGAGAACAAATATAGAATGCAGAGGAAAGCCATTTATTTCTGTTAGCCTCAGAAGTATTTCTGGAGAAATAAGAGGGAAAAATATGTATATAATTTTCCTTACAAGAGAGAGAAAATGGCTTATAAATAAGTATTTTCAGTTTATATAATTTTAAAAAATCATATGTTTTAATGTGCAGTGACTTCCCATTGCAATTTTGTCCACTACCCGTCGAGTGCTGGTGTGAGAAGCACCATGTGCACAGCTGGGTGATTCTCACCATTCTTCTCTGCTTTTCCAGACACAAGCAGCAGGATACCATGGTGTTTATGCAGAGTGAGAAAAGGTTGTGGAAGGGAGTGAGTAGGGGAGAAGTGAGCTTGCAGAGATTTACTGAGGCAATCACATGTAACTAGTCTTGGTATCTCTTGGTAAAAGAACCAACAAACTTTTCATGCATTGTGCAGGGATAGTAGGAAGGTTGAAATGGCATCACAAATGCAGCATTATGCAATCAAAATATTCTTTTTTTGTTGCAAGAAGAAGAGTGTGGAACCATGTGAAAACTTTACCATGGAGCATTATTGTAAAACATCTCAACATTGCTGTGATTTTTAATGAATACATAGATCCTTGCCATGTTAATAATTTCATCTTGTTTCAGTCTAGTAGTTTTAACTCCTACACTTTGATTGTGTTTCAGAACAGTCAAGCATCAAGTATTGGAACTGACATCCGAATTAAAGACTGCAAAAATCTCTTCCCTCTAACTATTGAAACAACTAAAATGGAAAACTGACTAAAAGAGGTGAGTCCTTTCCTCTGATCGTTCTCCTTGATCTCTCTTTGCATTGCTTTTATTCTTTTTCTCCAGATCTGCCTCCTGCAAAGGCAGGGAGCCAAATGATTGCAAACTCTCAACTGTTTTAATGGAAGTGAAGGTAGCTAGAAAATGACACATATGATAACCCATCTTTGTACTGAACTAGTTATGCTGGCTGAGGGTTCTGTTAATATTGGGTGTCTTTGAGTATTGTGGTGAATGATTTTCACAAGTCTGATATTAATGTAGAAATGTGTATATATAAACATATGTGTATAACTTATTATAAACTTAGATGTTGAGTAAAGCCCCATAGAGCTAGATACACCAGAGCTGTGGAGAGAGCGTAAGGAATATAAGGGGAAGGATTGATTTGGCCTAGAGGAATGTAACAAAGGGGAGAGGTCAGAGGGAAAAAAGAAGTACAGAAGACAAGCATGGCAAGGGGTTGCAGCATCTTGGAAGCAATATTGAAATGGCCTGAAAAAGCTCTGGTTAGGGAGAGAACTTCCTTTTCCACAGTTTCCACAGATATTTTTCCTTGTTGTTTTTTTTTTTCCTGCTTGTTTTGTTGTTTTTTTGTTTTTTTCTTTTTTTTTTTACACTAAGAGAGACCTGTTAGGAGATACTGAAGATAAGCTGACCTCTAGCCTCTGGAACAGAAATGGAATAGCAGTGAAATGTCTACATATAGTGAATTATTGGTATTTCCCCATGTTAATCATGCTGAGACAAATTGAAATCAGTTTCATATCCTGTTTCTTTATTACCACATGGAAGACTTAAACATACATGCACTAGAAACAGGGAGAGTTTTTATGTCTTTTTTAAATGGTGGTCATCTGCCTATGATTTGATATGATTTTAAATGTAGTTCTTAGAACTATATTCAACTCACTAAAGTGCAGTTACATGCAATTTAATTGCTATGTTAAATTAATGTATTAATCATATAATTGGTTATGGGTATTTTAGTTTGGTTAGGTATGATACTGTACTTCAATTTTTAAATTTCCCTGAGTGGAGCATGAGTTTAAGATACTGCATGAAACATTTTACATCTTAGGATTATTCTTTGTGTCACTCCAGAGTAATCTTTTTTCATTGTTTTCCATTGGTGCAAAAAATTTCAATGGATACCTCACTTAAAAAACTTAATTTCTTGCAATTAGAATGTTATCTAATCATCCAGCAGCTTTGTATTTTAGTCAATGTATTTTAAGAGGAGAAAGAAGCAAAGTGTTGAAACAGTTCCGGAGCCATAAAATGTATCCATGATGATTTATTATATGTGAGATATATTTAGATACCTAAGTATATATAGATAGAGATATAGATATGATTCTGCATGTTATATATGTAGTATACACGTGTATTTATACATTGCAAGTATATATTTCTAAGGTATATACACACTACAAAAAATAGGACTTGGAAATCATGTTTGTCTTCTGACAACGTGAAATAGATTAGTTCTGCAAACTTTGCCTCAGTTTGACCTTCTGCAGAACTCTGTAACTTTATTGAAAAGGTAACTTAAGGTTTGAAGTGTTGTGATTTTTCCCAAGCAAAAGCTGGATTTTTACCTTAGGAATTCATTTTTTGCAGTAATATATTTGCTTATCATTTACATATATTTATATGCATTTTCATACACACACAAAAAAAACCCCCCCACCCTATTCCCTCAGCTTCTGGTAGCTTGGGTAAAAGAAAACATAATGTCATGGAAGAAGGTATTTTGATTAATGATACATTTTTTAGAAGAACAGAGTGTGGTCCACTTCTTTTCCTCAGAAATATAATGACAATATCACTTAAGAGTGACTCAATGGCCCTTGTGGGTCCCTTCCAACTCAGCCTATTCTGTGATTCTGTGAATATAATGCTAGTCTTTTGTTGTGAATTTTGTTCAAGGGAAATGCAGACAGAATTTAAAGATGCCATTAAATCAAGATATGTTTATCATCAGGCAGAAGATGACAAGGCTTTGAAAAAGTCAGATAAAGAGAATCTATATAAAATGTGTTAGTGATGTGGAGAAAACTGAACTTTAATGACACCAAACAAAAGGAATATAATTGATCTTCTACAGTGAGAATGTATAGAAGTAATTTTAACCTTAAAGTCCTCTTGTCTTAGTGGGAGACAGGATAGTGGATGTTTTGTATGATCTAATTATGAGGAAGTCTCAGGCTCTGCAAGATATTATTCCTTAGGGGACAAAGACACAAGACAAAGAGAACAAATTACCAGTTAAAAGATATGATGATCTTTGATGCAGTACAAGGGGAAGCATAAGGTATTTTACTAATAATCCTGGTGTGAAAGTAACGGCTGTAATGAGAAAAAATCAGGAAATTGCCTGAGGTAAAATACACTGAGAAGGCAGAAAAGCTTGGATGAGGCAAA
The DNA here is from genome assembly GCA_013397155.1 of Irena cyanogastra. Taxonomy (NCBI): domain Eukaryota; kingdom Metazoa; phylum Chordata; class Aves; order Passeriformes; family Irenidae; genus Irena; species Irena cyanogastra. The sequence continues at coordinate 430,741 of VWZV01008967.1, read as the reverse complement.
GGTACTGCAATCAAATATAAAGAAAAAGACCAGATTTCTAGTGCAAATTGAAAAAAAAATTGATTATGACTTGCTTGAGGTATTTTAAATAAAAATTTAGGCAGGACATGTTATTACAGCATAATAGCAATTCCCTGAGCAGTTATAGAAAGCCTATGCATCAGAGAAAGGAAACTAAACTGACTGTGAGATAGACAAGTGATTTGTCTGTCTATTAGAAAAAACAAGACATTTCAAATCAAAATTCAAATTTTATAAATTCCTGCTTCCTCCTCTACTTATGGGAAAACCAAACATCAAAATTAAAGATGGGAACAACTCTTAAACATTTTTGCATCCAGAACAAGGTGGAAGTCCAGGGAGTATCCATAATGTTTTGGGATGAGCTGGATACTGAAATTTCCTGGACAATTACTAGCTTTGAGTATCTTAGTGGCAATAATAATTTCATAAGTCTGAAGAACCGTCTGTGTAGGCAAAATTGAAAATGGAGCTACAGAACCATAGAATCACAGAATGGCTTTGGTTGAACAGTTTGGTTGAATTTAAAGACCTTTAAGTTCCAGCACCTATTATAAATGTGATGAAAAGATCAAAAACTGCAGATAAAGAGGTGCTGGGATACAGTCAAATATTGAATCAAAGGCTTCATTATTATTATAAGTAAGGAAACAATCATCAACAACTAAAAACTATAGAGGCTTATCTTTGAGTAATAAAAAAATTGTCATGAATTTGCTTATATGATATATAAGCAAATATTTGATATAGCTAAGGACAGACATTTTTTTGTGTGTCAGTCTGAAAAAAATGTTCCTTTATTACAGCTAGCAGAAATATAAGATAATTCCCCATAGCTATAATCAAATTTATTTCAGACATGGATCTTTTGTCTCCTGCTTTTTACAGTTGGTATCATCTAGATATTTATTGACTGAATTATAGACAAAGGTGTGGTCCTTCTTCCTATGAAATCCAGACTAAACTTTCTTTTTGGTGGAAGATAGGTTATTGGTGCAGGAAATTGACCCAACTTTCCAGAAGACTCTATTTCCCTCAGTTGGCCTTAACTTCTGTAAAAATAGAAGAATTTTGTAACATTCAGATGAGTTTTTTTTACAGTCTTTAAAGCATTACTACATTACACCTACAGGATTTAAAGAGAATAATACAACATTGTCCTTATTTAAGCTTTAATACAAACGATGTCAAGGTACTAAACAAAATATTTTTCTTTCTTCTTAAGTAATTATTTTTTATTTAAAATATGAATTTATCTATTTCATAGTATTTAAATAACAGGTTGATAAAGTCAGATGAACAGACTCAGGAAAAGAGATGAAGCAACCTCAAGAGACCATTGCCTGATTCCCAGCCCACATCCCATTGCCTTGATAAATATGAAATTGTAGAAGACAGGTGAAGAATTGAGGCCAAATTATTAAGCATCTTGGTCCTTTTTATTTATTCTACCTCCTCCTGTTAATCCAATGGAAGGCTAAGTGATCCTTTAATTTTAAATTACCTATCCTTCTGACTTTCTTTTCCTCAAGTGGAAGTCCCAGCCGAAATAGAGATGCATGTGAGAGCGCGACTGTTGAGTGACATCCCTGAGGCAAGGACAGTGTTAGAGATAGGTACCATTCTTGTGAGGTCTCTCAGAAGAGGTCATCCCTAGCTCGGGAAATACCAGAGTTATTCAACCTTCTTATGCTTTTCTGTACTTTAGGCATCTACTACCTCTGTGGTTTATGCCAGTGGCTCAATGAGCCTTTGAATTCACTCAGAATGGATATTTTTGGATGTGCACACTACTGGAAGTGGATGCCTGTAAACAGCTTTTATGGTTGGGCAAAAAGTAATGACACCATTAACTCTGAGAAATGGAATACTTCTTGTATTGCTGTCATTCTCTTCCAGTAAAAAAGTTCAAGTTGAGCACAGTGGGAAATCCAATTTACTCCCATGGTATAAAATCATATTCCTGAAATAATTCACCACTATTAGAAACAAACCAACGTGTGGAACTGGCACTGGTTTTTAGGCTGATGCAGGGAAAGATGCTTTTCTTTGGTTTGCATTGCACATCATAAGCAGACACAGGCACAATGATAAATAATCTCACCATTTTCTGATGGCTTCATGGAATCAGAGACTGCACATTTATGCTCACACCGGAAAAGTTATAGGAAGCACATCTGTCCTTATATGGTCTTCCTTTGTATTTTTATATGATTATAACAACTACATCAAAAACATAACAAAAAAATATGATTCAGATAATCCTCTTAGTTCAGGGTTGCAGAGATAGAACCAGCACTGTGCAAAATAAAAATATATATTTGTTCTTACTGGATAGTGGAAGTGTGGCCAAGGTATGTTAGTAGCCTCTTCTGACTCATTGGGTAATACAAAATTATGGTCTCCTGGAAGCTTTATTTCATATGGAACTCTGCCATATGGCTGTTATTTTAAACTTTGCTACAATCTGTTTTATTTCTATCGTATGGTTTCCACTTACCTTTCCTTTCCCTGACTTTCCCTGCCAGCCCTTTTAGCTACAGCCTGCATGCTGCAGACACAGTTTAAAAAAGCTGTCTAATGGTTTGGGGAAGGGACAGTATAGTGGTGGGTCACAGTTGGGCCATGGCAAAGAATTCTAGTATTCAGGGTTTGTATGCTTGAGAGAGACCACAGTCATGTTTGGATGCAGGGACTGTGTTCTCAAGACCAAAGGAAAAGAAACCAACATTTTAGCAAACCACCATGCATGAAGAATAAAACATATAAACATGCATATTATTGAAGCTTTCTGAATTGTCTTTGCTCTTAAAGCATGAATTTATCTGAGCACATTGATGAAGTTTGAGTAGGCTAGAAATCTCATCGTACTGTTGTTATTTTAGAAATGAGTAGAAATATTTCAGTGTTGCAAAATCAGCCCAGTGAAATACTTTGCACCTCATTTTTATAAGCTGCCCAAGAAGTTGTTTGAACAACTAAAATTCTGATCTTGCAAATCCTGGAAATCAGGACAATTTCAAGGAGTGAAAGAATATATAAAATCATCAAAAGTAAAGTATGGAAATAGCTCAGAAATTGGTGAAATGATAAATACTGAGCAGGGTAACTTGCTTAAAAATTTTGGTTGAATTTGTACATAAAGTAGCATTCTGTATGTATGTTCTGTATCGATATAAACAAACGTTTTGCTTAAGAATTAGGCAGTACAATAACAAAGGAGCATAAAACAGGGATGTGATCCCATAAATCAAAATTCTGAAAAGGTGTTTGAGGGCATGGTACATTACCAGCTGTAATAGGATTCTGCAGGTGACAGGTTAAGGCACTACTCAGGTCTTATTTACTAATGTATTTACTAATACATAAAGGCCACCTTTCTGTTCCAAACATGGCCACTCCCCAGGACATACTTGGTTAAAGTGTTCATGCTTGAAGAAGTTGTTGAAAATTTGGAGAGACTTTGGGAGAAAACACAAGATTGGTTCAAATGAGACTAAAAGTAATGGCTGATTTGATTCAGTATTGTGGGAAGGGGTGGAGTCAGAAAACTTTTCTCTCTGTGGAAGGCAACAAAATGTTGACCTTCTGAGACTCACAACTATGACAAAAAGGATCCAGTACATGGAAATTAAAATGGAAGCAAAGTGCATATTTTTAAACAGAAGTAAATACACATTGGAACAATTTACCAAGCACAATTTGGAGTCTTGTAACTTAAAACATTTCATTTGGAATTGAGTCTAGGATTGCTGAAGCAATTTAGGGAATTAGAAGCTCAAACATCCTTGAAATGTACTCATTAAATTCTCCAAGATCTCTTGGGTTCCTCTAGAAATGCAGCAGAGCTAAAAGCAGTGTGCTGCATCTGATTCAGAAGTGGTACTTGATGGAAGGCACTGTGAAGTAGTATCAGACAGTTTCTGTAATGTTACACAGCAGGTTAGACTGCACTGTCCCAGTGGCCTCTTTTATTCGCAGTCAGTGTGTTTGTTTATTTGTATGTAAGAACAGCAAAAAAAGTGTTCTGATCTAATAGGAGCTACTTGAGATTACTGTTGAAGTACCTACACCCTATCTGTTTAATAAGATGACTGTGATTCACTAGTGTTGCAGTAGAATGTTATTTCACTTCCATTCTGCTGCTTGTAGGGAAAAGATTGAAAGACCAGGCCTGTGTGCAGAGATGGCATGGATGTGGCAGCTGAGGAACTGCTCCGTGTCTGTTGTCTTTCAGCAACTGATTTTATTGCCAAAGCAGGAATGGTCAGTCATGTTTCAGGATCTGCTCCATTATCTGAGTGAGTTGAACATAAGATGTCCTGAAATATGACTAGGTAGACATGTTAACTGAGCATTTATTGGTTTTCTCTATATTGTATTGTCTATATAAAGAATTGTCTATATAAAGTATTGTCTATACAAAGAATTCACTTCAGACCTCTGTCTCTCACCAGGAAAATTTGGATCTTAGATGAGTGTGTCTGGCTGGCTCAATTTTACCTTTGTGAGAGTTACATTGAATTAAAGGCTGTATCAACATGTTAAGCACCCAGTCACACACCAGGACAAGCAGTAATTTTGCTGTCACTGGACACTGCAGTCTTGATTGTTGAAATGATCTATTTTCTTTCTTTAAAATGCTTCACTTCCCAGGGTCTGCATGGCTGGAATATGTCTGCCCTCTAAACTGGATCTGTTATCAGTACAAGTATTACTTGCAAGCCAATTTTCTAGTATTACTTTTAAGATATGTTATCTGAAATAGGATGGTAGCAGAGAGCAAAGTAAAGCTCACCCATGAGTGAGGAAGATCACTGTATTCCTTTAATCAGACTTGAATTCTATCCTGAGTTTTGTTTACTCACAAAGCTGAGTTTTGTGAGACTCCAGAAAACCAAATTCCATCTGATAAATGCTATCTAAATACAGAGTAGTAACCTAGAATATTGAGGGTTTGGGACTTTTTCTTTATTCTAGTTTTTAACAACATGGAAACAATTAATGTAGGAAAATAAATAGTCTGGTTATGCTTATTAAGACTTAATGAAATGAAAACCTGTGTGTCCTTCTTAATAGTTTTTTTTTAAACTTACCTTTTGTTGTATAAGAAAACAGGCCTATGTCAGCCCAGTGTTACAAAATCAGAATATAAATGGATACAATTTGTATAACAGTGAGTTGAGTTGAATATAAAATACAAAGATAAATGTTTACGTAGTGGTTGATATTTCATAGATATTTTGGAAATCTGTTTATCCAAGACATCAGTAAGGCAACAGGGTTATAATACTCTTCAGGCTATATCGGTATATGAAACCTATTTGTCATCTTTACGAAATACATATCATTACCAGAATACAAATTATACAGATGAGATTGCTGCATTTCTCATCCTTATCATATAGATCTTCCATGTGACCTATCAAGTCCAACATGGGGATAAAGCAGTGTGTACTTTAGACAAATTACTGATGGCAGCAGCTGTGATTCTTCTTTGCATAGCTTATCAAAGTTCAAAATAAAAAGCATTTATTGTGATATCCAATGAGGGAAGAAAAATTATAAGTAAGCCAATTTTAAAATACATTACATTTTGAAGATCAAGATTCCAGGCAGGTACTTGAGGTGAAGATGCCCAGTGTCCAAGAATTGGATTCTTTTTTGTTAGTGAGTGAGAAAATGAAAATGCAATGTTAGAAGATTGGGATTTTTGCCTTCTGTAAGTGAGCAAGTATTAGTGTAGCATAAGTGATCCAAAAGTAATATATGTCCTTGTTAACATCAATAGCTTCATAATGCAGCTATTCAAATGAAATACTCTAATTTGCTCCTCTGCCTCAGAGAAGTGTCATGCTTTCCTATAAGGCTGTTATGATTTTAGCTTCAGAGCGCTGCACAAAAATGCCCTCTGATCTGCTTTCTGATGGGTAGACCTTGTTAAAGTTAGGTTTTTACCACCGTAAAAACTGAGTTACATTGCTTTCTGATAAACTAGGCAAGTTCACTTATTTACTTGGCCAAATGAGTTTGAGAATTGCTTGCACAGAATGTAATTGTTATATCCCATTTCTTTACATTACATGATATATGCATGTTTATGCATATATGTATAACTAGTTTCCCCAAACATTTTGTAAAAATAACAAATAAATGTAATTTTTCTTTCTGTAAAAATAACCAATAAATGTAATTTTTCTTTCTATCTATTAAATTTGAAAGTGCAACTCAGAAAGTATGTTCAAGGAGATGAGGCAACATAGCTGTTCCAGGAGGTACGAAATGGACTGATTAGGTCAAAACACATTTTATTTCATATACAATGTGGAATCTGTCCAAAAGGCAGGACTGAAGGCAGTCAATATGACATCAAGAAAGATGTATCACCACTAGGTTGAAATGAGACTTGAACTACAGAGCTTCTTAGATGTAAGATCAAAAGCAATCCCATATAAGAGGGATATCGAAGCAACTTTGTAGGGGATGCAGGTATTTTAATTCACAGAAAATAAGCAGGATGTGATACTAAACCCAGCACTTCTGTGCAGATGCCATTGGACCAATGTAGGATCATTCTTAGTGGAAATTGGTAACAAGGATGAACTTTGTCCTCCAGCAAGATTTCTGATCTGGCTTTGACTCTTTGATATTTGCTGACACCAGTCAGATTTCTTTCCGCGTCATGACAAGAGTTAGTGTCTTAGAGCAACAGTGAGCAAAGAAGCCTGTGCTGTGGGGGAAGCATGATTATACCAGATGTAACGGGATAGTTTCCGGAATAACCTTATTTGAGAGAGCATCTGGTATAGGTTTAGACAAATTGATACCTTGAGACTGTTTGGATAGCAAATTGACCTCTTGCCGAGATGTCAATAGCCTGAGTATCTGCGAAAACAGAAAATAATTGCTGAATCCCGATAATCTTCTATTACAAGTATTCATCCTGAACTGCCTGACCACTGTAGCATTCAACAACATGGTGAGTTTTTTATTTTCAATTACTGTTCTTTACTTCACATGGTACCATGTAAGATTGTGTGCGTGTAGTGTGTCTTCTCTGAGTAATTGGTTACCCGTCAGGGAACAAGAAAAAAAAAATCAATAATACCAATAATTTTTAGCTCTTACATTCTGAACTAAATGTTTCTTGTGTTAAGCATGTGTCTCATATATACAGCTCTGTGTGGGTATTTTCTTTTGATTGCATTTACTTCCTCAGTGGTTTCCTTATATTTAAATAAATTGATCATTGGACCATAGCATTATTTAGGTTTCAAAAGACCATCGAGTCCAACTATTAACCCAGCACCACCAAGTCCACCTCTAAACCATGTCCTTGAGTGGCGTACCACACATTTTAAAATCCTCCAGGACTGGGGACTCAACCACTTTTCTGTGAGCCTGTACCAATCTTTGACAATCCTTTCCGTGAAGAATTTTTTCCTGTTATCCAGTCTAAACTTCCCCTGGCACTTGAGGCAATTTTCTCTGGTCATGTCTCATGTAACTTAGGAGAAGAGACTGACTCTCACCTCATTACAGCCTCCTTTCAGGTACTTAGAAAGAGCAAGGAGTTCTGCCCTCAACCTTCTTTTCTCTAGGCTAAATTCCTCCAGCTCCCTCAGCTGTTCCTCACCAGACTTGTGCTCCAGACCCTTCACCAGCTCCATTGCCCTTCTGCAGACATGCTCCAGTTCCTCATTGTCTCTCTTGTAGTGAGGGGCCCAAACTGAACACAGGATTTGAAATGCGGCCTCACAGGGGCTGAGTACAGGAGTATGATCCCCTCCCTAGTCCTGCTGGCCACACTATTTCTGATACAATCCAGGATTCTTGGCTACCTGGGCACACACTGGCTCGTGGTCAGCTGCTGTTGACCAGCACCCCCAGGGTCCTTTTCCACCAGGCAGCTTTCCAGCTGCCCTGCCCCAAACCTGTAGCATTGCATGGGATTGTTGTGACCCAAGTGCTGGATCCAGCACTTGGCCTTGTTGAACTCATCCAATTGGCCTCAGCCCATCGATCCAGTCAGACCAGAGCCTTCCTGTCCTCCAGCAGATCAACACTCTCACCTAACTTCTTATCATCTCCAAACTAACTGAGGGTACACTCAGTCACCTTGTTCAGGTCATTGATAAGGATAGTGAACAGGACAAGCCCAAGCACAGAGCCTGGGGAACAACCTGTTCTCTTCCTCCCAAAGCTCTGCCACTTAGGGCAGGAGCTCCTTCCTCCACCTGCGTGCACCTCCCGCGGGTGTGCTGAGAGCAGGGCGCAGCCCTGCAGCTGGCACCAGGATGGCAGCCTGGTCTCAGCAGAGCTCCATCTGGGCAGCTGCACTAGCCCTTCCTGTGTGCCCTTCCAGACTGATTACTTTCTGGAAACACATACCTGGCATAAATTGAATTATCTGGTTTCAGCTTAGATTAAGTACTTGATTTGTAATTAAACTCCAAATGGTAAAAGAAATTGAGAATGACAAATGGATTTTATTGAATCAACTGCTTTCCTGTTCTGTCTCGAATGCAGTTCCATTTGACTTACTAATTATATGCAAACTATCATTGTGCTGTGGTTCTTCATAACAATTTTGGTATTTCAGCAAGATCCTTCTTGGTTAGAAGGACTAAAATGGATTGGTGGAACAATTTGCGTCATTACAGTTACTGATAATTTGTATTGCTACACAGTCTATCAGAGTGTTCATTTCATACATATTTGAGAAATAAAAACCTATTTATTTTCTGTGAGGAAATCTTGAATAAATTTAAAGCTTTGTTTTTTACCAAGATATGATATGGTATTCTTTTTACCTTTGCGAAATACCTTCTGCTGAACATTTAGAACTCTGTGGAGAAGGAGAAAAAATTTCTGACTTTGAAATATTACTAGTGTTGGTTACCCTTCTAAATGCGTAATATTATCTTATGGTCTTACTCATAGTTATAGCGGTACTAAACCAAGGGAAGATATATGAGGCATGAATGATGTGTTGTCTTCTTACAGGGAAACAGAATGCAAATTTCTGGCATATTATTCAAACTTGAATTATTTATATGTCAAATATTATTCTGGCAAATCCTGATTAAACTTAGATGAATTCTCTTAATCTCTTCAACAGTGTGCCCTTCAGTTTTTTGTAATCCTCCTGACTCCCCCAAAATATATGAAAGATGGCACTTCCGTATACAGGACTGAATAAACATTATTTAGATCCCTAAATCTCCGTAGCTACATTGATATATATGGGGTTTTTTAATCATAAAAAAATATCTTATTATAGCTAGAAAAACAATGTAATATTTCGGCACAGTGCCTGTTTAATTGTTTAATTATAAAAATTCAGCTGCAGCACAATAAAAGATCAGATCTTTGTAGTTCAGTGTTGCAAGTATGAAACCTGCACTGTGCAAAATAAAAAGATAAATTTACCCTTACAGAATGGTGGAAGTCTTACCAAGGTACATTATAATGTCTTCCAACTCATTGGTAAGTAATTATACAAAGAAGTTACACTTCCAAGTGTAAGGAGTGATGTGAGGGTCCTGAAAGTAGACAGATCTCCAAAGGGACATGTATTGTTCATGGCAATTTTAGAGGGACAAGAGGTGTCTCAGTAAGGCAGCTTTGTAGCAGGGGACAGAGCTTGAGTGATCAATGTGTCTTTGTTCTAAGACTGGAGTATGCAGTGTTTGGAATACCTCTGGGAAATGGGAAAGCTTACGGGCTACTAACAGCCTTTAATTGCTTGCACCGATGCCATTAAATCCAGATGTTTGACAGGACTCAATTAATGCAGTGTTTCTCCTATTACTAATTTCCACTGACATGCTTGTCTCTTGTGCTGTACTGTGGGCTCATGGTTGAGGAAGTCATTTATTTGATAAAATCGAAGAAAGCTTGCTCTACAGGGAGTGGGTTTCTCGGGGAAATCTATCGCTGAGCACCTGCCACCATCACTTAGCCCTCAAAAAGATTGTGTCAATGCTAATGTTGCAATTTTTGATTTCAGGTGTGATAGCTGACCTTCTGCTTGGGGCATAATGTACAGGCTGGCATGTGTACTCACTAGGAAGGGTGTTAACTCAGAAATTATTATTCTTTGGATAGTCAAGGATCATCTATTTATCTAAGCATGAATGAGTATTAAATTGGGATAGAAATGCAATTGATAAATGTTATTGCTTGCTATAGTGTATTGCTATTTATGTCACAATTTAAATTATGTGCTACCGCGAAATTGTAGTGATGGCTGTATAATAACCACACCTTTAAATGCTTTTCTTCAATGTATATGAAGTTATATTTTCCTATAAATTAGTTACGCTTTTGTTAAAATGTGATGGCACTACCTATTGCAACAATTCTGAAATGAATTTAATATCAGTCACAAGTTTATTTTCCTGTCTTATAGATGCTCTTTAATAACTTTCATTATTTAGTTTTCATTCTCAATTTTCATTCCCAAATGCTTTCCACAAGTGGCATTAGTCAGGGTGCTAAGGATAAGTATATCTCACCCAAGGTAACCCATCCAAAATTAGTGGTTTGATCTGGAGTCTGTCTTAGGCTGTGGAAATATCAGCAAAAAAAGAATGCTTTGGACCAAATCCCTAAATTATGAGGACAGATTACTCTATTCTCACCTCTAGACGTGCTCCTCTCTCCAGCTGTAGAGGAGTCACAGGGCTGAGATCAGGTGATTGATTTTTTTAAATGAATGGGAGTCTTTTAGATTACTGTTATTCAGTTGCAGGCTGCTTTTTTGTAGAGCAGAAATAAAACATTTGGTTAAGCACAGAACTTATTTTTTGTTCTATGTGGCTTTCCAATATGAGTTACAAGATGTAATATTTTCACCCACATATTCTTGAATGAATAAAGAAATACAACAGCACAAGAATCCACCTGAAAGCAGTTTGTCTTAGTAAGAGAAATTTGTCTTTCATTCCCTTTGGTTGTTCTCGAAACACAAATTAAAAAAGCCAATCAGATCTGCAGTATCAATGTTTCACTCTGTGCATGTTCTTTGGAATAGAAATATTAAGAATAGTCAATTTTTTCACAGTCAGTCATATTTCTCAAAATCTTTTTCGGTCCCTGCAAAGTACTAGGAGGTTTGTACTGTAATACATGCTGCACATTTGCAAACCCTGGTTTGTGACATTAAATGACAGCATCTAGAAAGTATTCTTCATATGTCTTCTTTCTCCTCCTTGAGGTTTAGAAAAGGGTTTTTTCTTCATTGAGGTACCTCCCCCATGCATGTTTTTCTGCTTTTGAGAACAAGAAAGTGTTTGGTAGGTGTTTCACCTATGTACTTTCCCCTTGGCTCGAAAGACCCCATTTACCTATTATGCTTCTGCTTTCCATTCTCCTTCATTTTCAGGAGCTCAGGAGTGTGGACTAAGTGCTACCACTCCCAGGAGAGCCTCTTTGAACTGGTTGTGTCTGGCAGCAAATAATTTTTTCTAGTCTCATTTCACTTCATCCCAGTAGGGATGATTCTTACCCTAGAAAAGGATTATGTAGCTTATGAAATTTATCCTGTAGCCATACCTAACAGCAAGAGAATCACCTGTCCTGGATTATAAGGACAGGAGAAATGTGTTTGCAGAAGATGAGAGCTTTTGCCATTGCTTCAGCTTGTTACATAACAGAATTCAGAGTTGCCTTTTTAAGGCAGAAAACAGATTTTAAGAGGAAACCCACATTTCCTGTTTGGCAAGAGAAAATTTAGTTATAATACAGGAATAGCTGGACTTCAGCAGGGTAAAAAGACTACCAGATCTTTCCTTTAAAATCCTCCTCCATAAAAGGCAATTTACTATACAGAAGTGCAAGTCTGGCAGTTTTCTGAAGTGCAATGAACTATTTCTTAACACATGATATTAATAGTCATAAGAACCTGCAATGCAGAGTATACTCTTCCAGTGGTCTGTAATCATCCCTCTTTTAATTATTAAGATGAAATTATTCACAATATCACCTTTTACATTACTGCTATGCAATCTCAGACTGAAAATCTGTTATATGCATTTTTCGTAATATTTGTGTTTGCAGACCACTTTAACTGACAGTAGGAAATATTGCTAACAAATATCTGTGTATTATTTGTTCCGAAAATTGCATAACGTGACAGAATATATTATTCAAACTACTTCCGAAGTGGGATTGAAATGCTTCATAGGCCTTGGAATGGATCTGGAAGGTGCTGGGCAGGAGGTTGTTCTGGAGCATGAAGTTCATTCTGCTTGCATTTAGCAGATTCCATTTTTTTTCTGGACTTTCATACTAGAAAAACCAAGGTATGTGAACATATCATACCACTATCTTTAGAGCATATCTCTATTCTGTGGAGCTAGAACTTCATTATTAATATTTTATACTGGGATTTTTCTGATTGTTTTTTTTTCTCTTTCCATTATAGAGTAGAACCTATGTGAAAATATACTAAAGTTGTTGTGTATTGTTAATCAATATAGAACAACTTATAATTTGGGGCAAAAAACTAGGACACCTCTGCAGTCTGTGCATAATTAATAGCTATTAAAATTTTTGACCAGCAATCCAGAAAACCCCATTTGTGCATAAGTAAAGGCATCCTAGTTTTTAACTTGTTATTTGTTTTGTTGGTATGTATTTTGGAACAACTCAAGCACAGATTATTTTGTAACCTCCTAAGTGGCAGAAAGGCAAGGAAAAAGGATTTATACATACTGTCTGATGTATACCTGTAATGTATACAGGTGTGTTATGTGTAGTGTCCTATTTAGGTTGCAGTGCCTGATCTTTTCTAATCATTCTCTTTCTCTATTTTCCATATTATTGCAGTTTAGATACCAAATGTCACACTTCTGCAACATGCAACCAGGCAACATGCCTGCAACTATATTTAGCTGTTTCACAAGTCTCAAGTTAAATACATACTTGGAGAATGTGTTTAAAAAAAAAAGGTGAAAATAATTACTGGGTAACAACAGGGAATAAACTGAGTGAGAAATAAAAGTCACACAGAGCCTTTTCATATCAATGTTCTGTCATGTTAGGGATTAAATGCATGACCTTTATTGTTTGGCTGCACCATTCCCACAGAAGATAAGAATCTGCTTTTAACTGTTACATGCCGTTAATGGTAGTCTTTGATGGTCTTTAAGGAATTAATTTGACAGTTTGATAATATTTGCTTGCAGAGTAAAGCCTTCTAGCAATTGTAAATGTAAATTCTAAGTAAATTGGTATTGTTGTTTTGTCAGTGCTTTTGGAAAGTCACAAATGCTTAAAGGTACTGCTTTAACCTTGGGTAGATGTTTTGTAGATTTTGTATCAAGAATACATTCTTGATTGAAGAATACAGTCTTGATACATTGCATGTTTCTGAAAAAATCCTTCAGTCAAAATATCAGCTGTAATTCCTCGAGTTCTATCACTGTTCACTGGCTTTTATTTTTCTTCTTAAATAATTTTCTCTACAGTGGTTCTACCTAAAGGGACTGTTAAAATTCAGAGTCATTGAATCATGCAGAGCAAGAATGTTTATGCATGTGCTGTGCAAGTTAATAAGCAAGAAAGTTTATACAAGCAAAGACAGTCTTGTTTTATGTGGATGCAGAGAGCTTTTTCAAATCACAGCTCCTTTGTTTCCACTTCACGGTAGAATCCATGTTGTCATTAATCAATTATGAAAGTATTAGATAAAAATTTCTAAAAAGAACAATTATTAATTAATAATGTAGTTCTGCAACTTCAAATTACTATGCAGTGGAAAATATAACCTGGAATACACAGTCAGTAAAAATAGAGCTGGGGGAGGTGATACCATGCTGCCATAAGTTAAGAGCTAGGAAAGCTCTGGAGAGGTAAGAAAGATTAAAAAAAAAGAAAATATCTTGCCTCATTAACATGTTGTTTTATAATTTTTTGTCCTCAGTAGGCACTCAACTTTTGTTCATCTGAGAAGTGCATTGTTTGTAAAGTTTGATAGGTGGATTATGCTAACATGAAATAATAAAATGTTATAGGTTGGGAGGGACCTTAAAGATCATCAAGTCCCAACCCTCCCTGCTATGGGCAGAGATGCCTCTCACTAGAACTGTAGAATCAGAGAATCATAGAATGACTTGGGTTGGGAGGGACTCTAAAGATCATCTGGCTCCAAATCCCACCTTGCCATGGGCAGAGATGTCACCTGTTAGATCAAGTTGCCTAGAACCCCATCCACTCTGACCTTGAGCACTTGGATGGGGTGCCCATAACTTTGAGCAACCTCTTCTAGTGCCTCATTAGNGACCTTAAAGATCATCAAGTCCCAACCCTCCCTGCTATGGGCAGAGATGCCTCTCACTAGAACTGTAGAATCAGAGAATCATAGAATGACTTGGGTTGGGAGGGACTCTAAAGATCATCTGGCTCCAAATCCCACCTTGCCATGGGCAGAGATGTCACCTGTTAGATCAAGTTGCCTAGAACCCCATCCACTCTGACCTTGAGCACTTGGATGGGGTGCCCATAACTTTGAGCAACCTCTTCTAGTGCCTCATTAGCCTCATAATAAAGATTTTCTTCCTAATATCTACTATCTAAAATCAATCTTCTTTCTTTTAGTTTAAAACCATAATCTTTGTTTTATCGCCCTCTCCCCCTTTTTTATGCCTGCTTTAAGTACTGGAATGTCAGATAATGTGTCTATGAAACCTTCTCCAGTTTGAACAACCACAAGTCTCTCAGCGTGTCTCTACAGGAGAGATGCTCCAGCCCTCTGATCATCTTTGTGATCCACCTGTAGACCCTCTACAACAAGCACACGTCTTTCTTGTGCTGAGGATTCCAGGGCTAGATGCAGTACTTCAGTTGGAGTCTCACAAGATTGCAGTAGAGGGGTAGAATCACCTCCCTGGACTGCTGGCCATGATGCTTTTGAAGCAGCCCAGGATGCAGTTGGTTTTCTGGGCTGTGAGTGTACACTGTTGACTCATGTCCACCTTTTCATCCACAAGAGCCCCCAAGCCCTTTCCTGCAGGGTTGCTCTCAATGAGTTCTTCTCCCAGTCTGTGCTCATGTCTGGGATTGCCCTGACCCATAAGCAGAGCTCTTCTCTTGGACTTTTTGAACTTCATGAGGTTCTTGTGGGCCCACTTCTCACACTTGTCCAAGTGCTCCTGGATGGCATCCCATCCCTCCATTGTGCCAACCGCACCACTCAGCTTGGTGCCAGCTGTGAACTTGCTGAGGGTGCACTTAATCCCACTCTCTGTGTCACTGATGAAGGTATTGAGGAGCATCAGTCCCAGGACAGAGCCCTGAAGGACACCACTCGTCACCAGATTCCATCTGGACATAGAGCCATTGGCCACATCTCCCTGGCTGCATCCATCCAGCCAATTCCCTATCCACTGAATAGTCCATCCTTCAAATACATGTCTCTCCAGTTTGGAAATAAGGATGTCACGTGGCACCATGTCAAAGGCCTTACAGAAGGCTAGGCAGATGGCATCAATCAGTGTTCCCTTGCCAACCATTGCAGCCACTTCATCATAGAGAAAGCCACCAGGTTGGTGAGGCACAATTAGTGCTTTCATTAGTGCTTAGTGAAACCATGCTGGCTGACTTCAGTTACCTCCTTGTCTTACACATGCTTTAGCATTGCTTCCATGAGGAATTGCTCCATGATCTTACCATGCACAGAGGTGATGTTCACTGGCCTATGTTTCCCTGGGTCTTCTTTTCTCCCCTTTTTAAAAACAAGAAGTAATGTTTCCCTATTTCCCCTGACTGGGGACTTTGTCTAACCACCATGACTTTTCAAACATGGTGGAGAGCGGCTTGACAACAACATGAGCCAGTTCCTTTGTGACCCTGGGATGCCCCTTAGACTTGTAGATATTCCATTTTATCAAGTACTCCCAAACCTTCTCTTCAGATTCAGTGAGGACTTTGCTCCCCCAAGCCCTACCTAGAGGTTCAGGGACTTAAGAGACATGGGAAACCTCATGCCAGTGAAGACTAAGGTAAAGAGTCCTCAGACTTCTCCATATCCATTGTCATCAGTTCTTCCTGCTCATTTATCAGGAGACACGCTCTCCTTGTTGACCTATGTATTATAGATTCCCTTCTTGTTATTCTTCACATCCCTTGACAAGTCCATTCCATCTCTGCATAAGCTTTCCTGATCCCATTTCCACACTTCTGGAGCATATCCCTGTACTCTTCCCAGGCCACCTGCCCCTTCTTCCTCTGGCTGTGCATTGCCATCTTACTCAGTGTGAACATCGGATCCTTGCTCAGAGATTTTGTTTTCCAGCCTATCTTGCTTGAATTTTTATATATCAGGGTGGAGACCTCTTGTGCTTTAAGAACATGTGGATAGAGCAAATTGTTTGGAGTCAGTAAGTGTGTAAGCGTGAAATAAGTAAGGTTAGTTTAAATATATTAATACAATTTAGGTGGCAGTTATTCAATATAGTGCTTGGAAACTTGAGACTCATCTTTGCAAACTGAGAACAGATTGGGATAGCCCATTTTCTAAAGAAAATCAGAGAGTCTAGGATCTGGAAAAATGAGAAAAACATGCCAGATCCTCACATAAAATGAGAATGGCAAGATCACAGCTAACATAATCTGTGATCTGAACACTGACAGACATAAGCCCTTGTCAGGAGCATTTATTAAAATAAATAGTCGGTCTCCAAGGTTTAGTGCCTTCATTGTCACCAAATGAAGAAAATTTGTTCTTACATAGCAATCCCTCTTTCTTAGGCCTTGTAAAGGCCCTGTGCTGACATTCTGCTAAGGCATGAGGGTCATTCTATGTCAGCACTCTTTTTTTCTTATAGTTGGATAGCATAAAATCAAAGAGTAAGTGAAGGCTGTGATTAATTTAGTTGTATTTGATATTTCTTGGAATGAAAATAAGTGTATGTCAGAAAGAAGAAAAGAGTCTCTAGATGTGTAAGAATTATATGTATCTTAGTAATCTTAACATTTTCACGTTGTTTCTTGAAAAGGACCCTTGTGACAGTAGGTTACATTAATTCCACAGTACAAATAATCAGTTTGTTTCTAACTGAGAACTAGAAGGGTAAGGCTGAAAATGAAAGAATTTACTGTAATTAAACACATTTTTCTCATGTGAGAGTCACATAAAATTAGAGCATTTGTAGATGCCATCTGCATTAACTTCCAGGTTTGGTCTGGAAACCTATGAATTTCAAGCAGTCTGCCCTAGGGAAAAAAAAAATGTTCACTGAAATACATAAAAATAATTCTGGCCTAAATATTAAATGTGCAGTGAAATGATTGAAGCCTAACTCACAGTGGGGTATTGATATATTTTCTATCTAAAAACCACTGATACAATGGCAGCATTATGAATCAGATTACTTTTATTAAATAATTGTATTTGTAGTCAGGACCTTAAATTTGAACATTGAGAATTGTCATCTGGTTGCTCAGCTGCTGAGATGTCTTGCATCCTGCATAAGAAAAAACATGGAAGTGTTGGAGTATGTCCAAAGAACAGCAAAGCAGTGAAGGGTCTGGAGCACAAGCACAAGTGGGAAGTGGGGTTGTTTAACCTGGAGGAAGGAAGGGTCAGCAGGGACCTTATTGCTCTCTGCAGCTGCCTGAAAGGAGGCTGTGCTGAGCTGGAGGTCAGCCTCTTCTCCAAGGTAACGAGAGATAGGACAAGAGGAAATGGCTTCAAGTTGTGCCAAGGCCAGTTTAGATTAGATTTTAGGGAAAAATTCTTCACCAGAAGGATTGTCAAGCACTGTAACAAGGTCCTCAGCAAATGCTTGAGTCTTCATCCCTGGAAGTATTTAGAAGATGTGTAAATATGGCACTTGGGGACGTGGTTAATGGTTGGACTTAACAGTCTTTTCCAACCTAAATGATTCTAAGAGTCTATGATTTCAGAAACTGTGTTCCAAGAAGTAACTTCTCCCATACGAAAGTGGGAGCCTACGTTAACAGTGTAGGGTGAGCAACGTCTCAGAGCAGAACCCTTCTATCTTTATTAACATAAACATGTCTTAACTATATAATGTAAAGAGCTGTTCTGTATTTCAAATCCTTTTAAACTATATGGGACCAAAATACAGCAGTTATTAATACAATACATTTAAAAGGCACCAAATCTCTGGTTCTCCATCTGCCAGGATCATTTGCTTCCTTCAGGGCATGGCAGTTCTGTCTCATTTCTCATTCTGACTCTTTAAGTTTTTGCTGGTCATCTTATTCCCTGCTGCCACAGCTGAAGTCAAGCATTACCTAACTTTTCTGTGCCTTCCATGCATGCTTCAATAAATGTTAATTTTTACTGATTTAAGTGTTTTCTTGTATTATCTTACACTGGGTTTTCTACTGCAGTTTACAAGAGGAGCTGCTGCTAGATGAAATATCTGTGAAATGTTTGAAGTGTTATATTTCAATCATGAATCTTACTCTTTGCATTCCTCCTCAAAATTTATCTCTATGATAAAATACACATATAACTTCTATCACATAAGACTTAGAGGGTTGCTAGGTTGCTCTTAAATCTGTAGTTTTTAAGGGGATTCATAAACTCTTTTTTCTTCTGTGTCCTACCATTCTTGAGTCCAGAATTGACTGAATTCACTTGTTAGTAATGCCAATATTTTTCCAGGTTGTGTTTTGCCTTTCATTGAGCATCTTGTTCAGCTGCTGCAGACTAAGAGCTTTGATGGTTTGGGGAAGGACTGGAGTGGTGCTCTAACAATCCTACATACTTCATATTGAATAGCTCTACAAAGTAATTTCTTCACTTTCCATCCCTTTTAGTGTCATTACACTGTCACCATGTCCTTCAGTTTAAACGCTCACCGTTTTCAGGTGCGCTCTCACCCTTGTTCAAACAGCAGCAATCATTTGACTACTCATTGAAGCTTCAGGAGCAGAGCTTTGAGTAGGGAGCTGAGGTAGTCAAAGTCCAGTACACGTGTTGAAAGGCAGGGAGTCTGATCAGTTTAGTTCTCCTGAGCTCTTCTATAGGCAGCTGCTGCTATGCATGTGGAAAAAAAAAACTCCTGCATGCAAGCAGCCACTGACTCCCCTCTTCTGGTGCATGGCTTTGAATGCAGACTTGTGGAAAACCACTAGACAAAGCCAATTCAGTTGTCATTCTCCCTTATACAGTGATTCTTTGAGACACTTTTAGTCGTCGCAGATCAAGGCTGAAGTCTGAAAACTGAGGAGGAAACTTTTGGGCCAAATCCCTCAACCACAGCCTGGTTTTTGTAAGACTGGGTGGCTTAGGGAAGAGCAGTGAAAGCTGTTCAGTACCTATCCACTAGAGCCTGAGTTAGATGTTCCTCGTGATCTTATAATTTATGAAAAAGGCTGTCAGGTCTTTACAGGTTCAATCTTGTCTCCCTTCACACTGCCTTTTCTCTAATATAATAGGATTTAAATTTTTCATTGTAGAATGGAAAAAAAGCCTGGCCATGAGACAATGCAGTAACCACTGCTCTCCTTGTCCATGCAATTGTACTGTTGACCTGGCACTTATGAAATAAATTTAGGCTGCAATGAGAAACACTTTGAGAAATATTCATGAAAACATTTTAAATACTATGAGTGATTTTGTGCTTACTTTTGAGGTGCTTAACCAATGCAGGTGTCAGAAATGGTAGAGAAGAAAAACTAAGGAAGCAAAAAAAAATTACTGGGTAAAGTATTCTGGTTTCAAAGCATGGAACTGAAAACCACTTTAATTTTTTTCTTTTGGTTTGGAATTAATTATATATTTGATATAAATTACAAATTCTGAGAATTTAAAAATACTCTGATGCCTAATTTTTTAATGTTACTGCCTCTGCTCTTTCCATACGTATTTCTTTTCTACTCCTAAATAATAAAAAAAAAGTTTCTGTGTGGTAAAAGAAATAGTACTGAATATTAAGCTAAATGAGCCTCACATTGGTACTCATAAGCTACACTATGAGAAGCCTTGCTGGGGCTCAGGGGATGTATCCCACCTCCCCATTACCCTTACTGTCTGAAAATCAGGGCTATGTTAGCAGATCTACCCAGACCTTGCTTGTGATGGCTGACCTCTGCCTGCCTCCATCCACACATGTTGTAGGTGATTTGTCCTAGTACATCTAACCCAGATGAAAATTAGTATTGTGTGTGGCTGAAGCTCAGCTTTTTGGAGAAGGAGCACTTTAAGTGTCCTGTTGTCTGCTCTGCTCTTGTTGGTGTGAATGAGCTCTGGGAGAGTCAGCTTGTCTTTGCTCAGCAAGTAACATCGAAGTGAAACACCTGGAGTGTGACTCAAGGAAAGCAGAGCCCTGGTAAGTGCTCTTATAGAGCACCAATGTAATGTCCTGATGAAAATGAGTATTGTGCTCCCCCACCTGCACCAAGGAGTGCACGAGGCAAAGGGAAAGCCTCCTCACACCCAGAGTGTGCTCAGACCCACAGATTTCTGGAAGGCATGTGGGCTCCCGTGGCATTAAAAGTCGCTGATTGTGTCTATGACACAGCACTGTTACTTGTCCTTGAAGTGCATAAAAGTCGACTGCTCTTAAATTTTAATCATAGAATCGTACAATGTTTTGGGTTGGAAGGGATCTTGAAGATCGTCTAGTTCCACCCCACCTGCCATGAGCAGAGATATCTTCTGCTGGACCAGGCTGCTCAAAGCTGCTGCTGAATTAGTGGCCGCATTTTTTCTCTGAAGGATCTTTGCAAGATTTTTCTGTCACATATGCAATGTAATCGTTTCTTGAGGCATTTTTTTTCTTTGGGCCAGGGCACATTCCTACTAATCAGCAGTGCAGGTGGTGTGACAGAGGTCCTGTCTATAGCTCTAAATTTTAATGAAGAACTCATCTCTTTATTTCCTCTGGTTCTCATTATGAAAATGAACTGGATTTCTTTCCATCAAGTCCTATAAACATAAAACTGTAGACAAATTTAATTTAGTTTAGAAAAATACGTAGCACAAGAACATGATCTGATGAAGTCCTGAATTTCATCCCTCCCCTATTCCTAAACTCTGTCATATCTTCTTGTCCTCTGTTATGATATTTAAGTTACCAGTTTTGGAGGGATCAGCCTAGTGTTTTCAATAGTCACTGTTTCTTGAACATATGCTCCTTATCACCATTTTGATACATATTTTTCATTTCTTTACTTTTATGTTAGGACTGTTATTTTCCCTTTTTATCTCTGTATGTTAACACATCTAAGAAATAAATAAAAAGTGTTTTGTCAGCTTTATGTTGATATGTTTAAGGATCTTCAAGAAAGTAGTCTGTATTGAGAGCTACAACAATGCACAGATTAATATCTGTGCTACATATTCTGTCATATGGGAACATCAGAGTAAAATGCTTTTGTTCTTACAGACAAAATAGGGTTTTTTAAAGAGTCAGATTGGTCCTTAAGTTCTGGTGAACTGCACTTTATTCCGCAAGTTGCTGTTGATGTGAATGGGAGCAAATTTTTTATTACCTGTGTTAGTGTCATTGTCATACTGAACCAATGTATCCATGCAGTTATGCATTTGTAGAAAGCTCATAGCTTTCTACAGAAACATACTACAGAGAATATACTACAGAATGTACTGCAAAGTTTGTCAAGGACAAACCACTTTCTTGCATTGTTCTTTTTTTTTTTTCTTTTCCTACAGTAGCTGATTCATTCTCTTCAAGCAGTGCATCATAATCCTCCCACAGGGTTTATTTTTTTATCGTTTTGACATCCAGAGTTTAATATTCCAGTTAGGGTCAGGTGCTTGGAGGTGAGAAACATTCATAATTTTTCACCTGTGTAACAGTTCTGAATCTGCAAGTCCTTTCCAGAAAGCTTGTAGCAGTAAATGTTCTCATGGGTGTTGTATATGTCTGTTTTGGATGATAGTGCATGAGTTTATTGTTTCTAAGGGTATTCCGGTGTGCCCAAGTTGTATTTATATGCAGGATATGTTTTGCATATCAGACAAAAAATATCCGTATTTTGATGTTTGAAATCTGCTAGGAATTCTTTTCTAAAAATAAACATTTTATAGACTACTTAATCAATCTTATGTAAAGAATAAGCAATTTGATCTTGTCTTCACTGTACTGCAGTTTTCTGTATATGCACCCACATTTCAACCAATAATCCTGGTAGGTTGTTGGGGTTTTCTAATAGGAAGTAGGATCAGGAAACTTCTGGGCATGCTATTTTAGCAGTGTCTTCATTACAAGATTAAAAATATTGACGAATGAATGAACGAAGGTTTGATTAGATAATTGTGATGGAACAAAACTGACAGAATTGTGTGTTCTGCTTTGCCTGTGGGCTGTTCTGTCAGCACTTGAACAACAAATCTGAGAAGGGACAGAATTAAATCTTAGAAAAATAAATTGAGACAAATTGTGTAGTGTTAGTTAGTTTTCAGTCCCTGATAATTTGCTGCCTGATGGAAGTCAACAACCAGTTTTCTGTTTTCCAAGGCTTTTTAAACATAAGATTCTTGGATGCTCACTCCATAGACAAGTCCAAAGAAGTCTAGGAAATAACACTAATTTAAAAATAACTTTTTGTCAGGAGGCTATTTAGTATAGGAAGTACTGTACTCTCCTTATAAAGATTTGAAGCATGGAGAACCACTGAAAACCAGGAGTCTAAAATGAGAAGGAAAACCAGAAAAATAAAAATATGCTGATTATTTATTTGTTTTTATTCATTTATTTTGCTGTGTGATTCTTTACTTTTTTTATGCCTTCCTTCTAATGGAACACTCTATCTGAATCATACTTCATGTTCTGGAAAGTTCTGACGCAATGACAAAATTACTCAGGGATGTACCTGGACCTTTGCCAAGCTTCTTCTGCTTGGAGGTGAAATGCATTATTAGAGTCAACTATTACTTTAATGATCTTGTGTTTATTAGCAAAGAGTATACAGAAAGCATATTTCTCTGAATGCAGGGAGAACAAACAGCAGACAATTTCCTTGCCTGAAATGCCATTGCTGCCATTTCAGCCTGTCCTATGTAGCGTGGGTTTATTTGTTTAGCCTCTCTATGAGGACACTTGTGCAGTCACACTTCTCCCCTGTGTTCCTGTTGTCTGACCTGACCTGTGGCTTTTGGTTGCTGGTGAATTTTGAAGGTATGGTTTCATAGTATGAGGTGTTCTGTAATGGAATAGTTAAAGGAATTTCTGACCACTTCATCGTGCAGATAAAGTTGTTTTATTGCAACAGAAAATTGACTTTACTGTGGCAATCTGAGAGGAATAGAGTGGGTATAGTTGTGTTTAATGACACTGAATGGTTCAGTCTGATAGAAATGGTGCTTGACATTGCTAAGAATATAATGACAGCAGCATCTTATCAGGTTAAAAGTCCATTTAGCTGCCTATGCCACATTCTGTCTTCAATCATTAGTGATAGCAGCTACCACGGCAAAAATACAGGTCTTTGGCAAAGCATGCAATGAGAGATATTGCTCCAAAATCATGGGACATTACAAATCATTGCAGGTCTACAACAGAGCATCCACAACTTCTATGTGCAACCTGTTCCACAGTCTTACCACTCTCATCATAAAAAAGTCTTCCTCATGCCCAATTTAAATCTACCATCTTTCAGTTTTGAACTGTTGCCCTTTCTCCTGTCACTACAGCTACTGCTGAGCAACCTCAATTCTCTCAGCAATTCTTCACAGAGGAGGTCAAAATTGTATGTTTCAGGAGAGTCTGTGCTTAGCTACAGATTGTCCTTAATGTGTGTCAGCATTTTTCGATGTATGTGAATTAGCCCTCAGACATCCTTACCATTCCTTCTTGCTTTTATCTGGGGAGAAATGTTGTTTCATGTTAATATTTCTAGTGAAGTTGCAGTTTCCTTTAAGTGTGGAACATCCAGTTGTGTGAAAAATGTCTCAGGATTTCTTTCTGCTATTCTCCTCTGTCTTTAGTTTTTGCTTTTTCCATATTTGGCTCACACTGCTATAACACTTGTGCTTTCAATTCCCTGCAATTTTTCTGTCTACTGAAATTTAGCCATATCTTAACTTCCTTGTACAATACAAAATACATATCTTCTTTCTTGTACAATACAAAATACATATCTTCTTTCAGAAAAAAAGTATTTCTTGCATAAGTTTTGTTGGCATTATCATCTGCTCCTTTTCAAAATAAGCTACCTAAAATGAGACCAGCAGAGACCAATCCAAGGGCTGCTTACCTATTTCTTTAATTTTCTTATTTGATCAGTAAGCTCAATAAATTAGTGTTTCTGATTCATCCTAAGTTCATATTCATCACTTTATTCTCAGAGACAAGATCTTTAATTTGTTACTTGTTTTGATGAAGGGTATATAATTTATAAATTGAAAAGAGAACAAAATTCTTAGTAGCAAATATCTACAAAATGTAATTGAAACTGAGAAATACTCAAATGTTTTAAAGCATCCCTTGTGAAATGCTAAAATGGCTCAAAGAAGCTTCTTTTATTCAGGGATAAGAGTTTGAGTCTCTGCTCTGTGCTATTTCTAGTGAATATGAGGTAGGTATTTGACTGAAGCAAAACCCTCTATTAGTATTGAGCTATTGCAATTCATCTTTAATTCCTACAGAAACTGTAAATTGATATGAGCCTGCAGTCTGATTTAAATGAAGTTTTGACTCTCTTTTTACTGTGCTTTTTAAGAGTGCCCTAAAGTTATGGTGGAGGGTCAAAATATATTTTTGGGGGTTGAAGGTGAAGCACAGCTACCGGTTCTGTCTGTGAGACTACAGAAAAAAGCATTTTGGTGCATTAGGTGATGATGCAACTTGTGTTTTCTTACACAAACAAAACCCTTGTGAAGCCTTAGGTTAAAATCAGGTGTTCATGAAGGGGACCAGACCTGTGGGAGAACTGAACAAGTTCCATGTCTCACTCTTTCTCACTCTTTTCCCTCATGCTCGCTGCATTTTTAAGAAATTCAGGTTGGTTCACTAAATAATTACTCTCTTAATTTGCAGAAAAAGCTGATATCTGAAAAGGCTTTGAAAGTATTAAGTAGCTTATTTTTTCCCTTTGGAGGAGGCTCCGAGTCTTCCATTTACTCATTTAATCTGTCATTCCATTGCACCCAAGGGCAAAGTGTCATTTCTGTGTGCTTCAGTAATTTTGTACAGCACACAGCAAACAAATATCAAGTGACTGAAGCCAAAGTAGATTTTGTGCAGGAAGCAATGTTTCCTTTTCTTGCCATACATTTTTAATAGAGATTTTCTCGATTGTAAGATGGTAAGTAGACTTCTGCCCTGAAATTTATAAATGTGTTTATAATAGCAGTTGATACAAATCCTAGGTCAAAATGTTTTCTCAGTATACAGTGGTTTTTCATCGTATTACAGACAGTGCTTTCATAAATATCTGGACGGCATGAATGAACTTCATAGCAAATCAAAACAATCTTCATTTCACTTCTAGAAAACAGGATTTTAGCTAATAATATCAGTAGTCAGTTGTTGTTTTAGAGCCTTGTACTACCCAGCATAATGATACAGGATATCAAAAAATAGCTTATAATTCACTCTTATTACTTAGTGGTTTTAAATTTAACTCAGTAAGATAGTCCAGTATCTTGGTTATTTTAGAGGATTAAGCCAGAGCTCTGAATCTGAGCTGAATAAGCCGTATTAACTGATGTCATGTTTCTGATAAGGAAAATGCTATGCTTTTTGACTAGAAGCTAAAAAACATTTCTGAGGAAATAACAGAATGCAATAACATCCAAACTAGTTCTTAGGAGATTCACGACTCTAAAATTATAGAGGTTTTTCTTGAACTGGCATGACCACTGGTAATACTAAAATTGCAAGTGAAAGACGTGAGTTCACTTGAGAGAAGGAAATGACAATAATTGAAAAATATAAATTATATATATCTAACTCTACAAAAGATATAAACAAGTTTTCTGAGAAAGTCTAGTATCATTTAGAATACATAGTCCCTATTAAGTAGTCTAGATTGTCTTCTCCTGGCTCAAAAACATGACACCCTTTTATTGATCCAGCATCATATTCTGATGAACAAAATGGATCTCTGCTATGTCCTATAGATCTAAATTTTAAATCAGAAGAGAAATTGTACATTCCTATTACAACTCCTACCCAGTATATATCATTGAGCTTATCCTTCTAGATAACTGCTGTACTTAGGCAGAGTTAGAAAGGGAGCAAAACAAATTCTGGAGATGCATTTTTGGCAGCTGTTAACATTTAGGGTGAGTTGATTTAAGATTGGGTTTGGCTTACTGTGAAGAACTAGAACAGTTTTACAATTTAAAAACAAATTTAGTTTCTGTTGTTTGAATTCTGGACTACTAGCTTTTTATTATCTACTTTTTTTGAAAAAAATTGCATCGTTATGGCCAAATTTCATTACATTAGCTGATAATTTATCCAAACATTTATGTAAAAACCAAGTGCAAATACAGTTCAAGGAAACTGAAATTTGTTTATTATACAGTCAAGGTTTCATCATCTTGGTGCCTAGAAGCTTGCCTCTAGTTACTTTTGCTGGGGGAGGCATCTGATGTACATAATCTTTAATTAATAGTATTCCTAAGCCAGTTTTGCAGTTCTCAGCACTATTGTACCACTGCAGGTTTCTTTGTACCTGGTGTAATTGCAGGCTTTAGAATATACCGTGATGCCCCTGGAAAAAGGTTTCCCCACCTGCTTTTTGAACTGTAACCTTTTCATGTTTTTGTGAGCTACTAGCTTAATTTGCTCCAGCAGCCTTTTCACATTTGTCTTCTCAAATAAACTTTTCCTCTTTTAAGGTTGATTGATTTTCACTCCGTTCCACTGTATTTTGAAATGTCCTGGTTAGAGATGTCAGCCTAGCAGCAGCTTTCACTTCACCTTTGATTTTGTGTTTACAGTACTTGCCACCTTAGTTCTGCCTAGAAGAAATGAATTCAGGTAGGGGTTTATAAATACTGAAATGACCTGTGCTGTCCGTTCCCATTGTAGGAAGTCCTGCCAATAAGGCAGTAATTCTGCTGCAGATCAAGCATGAGCTATTGAGAGATTACTGTTCATTTGCTTCAGTGAAAAAAGAAAAAAAAAACTGATGTTTTCAAGATGCTTTATAAGGTGGACAATCCAGGGCGCATAGACATTCAAAGCAGTAGTTTTAAAGTAAAAAGGTCACTGAGAATGTTGTGGCATAGTGTGACAGAATGGAGAACAGAATAAAAGGCGTTAATAGGAACAGATTAAAAAACTTTCTTGTGTATGTAGACCAAACCAGGAGGAGCAGTGGGAGGGGGGAAGGATCAGCATCACTCACCCAATTTGGATTACAAGTTACATCTAGCTTGGACATGATTGACTTCTGATCCCATTGTATTCCGAGCTACAGTTTTTACACAGAAATGAATCCTTTGGGGAATGAAAGCCTGCACAGATCCTATATTTCAAGATTCTTCATTCAATATGTTTACAGATCTTACTCATCTAAGTGGTATCTTGTTTCTTTATATAAGAATATATTTATAATAAGAATATATTTATAAGAAAAATTAAGCAACTAGGTTTTTTACACAGGTTGTTGCACACATCTTAATTTTATGAGACAATACTAACATACTCAAGAAGTGCTACATGATTTCTTCACCAGCAAACATTTGATGACCGAACAAAAGGCAGATGCAGTCTTATTGCTCACCAGAAATTAAAATGAAAACATAAAAATGGCATGAGAACATTTGCATAAAAATGGCACAATTGAACATTTGCAGAATTTCTATTACTATGTTACAAAAGTCTAAACATTATTTTAATGCTTTGTAGATATAAGGTCATGGCATATATCTGGACAAGCAGCATTTAACATCAAAGTTTAGTCCAAAACAATGAGATTATATTAGTCTGGCAATGTGTAGTGATAAATACTGTACTTGTTAGATGAGTTGGCTGTGTTGCAATCAACATAAAGAGCTAAATGTGTGAAAGATGCATCTGAATTCTCCATTTTACAGTGGGTAATGACTAACAAAAGAAGAAAGAAGAGACATAAATTGATGCTGATGTAAGCAGAGGATTCAATGGGTCATCTTGAAATATGGTTGATGGGCTAAAAACAGTCATTGAGAGACAGAAATGGATGCAAAATAATACAGGTTGCAGGATGCTATTTTGCAGAAATGAAGCAGAACCATTAGTATCAGAAGGCACACCCACACATAAAATGTCTCCAGCTTCTGCATTTAAAATGTCCAGCTGCAAATTTATGGAATTACATAATTTTGATTAGTGAAACTACTGTAATAGTGTTCACTAATGGGAGGACTTGACATAGGGTTGTAAGTTGTTTTACAGTTAAAAATGCATTTTGTGTCTGTCTATGCATTAATCAATAGGGTTCGTATTACTTTCCTGTGAAATTTTGCAGATTTGCATGTTCCCTGCTTTTCAGCCAGAGTTTGATGTGTGAAAATTTAGTGGGAAAGAGGAAACATAACCAGTTCATAAGCTTGGCTCTTCTGTCAGCTCTTCACAGCACCGTAAGCAAGCTTAGTAGCCTATCACATGGTGCAGGAATGCTTTCACCCCCAAAGTGAAAACCACTGTCAGCTTAAAAGGCTTGTGACAACGAGGAGAGAGCAGAGAGCTTGCTCTCAGAGGCTTGGGAGCAAGCTCGTCTTTCCACACCAGCATGAGGATTGACTAGAATGATTTCATGAGTGGCAGAGAAAACCTGATGGCACACTCCCAAGCTGATAGAGCAGCTTGGGCAGGATATGCGTAGGAGTTTATTTTAAGTAACTAAATAAAAGCTTCAGAAAAATTACAAATATTAGCCAACAGCCTAACCAACTGCTTCCTTCTCAAGAATACTTCCATGTATTTCCAGTTTAAATGCAGCTTATCTCTGTGAAGTGAAATGATGTGGCAACAGTGCTTTTGTGATGCAGCAGTGCTGTCAGTCACCTGATTTGGCCAGGCCAGTGAGAGCCAGTAGCCTCTTGCTGGCCTCTCTTCCTTTCTTTCTTACAAGGAAAAGCTGAGGCAGTTGGGCCTGTTTAACTTTGAGAAGTCTGAGGGGCACCTCTTTAATGTATGCAAGTGTCTGAAGACGGAGTGCCAATGGAATGAAGCCTGGCTCTTCTTGGTTGGCCCAAGCAATAGGACACAAGGCAACAGGCAGAAAGTGATGCACAGGAAGTCCCACCTGAACATGACAAAAAGCTTCTTTACTGTGTGGGTGACCATACACTGAAACAGGTTGCCCAGAGTCTTCCCTCACTAGAGATACTCAAGAACTGTCTGGATGCAAGCCTGTGCAATGCACTCAGGGATGGCCCTGCTTGAGCAGGGAGGTTGGAGCAGGACCCACTGTGGTACCCTCCAACCTGATCCATTCTGTGATTCTTCCCCTCCCAGATTACAAAAGTGCTGTGTGGGGGTGAGGCTCAGTTCTGTTTAGTCCTCCTGATTTCCTGCGGTGAGAAATTTGTTCCCTTAAGCCCTAAACACCTTGTGAGAAATAGCCATTATTCCTGGTGGGGACTGCCTCCTCATACCTGTCATGTTTGTAGGAAATGTGCTTCGTTGTCTATACATGGCTGAGCAGAGTGGCTTTGTTTGAGAGTGGCAAGATGCCCAGAGCACTTTTCTGTCCATGCTCCCACAAGACTGCGCACTGGAGCTTGGTATGGGTAAAGGTAAGTGTAAACCTTGTCCAGGAGGATCTAAAGTTGTCAGATATCACATTTCAGCCAGCATATTGTGGAGTTAAGGAGATACTGGGTCCATCTCTCCATTGAGACCTAAGAGAGTAACAACGTTTTTAGCATAGGCCAAATCAGGACGTCAGTTCTTGGAATAAATGACAGTCCTTTTTTATTGGTGGTGTGATTAAGGATCAATAAAGAGTCTAGTACTTTTAAGTGGAACACATTTTCTCCCTTATCCATTCCTCTTCATTATTATTTGTGTCAAATCACATGTACTGCTTCAGTACAAGCATGCTTAAAGGTTTCAGTTAACTAAGTTACAGGAGACATTTCCAGAAGAATCTAAGAAATTTTAGAAATAAAATCACACGGAAGTCACACTGAACTCATACATCTTTTTGTCTGATATTAAAATGTATATTTTGTCTTGATATACCAGGCAATGTATTCGTCCTCTTGTACAAAAAAGATAATATATTAAAAATCTTATCAGAAGAGAAGGGCAAAGGGTGATTTCAAATGTGTCTACAGTTTTCCTGCCATTTTTCCTAATGCCACAAAACCTTCAATCTAGAATTACTATACCTCTTTTCAAGTGCATTTCTGGGATATGGCTACACCTGCAAAACATATGTTGCACTTATTTAGCTCAGTTATGATCAGATTTTAAAATCTTAATATACTGAGACCAGGTGGTTGTTCCAAATTGCTCCCAGTCAATATTTGGTGGGTTTAATTTGGAAATGCCACAGGGATTCATCCTACTCTTGTATTATTTCTGATCTATCACAGTGTTTGCTAGTGGGTGGCTGTCATTTGTTGACATGACATGTTTGTTTTATATGGGTCTGCTGATGTTATACAACTTCATTTAGGCAGTTACATTGTCAAAAGAGAAGTGATAAAAGGCCGGTGAGAAATTTTTATTATGGCATTTTTTCGTCATAAAAATGTTTCTGTTGCTTTTCTTTGTTATCCTCTAATGATTCTGCAGAATCATCATATTTTGCATCATAGAATTCAGGTACATTTTGCCTGTATCACTCCATTTAAATAACAGTAATTGAGGTTTGAAGTTAACATTTATCAATAGCTAGTCTTTACAGGTAGTGCAGTATATGCTTACACTTGTAATGGAAGTGGACGTAAAATCATTAATATTGCAATAGTAAAAAATGTTCAGTTTGCAGTGTCAATCTTGCATAAAGAAAACCCAAAAATTTGTGACAGAAATCTTAATGATGGAATTCTCTTCATGAATGGTATTTGGCTGTAGGGAGTTAAAGCAAGATCAGCTTTCCATAGAACAGTAGATGTCTGTGGTAAAAATACCTGGTCACTCAGTTACTCAAAAGCTGCTCCTGGAAAATATGGAATATGAATGAAGTAGTGCAAATGTCAATCCTTGAAACACTTCAAACACATATATACCTCTATTTTGTATGGAATATATATGTACTCTGTTGTTGGACATTCACGAATTTGCACATGGACCAGATATTTGAACCTATATGGCCAATATATTTATTATCTAGGTATAAAACTGCAGTTTGAATATATATTTTGCATAACTTTCCAAAGGATGACTTAGACTTTGATGTATGACAGCACCCAGTTTGTTGATGTTCAGTAATGACTTCATATTGCTATTCCAGAGTCATCAATATACATACTGTGTTCGTTTTTTGTGCTTCAGTAATTTCAGGTGCAATATGATGTTTGTTCAGCTGTGCTTGTCATCTTTAAAGTACATTAATGTACTCTGAGAAGGCAAAGTGACTGGCACAGAAATGAATAATTACAGTAATGACTAGTTGTTATTCTTGTTTATTTTGAGGAGTATTCTAATTAGCTGTTCAGTAAATGGCTACTTCCTATACATAGCTGCCATCTATGTTAATTCCTGAGGTAAGACACATCTGATTTAATACTGAACCTTTCACCTCACCTAGAAATAGTTTTGACTCCTATACATACCTGTTCTGTAACCATATGCCAATGCACTGCTACTCCCACTGCTACCAGGCTCTGGCAGGTCCTAGAACAGCACTAAAAGTGCTGTGGAAAACAGTGCAGACTTAAATTACCCCATCCTGTGAATTAGGAATGTTTCCATCTTCCCTTTCTACTCTTGTAACTTGCATTCAACTTTGGTTCAGGAGCAACACCACTGTCCTCCAAGTCTATAGTAAAATAGATCCTTTCTGGATGAGAATAAGTAATGGTGTTAACTTTCATGTGTGAAATTGGAATGTTAAAAAAGTGGATCAGCGAAGAATTGCAGTGGGAACATATAAGGAGAAATATTATTTTGAAAAGTAGAGGAATAAGGTAAAATGGCGGAGGATATGAGAGCCTGGCCACTGGGCTGGAAATATACTGAAACCTGAGGTGTTGATCAAGTATTCACTTGTCAAATGAAAAGTACCATGGATGAGTCTGTCACTCTTAAGCGCTAAAAGGTATTTCAGTTCAATTGCATAAACTATGTTTAGCCGTGACAGATGAGTCAATACACAAGATGTCGTAATGAAAATCAACATGAAAAAAGAGTTCATCTCATTTTCTTGACAGTCTTTAATGTTTTTGATCATCCTCTGTCTGTCTATTGATTTGATGACATGATTTTCCAAAATGCTTTCCTTCTTCCTGTTCTTCTTGGGGTCCATGGAGGATATGGCTTTATCATTTGCATTTATGCATTTTTTGCATAAAAAGGAATAGGAAGTTTTCATCTTTACTTTTATCTGACATGGAGCGTTAAACTACAAGTCTTCAAGATTCTCAGATCTTTTTTAGTCCATTTGAACGAGAAACCTCTTTTCTGGTGATCTGAAGATAAGTAAAGTTTGATAAATGAAGACATACAGGTTTAACAACATTAGTCTTCAGCTTGTATAATCTATTTTCGTACTAGTCATTTTGATTCATTTGCTGTTTTGGAAGGATTTTGCATAGAATTTTTAAGAAAAGGGAAAGAGATGTCACTGGAGGGTTTCAGCTGAAGTAGTGTTTCTGCTTCTAGACCATGTGCTTCAGGGAAGATTAGGACCTGTAGGATAAGGATCAGAAGAAATTATTGAGAGGAAAGGCTTCATTAACAATAATTGCTTAGTAAAAAAAGAAAATGAAGAGGAGATACCATAACCTTTACTTAATCAGAAGGTTAAGAGGAAGGGAACTTATTTTTGCATTTTATAAAGGGTATGATAAAAACGAGTAGGATTGCTTTTCAGATATTAAGTTTTGGTAGGGTGGTTGATAAAATAACCATCTGCAGTTTATCCCAGGTAGTTTGTGGTTTTTCTATGATCATGAGGAAAGAAGAGGCAGAGCAGAATCCAAATGACAGTGGGAAAGAAGTAGGTGTGGGAAAAGCAGTTAATTCCCTGAGGAAGAGGGCTGTTTGAGGGTTTGGCTAAACAGGAAGACTTTGGTGAGACCCTGGAAATCTAATTTTTAAGAATTATTGCTCTTAAAAAAATGTTTTCAAAAATTAACTAAGACATGAAAAATAGAGTTTATAGAATTGTTTGGGACTCCTTGTTATTTAGAGTGATGTTTTGTTAGTAAGTTTTGCAGTTCAGCAATATGCCAGGCCTGAGTCTCTAGTTAGCTGAGAGGATGGTTCACATTTGACATACACAGCGGAGCTGTCAGTTTGCAGCAAAAAGCAAGGCAGGTCATGTTTCCAGTGTTAATTTAGACTTGACATCTTATTTATACCTGGGAAATGCTGTTATAAAATATTAGAACACAAATAATGCTGGCACAGCAGGGTTTTCAAAAAGAGACTTGTGTTGAATTTCTTCCCACAAAGAGAGGAAATAAATGCATCTAATATTGGAAAACTCTGCTAATTGTAGGAAGATGCCACACTTATAGCATTCTCAAGCCATTGGTTTTTTCCCCAGGGAGAAAGAGCCGAGACCTACTGAGCACTAATAGTAATGAGACTTCTTCAGTCACAGTAATTATGTTCCAATTTAGATAAAAATTTCAGCGTGCGCTTGAAATATTTCCGTTTTATTGTCTGTGTGTATTTAAAGCGGTAGAACTATGTGCTATAAGCATCCCTAAACACCATGCATTAAGAAACTGCAGCATTTAGTCTAGTTTGCTTTCAGTGTCCATAGGATTCTATTGAAACTTTTATCTGAACTTGAAATATTAAAAAGCAAGTCTTTACTGATACAAAAGTATCTTACCCCTGTGGGTAAAAATGGTTACCTTTCAGTCTTACCAGTCCTTCTAGGCATTTCTATGGTGCTGTGGTTGGGGATGGGGGCTATGTGCTGATTTTACTGAAGACCAAAAATATCTGATGTTTTGTCCATTCTTTTGTGGAACCAATAACACTCCCTAAGAATCCTCATATGGTTTCCTTCAGTGAATTCGAATGCTGCTTTCAATGCTGCCATGAATTACTGTTTCATGGTAGGTGTCATCCTGGACCTCCCTTAAAAAAGTAAAAAGGGCAATAACAGGTGTTTGCATGACTCTGTGCCCTTTCAGAAGACCGTAGGATCTGAGGACAAGTGCAAAGGTAATTTTCCCTTCACAATTTTGAATTCTATGGATTCATTTCAAGCCTCCTTGGAATGCTTGAAAGCAAGTCACATAGGGGTATCCAGCTATAGGGTTAGTAGAAAGTCTCCAACCCTCTAACTCACCTGCTAGATTTGCTCCTTAATTTCTGTTGTGTCATGATAATTGTGAATGTATAATTCAGCAAAGTAGCTCTATTTAAGAAAAAAAAAGTAAAGGTAGAGGTCTCTTCAATGTATTTGAGTAGGAAAAAAATCAGTCCTTTTACCACCAAAAAAAACCTCAGGAAGTAGATTACATCTTCCAAATTGATTTTGCCCCCTCAAAGTAGAAATTTCAGTAGTTACAACTGAAAATTCCCAGGCATAACACAAGATTTTTCCAGGCAGTTAAATAAGCTTTAGATACAGCACATGATAGTCACAGTGGACCTATCATAGTTTAATCATGGAATAAAGTGAGCAATGCCAACTCAAAATATTCAAAAATATCCATCAAACTCCAGAAATCCTTGACTTATGTTTCTTTTTATTCAGCTGCTGGTACAAATGTTTTGGGACTCCCTTGGATCTTGTTTTCACACAACTGATGATTAGAGGCTTTCTTTATTTTTAATGCTGAGTGAGTTTCTCACATTCTTTATCACATACTATAAAATATAACTGTATTGTTAAACCAAAATGGAGGTTTTTGCTAAGTGTGCTAAGGTGGCTCTCCTTGAAGAAGCTGTGTATGTCTACTAAATGAAATGTGATTCTGTAGTACAGTTAATTTGTAGTTCATCCAAAGATGTCTTGGAGATAATGGCTTGATTCATGAAAGCAGATGACAAACACAATAGCATCAAATGTAAGGTGATGTTTCTCTTAAAAAGGTAAATTAATGACTTCCCTTTTATAGAGATCTTTTTGTTTTGCTTCAGGAAAAGAAGCCTTTCACAAAATTGATAGACTAGATATATTTCACTTATAAATTAAAATAAAATTCTTAATAAATTCACTTCAAGAATTTTTACAAGTCCATCTTCTCTGATTAAAAAACAGCTCATAATAGAAATCCAGACAAATCAATATCTATCCCCCACCTGTCAAGCAGAAAACATTGAAACACAATACTGGGGCATGGACAGAGGAGTAATTCACTACTGAAAAGGAAGACGAAAACTTGAAGTCTTGACGAAAACTTGAACAAATTGCTTAGGGAGAACTTTCTTCACTCCAGGCCATATCTATGTAGACAGCAGATGCAATGTTTTATAGACAGAGAGGTGCATATATAGTACATTTCTGTAGGCATTAAACAACAGCATGAAACCCTTTATATTACAGGATGAAAATAGTTATTGATGAAGATAAAAATCAAAAAGATTGGCTCCTGACTTAAAATCAGGAAAAGGGTCAGAGAAACAGAGCTGCTGTCTCTTATGATAACAAACTGTAGTTCATTTTTTGCCATTTCCCCAGTCTCTTTGAAGACCTTTGACCAGTGTTACGATCTTTCTACTTCTCTGCCAGGATAAGCAAACAAATAATTACGCTCTTGGGGGATTTTCTAAACATTGGATCCAGTTTTCTTCTTCTGTTTACTTCATATCAAAGTTACTCCTGTCAGTCCCTCAAGCTGCTTCTGGCTTAACTGCCTGCAAGTGAGAGAATAGGCCGTCATGTCTGATGATACTCTTTAATACCCACAAAGCTGACAGAAAAAGGAGCCAAGGAGAATTCCGCTCCAGAGCTGACATGATTGATCACTTTGATGTGTATTAGCTTTCTTTAAACTACCCTCAGAAATGACAATTCAAAGTCCAATTTAATGCTCTCGGTGCTCGTGGCTTCTTTTAACTAAATATCCCTGTTAAGTCTTGTAGGACATGCTCTTAAACACATTTTTTGCTGATTAGAGAATCAGCATGATACTGACATAGAATTCACTGTTAATAAATTTAGTTCCATATAAAAATTTTTAAACCCTTTCAGTGTCAGAAGACTTTGAGTCACATAATGTAACAAAGTATTACACTGTTATCAAGCATACAGTTTTGATGTCTGAAGGGACTGCAGATGAGTTGACAATTGTCCTGTTTCCATAATTTACTGGAAACAGTCTAATCATGTTTTTATTTTTCATTATTCTAGGACTATGACAAGTCCACCCCAGTATTTTCAGGTTTACTTTCAAGAGAGCAGTAAAAGTAGCTTTGTAGTGGCTTATGTCACAGTGTCTCAGGTCTTCATTTTGCAAGTAAAAATAAATTGAGTGTTGTGAATGTTGAACATTTCCTGAGAGTCAAGTGGGATTTATTTTGTTTGCAGCCATTATCATTAATACTTGAGTTTTGCAACAAAAATAATGGTTCTCTTAGGCAATGCAAGACTACTATTTATCCTTTTTCCAGTAGGATCCCTTCTAGGAGAAGGAAGAATCTTGTATTGCAGTGGGAGACATTACATATTTTTCTTTAAGTGTTTTTGATTATTTGAAAAGATTAGAAAAATATCCTCAGTGAAATTATAATCTGAGTTGCTTTTAAATTGAAGAAATGTATTTTGAGTCTCCCTTCTTAAAATTATTTCCTAGCTGCAAAAGAGAAAAATCAAAGGAAAATCAAAATATGCCTTTCAGGAGAAGAAGAAATAATATATGTGCCACTGATGCTGGTTTGGACCTTCAGATTTCCATCATTTAATATTCTCAGTTGCTCCCTTTTCTTTCATATACAGCATTAAGATAAACAGCACAGCCAGAACATGTGATTTTATCTGAACCAGAACTGCGGAAGAGACACAGACAGTCCTTGTTATTATCCCTGTTATTATGTACAAAGATATATTTGATAGGAAGCCCAGAAACCATAAATTTCAGTTCCAGCTCTCCTCCTAATTGCTGTTAATATTTCTATTTCCTTCACATTACACATGGTTCATATTTCCAACTTTGACAGTATCTTTCAGTGGCTCATTTTTACAAAATATTGGACAGCTTCTTCAAGGTCACTTTAAGCAGAGCTGGGAAGAGGCTTCAGATTTCTATTGCATTGGCATTAAGACTCATTTGCTTTGCCAACCCTGCAACAGGATTATGGAAAATTATTTTTATACCGCAAAACATTTGCACTAAGAAGTGAATTTGGATGATGTTATGATGTTCATTTTTATGTTTTAAGCTAAGAAAACCTATTTTTCTGAAAACAGTTTTGTATTCATTTGAACGTGTATATTCAGTGCCTGTTACAGAATCTTTTGCCCATTTCTTATAAGCAGGACATCTGCTGATGAAAGCTCCTAAAAATGTTAATATTTGAGTTTGTAAGCTTGTCTTTCATCTCATTTTGAAAGATGAAGACAAAGCTCTTTAAGGACATGAGATGTCTCAAGCTATTTCTAGTCATGCATAAAGCCCTTTCCTTACAGGTCCAGGTTGAATCCGGCACTGCTCAGTATTTGAAGTGCCATTACCATCTAGGAGGTATTTGAAATCTCTATGAGATGAATTTTGGCAAATTTCGAGTTCACTGTCCAAGGGGCTTTGTTAGTTCTTCAGTGTAGAAGCATCTCTTTAGTGTTTGCTGGGTTCCTGGCCCAGCCCAATGAAACTTTGATTCCCACCTAAGAGC
Organism: Irena cyanogastra; assembly: GCA_013397155.1. NCBI lineage: Eukaryota > Metazoa > Chordata > Aves > Passeriformes > Irenidae > Irena > Irena cyanogastra. Next base: position 392,864 of record VWZV01008967.1, on the reverse strand, counting down.
TCCTGCCTCTGGAGGCATATTAGACTGACTGCCTATTTGCAGGGAGTGGCAAAGTGATTGTTACTATACTTACAGGAAATGAGCTGGAGAATTAGAAGATAGAGAAAAGAATTCTGCTTGACCTTCTTTAAAGCCTTTCATAATTGGGGTTTTTTTGCCTCAACTCTTGCTTTTTGGGTCTGACTAATGCTTAAATCACTCTGCCTTGGCCATTCTCTTTTCAAAAAACACACTCAGAAATGGATGGAGTTCAAAGATGATGCTGTTACCTCAAATGAGGTATTTGTTACACCATCATTGGGCAGATTTAACTCAATCTCCTTTCTATATTAAATTAGGTCCTAATCCATCTTTCACATTAGCTTTGGCTATTAACTGAAGTGGCTCCTTCAAGGGCCCAGCTACACTCTGTTCTCATGTAATCAATATAAACAGGTATTATTTTGTGTGTTAGGTAACTAAAATAAAATAGGCTTAAATTCAAGTAACAGATCTCAGCAGTTCCTTCTAGAACCAAAACCAAGGGTGTGACTTTTCCATACTCACACAAGAAAAATACAAGAAAGGTAGAACTCCAACACCCTGAGGCCATTGTTCATTACAAAATAATTCTTTCCCTTTCACAAGAGCCCTTCACCACTGCAGAGAGGAAGCTGCAGAGCAAGAGATGAGTGAAATTGGCACCATGCAGTGAGTAGGGTCATCAAGATGATTAGGGTTTGCAAGGTGAGGAGGCTGAGAACAGGGTTTGCTCAGTACTGCTTAGAAAGGAGTGTGAATGCATTGCTATTTTCAACTTCACCAGTTGACACAGGAATTCCATTTTGATATTAGGGAAAATAATTTACAGGTGAGGTGGTGATTAAGCATTGGAGCAGATCTCTGAGAGAGGCTGTGGCATCTCCATCCTTGGAGATACTCAGAACTTGACTGGACATGGCCCTGAGCAACCTGATCTTGCTTTAGAGTTAGCTTTAACTTTTAAGCTGCCCTTGCTCTGACCAAAGGGTTGGACCAGATGACTTTCAGAGGTCCCTGCCAGCCTAGATTATTTTATGACTCTGTCCCCTGAAGCTGCCTGACTTGGCAGAGCAGAGCTGTGCTGCAGCCAAAAAAGAACTGCTCTGGTACAGCATGTCCCTGCCTTGCCTGCCCTGGGCCATTGCCCCATGCTGGGCTCTCATGTTTTTCTTACTAAGTGTGGATAGGAAGAGCAGATGTCAGCTGAGCCACGGCACCCTTCTACTGCTCCTGGGCTATCATCAGCTCCGTGGTACAGCCATTATTATTTGTGCAACAGAGAACTGAATGTGGAGAGTCAATGCCTTTGAATTCATCATAGGAACTTTGATCTTTCTGTTTGAAAGTACTTTGACAGTTTCTTTTAAAACATCTGACAAAAATAGCTCAGACTGGGAGCCAGCAGGTGTTTAGACACTTTTTTTTATTGCATATATTAATAAAAAATGAGTCATTTGTGTTAATCTGTGTTAGGCTGTTACAGATCTGCTTTGTACTGCGTTAAAGAGACATTAGCCAGGAATATTCAACATCTCTATGAGGAATGCTTCACTGTGTTCAAATATGACATGGCAACATACTTATGTCAATAAAGAAAAGGACTTAATAAAGTGGGGAAAAGTGAATTTACTTTCAATGTTTTGGCATGGACATATGGTGTCAAAAAATTAATTGCGTTGAGAAGCAGGACTCTGTGTTCTGGACAGCCATAGGCTGAACATAAAAAGCTATGGAATTTGGCCCATAGTCTTGAGAAAAAAAATAAAATGCAGATGTAGGCAAAACTTGTTATATAAACAGCTGTCAAGTTCTATGTTCTCTTTCTATTATGCCACCAAATTTTCCAACAGATGTGTAGTTCTCTATGATACATTACTGTCCACTTGCTAGTCCAACTTTCCTTTGTGTTTGCTGGAGAAAAAGGAGATAAGAGTGAGACAGCTAACATAAAAGCCTCAATTTTTACTTATTTTAGTATTTAGAACAAAGAATAAAAAGGTTGGACTTCAAAGGCTAGATAAATGTTTTTAATGTTATTCAGCCACAGCACAGAATTACGTCAGTAGCATGTTTTCCAAGATGCTTTGTTGCATTTAATGTGAATAGGCTGTAGAAAATATAAAAAGACATGAAGATAAACAACCCTTCTTTTTCCCTGAGCACACCTGTCAGCAAAAGGATGATTTAAGGCCTTTGCCCAGAGAAGCAGGGCCTGGGTGCTTGACACATCGCAGAGAGCCTCTGCTTTCTAAAACTGTGCAGTCTTTGATTTCCACTCCAAATATCTTACAGTGTCAAACAGACAGATTTGGGTTTGAGCTCCCTTGCCAGTATTTTGTCTGATCCAAAGTGCTGAAACTGACAGGGACAGATACACTTCCATGGGAGTATAGACATACAAAATTGCTCTGGCTATACTTTATAGTGTTTTGTAAGTACAACAAGATGGAATTTTGTTCTTTTTAGTCCTGTGATTTTAACCAACAATATTTATTTTTATGTTGTTTTTATGTAAATTCCTTTTGATCAAAGAATAAAGGCGCCTCCTAGACTTCATAGCAGAAAACAAACTTTTCTAGATGCCCTGAAAAGTACTGAAGAAACTGAAGAAAATTAGTGTAAGAATTATGTGTCCCATGAGGTATAAAGTACAGTATGTTTAAGGGAATTTAGAAGAGGCACATGTGCAGAAGGAATCAGGGATATTGTCAATTTATGCCTCATTTACTTGATGCTTTTCCTTTCATACTTTTTTTTTTAATTGGTTTCATAGAAAGACATGAACTTGAAAGAAACATAATATGTGATACAGTGCACCATCTTTTCTCTGAAAGTGTGTAATTATAAAGAGCTTGCTTTTTTGCATAAATTTTCCAGATTTTACATTATTAATTGCAAGTTTTTGTATACTAATAAGGAGTTGATATGGTGACTGTATAGGTCACCAGTCTGTAGAAGAAAATCAGGAAAGATGATACTGAATCATTAACATTGCCATATGTTTACAGCTTTGTGCATGAAAGGAGAATTTGCTGATGATGACCTGATTCTGGCAATATGTCAGTTTTCCACTATTTTTTGCAAGTAGAACTCAAAATCAAACAAAACCAAAATGTATAGATTACTTAAACTTTTCTATTTAAAATACTGGAGACTATTTTCTCTCATGCATGAATGAGAGGTTGAACTCAAGTTTAGGGAACTGAGCATGTTACTATTTGAAATACTGTAAGTTAGCCTGCTTGGCTTGAAGCTGTTCCTCCAAAAGGGCACCGCTCAGGTGTCACTTCTTGTTTGTACCTGCCAGCCCCACAAAAATGTCTCAGACAGTGTCAATGCTTAGAGTATTCAAACTGGCACAAGCTGCTTTTGTTTAGGTACCTGAATCCTGTTTTCTTACTGTACCACTTGGAGTGCTGTTAAGGTACCAAACTGAATTTTCACTGCAGGTTTCATGCTTAACCACCAGCGAATTTTTTCCCATATGTTGATATTTTTTTCCAATTCCACTAAAGGTCCTAATATTTTCTTGTTCCTGCTATTCATTTAACTTGATTAGATCAGCTGGAAGGATTCTGTGGAAAGATCTTGGGATCTTGGGTGCATGATCTTAGCTGTGGATCTCTCTTGTGCTATGGTAGTACAAATAATGAAAAGACAATAAACCATTTGAGAAATGAGCTCTTTGTTCTGCTATTTGTAGATTAAGCTCTTGGGACTCAAACTGCCCTAAACTGTTAATGTCAATACACCCTATGCAGGAGTTGTGTAGGCTAATTAATATTAATGGCATTCAGAAAAATAAATCAATTACTTTTGTATGAAAAGTGAGTTTATATCCTTGAGTACTATAGGAGCAATTTTGTACTTAATACATTAATTTCTAGTAAAAGGAAGTTTTAATTAAATAAGCAAACTGTTCAGTGGTCTTAGTGATTCTGATTATTTTTACCCTTACTAGCTGCACTGAAAGCTCTTTAGGTGTTTGTGTGACACTGTGTCAAGCTTAGCAGTGGTACTTCCACTTTGGAAGAGGATAAAAAGGGACATACCAGCCTTGCCAAGCTGGCAATCCCAGCCTGTGTGGAAAATCTTTTTCTGGATTCTACAGATGCAGCAAAATCTGTGACGATTGAAGAAAATGTTTTCTATCATCAGTGTCTCAGCCTACTTCTTTGTAACACAGGTCATAAAAATTGTTACTTAACATGTTTAGAGGAAATACATGCTGAAGTAAAATATTAAGATCTTCAAATGAAAATGCTATATTTGTCCTCCTAATTACTGTTATTGCTTTAATTAGTAAGATCTTGACTTTGAGCTATGACCTTGAGGTTAAAAAAATATTAATTATCAGTCTTTGAAAAATGCTAATTAACCCAGTCAACCATTAAATTGTTTAGATTACATTTGATAGTATTTCATTAATATAAAATATAAACTCAGGCTTTTTTAATGTCTGAAGTGTCATTTAAGTTAGCCTTTACTCCTAAATAATGTTTTGTATTTTAAAACAGCTTTTTTCTCACTAACGTAGACATTCTCGTATGCCTTGGAAAATGTTTGTTCTGTAAGACATTTTACTAAAATCCAAATTCAGCAGAATAGTTGGGAATTTCAACTTCTTATTTGCAAATTAGTGTTTGCTAGTTTACTGATCAGTGTTGAATTCGTGTCCAGGACTGAATGACCCTTTGGTTAATCGGTGTTGGAGCTTCTCCCTGTGGTATGGAAAAACAGCCACAGTGTTGTCCTCTCTAGATTTCTTTGTGAGATTTGGTGTTGGGAATGTCTGGGGCACTATTTGGGCAAAAGGGAAGAAATCTGTTGTCAGAGAAGAGCATTATTAGGGGACCATGTGGTTTGGGACAGCCTAGAGGCACTGCAGATCAGGTATATGCCCCACAGAGGATAAAAAAAGACCATTAAACAGGGACTGATCCCAACCAGAATTCAGCCCACAGAAAGATGGATTAAAACCAATCTTTTTCCCATCTCTAAAAGGAGTGCACAGTCCATTCCTGTACCACTCAATGGGGCAGTACAGAACCCTCTGGTTGCTCTCAGCGTGTGTAACAGGGAGGCAGAAACTGCTGGCAGTGTTAGTCTTTAGAAATAACAATGTGCTATGGTTCCCTGAAGGAGCCTGTGTTCCTGTCAGGCTTTCTGGTACAAGTGCAAAGTGTTTGGGTTTGCACCTGCCTTGTGTTTGATCCCATCTTCTCTGTGAGGGGCTCTGCATTTCCAGCGCACCAGTGCCTCCTGTTCCAACAGCTCACAGAGCTGGTGGGAGAGAATCACTGGGGTTTTTTCCAACTACCATGGCAACTCAGTTGACTAATTATAGAAATTACTTTCCTTTACCCCATTCTTAATGGGGCAGGGGGAGAGCAGAGCAGAGGGAAACAGAGGAGCAGAGGAAAAAATTACCTTAAAAATGAAAAATACCTAATTGTAGTCTCTTCAATAGTAAGGATATCATTTACTGAATAAACTATATTCAGGAATATGTAAGTTGTACATTTCCCTGCCACAGAAGACTGACATATTAATTTTAAATTCCTGGATTTCAGTCAGGGGCTGTGAGAAGAAAGCCTTCCCATTAAATTTCCAGCAGTTAGGCACATAAGTGGTTAGCCTTTCCCAGCACTTCATCCAGGAGTCACTGAGCAGCCAGCTTCTTTCTGAACACTCTCCTTCTTTTTTTCCTTAGAAAAGAAGAGATGCTTCAAAAGGTTAAACTTCCTAGTTGCATCATTAAAGAGAAAAATCCAGCTGCTTTGCTTTGAGTGATCATTGTGGTCCCTGCATAGAAATCAAAGGAGTGAGGACATGGGGCCTTGCACCTTGTGACTCTCAGCTCAGTGCAAAGCCTGCTGTGTCTGGGGCTGCACATGGGTTGAGATGTGCAGAGGAAGGTGTGGATGAAAACATTTTAGCTGAGCAGACCCTGCTGCAGCATCTCTCAGGCAGGCATGCAGGTCTGCAATCTGAACACTGTCATTGTGGCTGCCACCCTGTGACCAAGGGGAAAAGTGTTTTGCCTCCCCCAGCCTTCCACAGAGCTGACAGACAAACTTAACTAGTTCTTTGATAATTAAGAGGTGAAAACATCAACTCCCTAGACATGGCCATTAGCATCTTTTATAGTGTCAAGTAATTCAGTGCTGTGATGGCACTGTGACAAGCTGTGAAAATGTCTTTGGTCCACAGAGCAGTGGGTGGTGTGTGGGAGTGCTGGAATGGAAGTTGATGCAGGAATGGTGCAATGTAGTGTTCACCAGAGTTTTTCATCCTAGGAGGTATGCTGTAGGTATGCTTGGATGATAAGTGTTTCCTGAGCTGTCCAGATTTCCATAAATTATCAATATCCCCCTAATACAGCAAACACAGATACAGTTTTCATCTTTCTGGGGCAGGCAAATTTGCAATTTTACTCAGAGGAATCTCATTACTCTTATCCCAAAGACTGAGAAACGCTAAAACAAGATAAACAAGGAAAGCTTTCAGCCCTTTTGCAGTAAACGTTACTTTTACATTTCAAAATGGATTTAATTGAATGGAGGAAATTTAGTTTCAGAAGCCTTGCTATGCAACTGAAAGCAAGTGGGGTGATCCTGCATTTGATTATTTTTTTCAGCTAAATCTTCTCAAAAGAATAATTTTGCTATGACTGTAGCTTTTTCAAATTAAATATCTGCAGCCTTCTCTATCTTCTTAGACAAGAACAGCACATTGGAAAGTTGCAAATGAAATGAGATAAAACATCATTTGGCAGAAGGAGGCAAGCTTGGCAGTAGTGAATGAACGGGATATTGATATTGTTTCTGGCATCATGAGTGGGGCTAGGAAAGGTGGGATGTTTGGGAGTCCACTAAGCACTGCTGTGAGGGGAGCTGCAGACCTGTGACTTACAAACCAGCCACAGTGAAGATGTTGGAGATCTGTTGATTTGTAGAAACATACAGCCTTCAGATGTCACTGTCTATAGGGATTAGTGATCTAGGCCTTTCCACCAGACTGAGGTCTTTTCTCATGCGCTCTGATGAATGTTGTGGCTTTCCAAGGATTGTTCTTCCATTTTTAAGGTGGGCAATAACTTGCCTGCACAGAACTTCTTAGGAATTTGTTAAAGTTATTACTTCCTATAGCCACTGGTCATGGAAAAGGATTGTGTGGGTTTTTTCTACTGGCTGTTGGTCTTCCTTTTCTTTTTCTCTTTTTCTGAGATACACAATGAGATTCCATATTCTTATTATACTTAACAAAATATTATTAAAATAACATTGAAAACATAACATTGTGCACAACTGTACAATAGTTTATAAATTACAGAGTGTCATTCTTACTTTTTGCACTTCATTCTGTCTTCACAAAATAAAATTTGGAAATGGCTTATTGGCTTTTTCAAATGTAGTTTTTCAGGAATGTAAAATAGTGTGTAATGTCATTCTTGTCTGAAGAAAATGGTTCTCTAAAGAAACCCACGTAAGCATTTCACCATTCATGTTCCTTGCTGTCCTTCATCTTTTTCATAAAGTATTGCATTTTGGATTCCAGGTCTGTCAGCTCTAATAGGTATTTAAAATTGCAGCTGGACTATTGCCTTCTTACTGTTCAGTATTTTCTTTAAATGTGTATTTGCAGTGATATCTGAACAAATCAATTTTTTAGACCTCCCATTCATTCTCTTCTAAATTAAATTTAGACCAAAATCCATATAAATAGATTTAAGTGAGTTTTCTTTTCAGCCTCTGTAGATATTGGCTGAGGCCAGAGTCCTGCTACATGTTATTTTCATTGTTATCATTACTGACAAAGAGTCTGTGGAGTGCAAAGTCCAGTGCAGCCACAATTAGCTGTGCAGACTCCTTTACCCATCCTACCCGAAGTCAGATTTTGTAGAGCACAGATCCATTTAGATACAAATATGATGAGTATTTTTTGAGGCTTGTTTGTTTCTTTGGGGCTGCTGAAGTGATTATCATATTTATATAAATCAGTGTTGATGAAGGTGTTTGAAAACTGCACAGCTGGAAATGGTAACTAATTGGACTAATTGTTTTGGTCCTTCTATGACCATGTGCACTTTTGTAGTAGTACTATTCAAGAATAATTTGGGGTGTTTGCTTACTTTTTTCTTTTGAGAAAAGCAAAAGTGTGTTTTGGCTTGGATGGTGCTCAAAGGCTTTAACAGTTTTGAGTTGAAAAAGACTCCTGTGCATGAGAGAGCTTCGCTGATTTACTTCCACTCCATCAGCTGGTCTCATAAAAATGTGCTTTTAAAATCTAGCATGAAACATTTTTGTTTCTCTCAGAGAACTCCACTGGTTGGGGTGGGTTTGCTCCTTTTTGGTTTTTTTTTCCAAAATTAGATCCATGTTATATCTCTGGATGCCCCAGTGCAGGAAGGACATCGACATGTTGGAGTGAGTCCAGAGGAGGGCCACAAAGATGATCAGAGGACTGGAACACCTTTGCTATGAGAAAAGACTGAGAGAGTTGGAGTTGTTCAACTAACATTAGCAGCCCTAGAGCCTCTCTTGCCTAAGACATACCAGTCTTTCTCTAAATGCTTGTATTTTTACTAGAAATTAATCTTACTTTCTGTGATTATGTTCCAGTTGCACTATTTATAGCTTCTGCCAGCAGCTAACTCACTGTTTTAATGTTCTCTTCCTTCCAGATATTTCAATACGTGTTGCTTTTATTCATCCAGCACAGACCCCACTAGAGAGAATAAAGGAAATGATATTTTGATAGAAAGGACAGTATTAGACGCAGCTTTCAACTTTCTTTGAAAGACAAAGTGTAAGGAAGCTGATTTCATACTCATGTGTATGATGAAGAGGTTTTTTAATATTTTTTGATGTTGTCTACCTACATGTCCTAATTCTTAATCCACTTTTTTCTCTGACATTCGAGTGAAACTCTGAGCCTCTGGTACCGTGTAATGGGATGACATCATAACCATTTGTCATAGCATTTATCATAGAGTGGTGTACATAGATTATGTGAACTGTGCACCTTCAGCCTGTCTGATTTCCCTCAATTTCTTTATTTTATTGCATTTTTCTGAATTACTTATTGACTATATCAGCTTGTTTCTGTCTGGGTGAAATGAGTTTTTAAATGAGGTAACTAAAGCAGCCAGTTGAGTCATCATGAATGTTCTTGAGCTGAGCTCTCGAATTATTGTTTTAACAAAAGAAAAGATATTCTTTTTGTTTCTGTTTTGAGTGTCCATGTGCACTCCCAGGCACTGCCCAGGAGTGCTGCTGGGGCTGCCTCTGTGAGGTGGCACTGGGGCTGTACTGTTATGGACAGAGGTGGCTCCAGCTGGCTCCAGCCAGCTCCAGCCAACCCATCACAGAGACCCTCAGGGACACTGATTGCACCTCTACAACATGTTTAATAAAAAGTGAGCAGGTGTGAGAGAGCACTGAGAAAAATGTGAGAGAGAGACACCAGGGTCAGTGAAGAAGGAGGGAGAGGAGGTGCTTCAGGCACCAGAGCAGAGGTTTCCCTGCAGCCTGTGGTGAAGGCTGTGGTGAGGCAGCTGTGCCCCTGCAGCCCATGAGGGACCACAATGGAGCAGTTTTCCGCCTGCAGCCTGGGGAGGCCCTCACATTGGAGCAGATGGAAAAGGCTTGGAGGAAGCTGCATTCCATGGAGAGTCCATGCTGTAACAGGCTTCTAGCAGGAGGTGCAGCTCATGGAGGGGAGCCCACACAGGAGCAGGTTTTCTCACAGGAGTTGCAGCCCATGGGAAATCCACACAGGAGCACTCTGTTCCTGGAGGAGTGGACACCACAGTAAAGATCCATGTTGGAGCTGTTGTGCACTGCAGCCTGGGGAAAGGGCCCACATTGGAGCAGTTCATGAAGTACTGTACCTTAGTGGAGGGACTATACTCTGGAACAGGGGGACAGTGTGAGGAGGAAGGAGCAGCAGAGATGGAGCATTATGATCTCACCATGAACCCCATTCCCCATTCCCCTGTGCCATTGGCAGGCAGGTAGAAGCATCAGGAATGAAGAAGTTGATCCTGACAAAAAGAGTAGGGGAGACGTATTTGTGATTTCATCTTTTTTACTTAAATACTACTCTATTGATAACTGGCTATAACTTAAAACTATTTTCCAAGCTGGGTATGTTTTGTCTGTGGTGTTAATTGGTCCTTGCCTTTATCTCAAGTTTTTTCATTTATTTTCTTCCGTTTTCCTCTGGAGGGGAGGAGAGAGAGCGAATGGCTTGGTGGATGCTTGAGTCAGCCAAACCCACCGCAGTTCCTTAGTTCTTTAGCAAAAATTTGAACTGTATCCTTCTAGCTGAAAATAGGCACTGCCTAACATAGCAGGATGGAGGTTGTATTAAAATTGGGAAATTTGTATGTGACTTCAAGCCATGAAAATTATGTGTATGACTCACAAGAAAGAAAGCACACTGTGGAAAGATTCTAAAGATGTTTGTACTGGGATACAAAAACACTGTCAGCCATCTAAAATTAGTCTAGTGTTGCCTTTTCTGACTTTTCTGAAATTTCATTGAATCTACATGTTTCTGATTAGGAACATTAAGAAGACAGTTCCAAACATACTGCCACTTTTAATTAGAACATCCGCTAGGGCATGTTATTAAAGTATGATCTGAATGTAGTACCCTTTTTAAGCTCAACTTGCTCTTATAAGTCCTTCAAGATTGAAAGATACAAATGGTGAATTTGCTGAGGAGGGCAAGGCCTTGACCACCATGAAAGTCTCCTGTATAGAGCCAGTTTCTTTTCTTATTCTTCATTCAAATATTCTTTGAATGAAGTTCAGGTCAGCTGCAAACAACTTTTGATACAATGCCTGATCTGTATCCCTATCCTGGAGCTGTTATCTGGAGATTAAGCAAGTCTCGGCTTGGCTAAAGCAGCATGGTTTTGTTCTGGTTTTTTGTGTTGTCCACCCAAAGCTACTGATGATTTTTTCACTGATGACTTTTTTTTTTTTTTACCATTCTGTTTTGTGCCTTCACTGAGTGTTTTTCTAGTGGTGAGAACTTCCCTAGTATATTCTCTTCTGACAAAATGCTATTGCTAAAATAAATCGTGGTCTTGCTGTTGCTAGGCTAGGGAGTCCATTGAACTCTATTTTGAAGACCTTTAACAAAGGAAGCTTAACATTGACAAAATTGTCTGTGACATACATTTGTCACAAAATTAATTGCTGTAATTGCTTCCTCATTGTAACTCTGGCTCATAATTTCTGCATGGGATTATTTCAGCCCACCATCATTAATAATGTAGGACAACTGGATGTCTGCAACACAGAGGGTAAAGCTGATGTAAACACACCTTTGTTCCTCCTTACTTTGGCTATACCCCTGATTTTGTCTACTGACCTCCACCAAACTGTTCAATGGTAATTTGTGCTGCTGAACAGCAGAAGTTTCACAACATTGCAATTACAGGCTCTTGCTTGAAGGGCTTGTGAGCTGTGACACTTGCAGGATGTAATGTGTAAAGTAGTGGAAGTGAATCCCTAAGGATATCCTATACTAGGATGTGTGTATGCCAAATTATGTTCAGAGCTGACAACACACCCACATTTGGGATCAATTTTCAGTGATATGAAATGCTCTGTTTTAAATACAAATAGCCAAGACAGACTTGACAGTGATCTGCACCTCCAGTAACTCATAGAAGCTGTTAGAGAAGAGAATCTAAATGGAGCCTTCAGTGCAATATTCCTGTTTAGAATAAGATGTAATTTATCTACTGTTACTACCTACAGTATATTGAATAAAATACTGCTCTGTCCAGAAACTGAAACCAAACTAGTATGTTGCAGTAATCAATATGTAGCAGATATCTTAAAACCTAGCTATAGAGTCAATTTCATTGACATCTGAGAACTGAGGAAGGAAAATAAAGTGTATGTAAATTTTATTAAACAGAAATATTAGACATCACCTTGAGGAGAAACAAACAAACCTAAGCACATTTCTCAGTCTAGATAGAATATCAGATGTTCAGCTTGAAAAACTGAAAACAACTTGAAGAAACGCAGTCAAAAATATGCACTCTTAGGGAGCTCAGAACACTTGGAAAGCAGTTTTGTGCCATGAGAGTTACACAGAGCTCATGGGATGCTTTCTGATCTTGCTGCTCAGATTGTTGGGAAGAAAAGTTGAATGCAACTCAGTCTTGCACGTCAGATCCCTGAACAGAGAATGCTAACACTTCTTTTTTTTTAAATGCCTCCAGTGAAAACATGTTTAGATCTTTTTATCTGACCCTCAACGACTGGAGGTTAGGCAGCTCTTGATAAATTCAATGTTCAAAAACCTCCATCAAAACAATGTATGATAGGATAATTTGATATCTTGCTATTTCTTTTCAGCTTAAATTAAGGATAAAGAAATAATCAGTCATTGAGCTTTTGCATCCTTCCAAAATGAACAGGACTTACCAGAAGGGCTCATCTTCATTTCAGCAGACTTTAGATAACAATCAAGCAGATTTTAGTAAATTCTATCCCAAAATTATCAAAATTGTTGATTAGTCAATAATCAAGGCTTTTAAACAAGGATGGTAACTTTGAAAGTGCTGCCATTGTTTATTCATTAAGAGTCATATTGCTAACATGTAGTCTGTATTTGCAAATTACTATTCCAGTTTTACATCTATGAGTTACTTATGTCAAAAAACCCTAAACTGCCTCTATTTAATCCTTTTCAGTTTCTGAATAGAAGTCACATCCCTTTCCATTTTTGTCAGTCAAAGGAGACGAAATGTTAATATGGGAATTTTTAATATCTTGCCCGTGGTTCTTGTAAGCATTGTGTACCTGAATACATACATGTGCATCCTTTTATTAAAACATACAGTTTGGGGTTTTTTTGTCTTTTCAGCTATAACTAAAATGCCTTTCAGCTTTAGTTGTGAGTTTGGCATCTGATTATAATAAACTTACTAATATGTTAGAATAGTAATACTTCTTGGTACACCTATAAATATTCTGTATATGAAAAAGGCACAATAATGCTTTCAATGAATAATTCCTGCCATGCTGTTGTGACACTGAAATTAATGAATTAAATATGGTATAAATATTAGGATCATTGTACAATACATAAGTCACATTAAAAGCAACTGCCATCAAATAATCACTGAGCAACCCTTAGTATGGGTTTCAATTACTTAAAATTACTTTTAAAAAACTTTTTAAAACCCTCTAACCTCTGAAAGAGTGAGAGTGCATGTAGATTAGCTCCCTGAAGTACTTTTATTGAAGTATTTTTTGAAATCTACAGTAATTTGTTCTGATGACTTCGTTATTAGAACCACCAAAATGAATTGGAAGGCCACCCAATTGTTGTAAATCTCTATTCAGGAGTGAGGAGATAAGGAAACTAATTTTGACTTGTTTGCAGAGAAATTTTCTTGTGCCAAATTGCCAGTGACACTCAACTTATCAGCCTGTCAACCTCTGAAGCAAGAGAAAAGAGTATTAAAGCAGAATATATTGTCATTTTCAGATGAGATTGCATCAGCAGCTTAGGCCAGTGTAGCTTTTCCATTTGAAAGTACAGAGCATAAATTACTTCTATCCCTTAATGTAATTTTAGTTATACTTTAAAAATTATTTTAAAATAGTCTTCTATCCTGGGCTTTTGATGGGCCCAGTGGTCTAATTTCTCCAAGCTTCATTTCAACTGTACAGCTTGAGATACGAATACTGTTTACTGTGATTAAAAAATATCAAAGCATTGATTTTCTGTCTCAAATTCCTTTGCCAAGCTAATTTAAATCATTAACGACCCCACTGGAGTCACAACTTGAATTGTTTCTTTAGCCTGCTTTTCTAATTTTCCTGTTTCTTGAAGTAATATTCCATTTTCTTCATTAATTTTTTAACACTTTTCCAATTCAATCAATACCTGATGTAAAATTAACTGTCACATTTGGTTTGAAAAAACTAAATTAAAAAAAAAAAGCCTGAAAGGTAATCAGAAATCTCAACAAGACTGTAGAATAATAAAAGCAGTAACTAATTTTCTTCAGAGACCCTTAAATGGGTGGATGAGTGCCATTATTCCATTTTTAAAAGGCTGATAAATTGAGAGACAAGCTTTGCAGGGGATAAATGTAGGAACACAGGAAGGGTCACGTAGGAGCCTGGCACCTCAGCCCAGGGTGAAAGGCATTCTATTTTCTCCAGAATGAACTAGCAGATAATACCAGAATATCTTCCTCTCTGTCCTTCAGGACATTTCCATTTCAGGAAGGTCAGAGGGGGGTACAGAGATTTCAGTTCTGTACTGCTATCAAAAGTGTGCATCAATTTATATTTTGTTCAATTTTTTTTCCTGTAACCCTTGGCTTGGAAGCAGAATGTGGAAAAATGAAGGTGAAACCATCTGTGGTAGCCTGCTAGTTTGATGTTTCTATCTTTATTATATACTGTGATGCTGAAGCGGATAGAGATCTTGCCTCCAAAAGAAAGAGTTTCGCCTTAACTTGCATTGGTTTTAAGCCAATGTAATTACCTTAAGGAAGAACCTGTGTACACATACCTACTTTTGCTCTCTTTTTTTTTTTGGTTTAGTGTTAGCACATTTTCTTTCTAATGCTGCAAAGGTAGCTTTAAGGTGGCTAAGAGTCAACTAATACATACAGCAATTGCAATTTCCACCGTGGTGCTCAATCAGACTTAAAATAATAAAACTTCTCAAACTATGTGGGACAGAGCCTGACATTTGAAGTACTGTGGAGCTGGGTCTTAGGAGTTGCACAGGGAATCTCAGGTGTCCATAAATAGCAATTTAAACTCTACTGTGAAAGTGTTTCGTAGAAGTAGCTGGTTTTTCAGTTTCTTTGGCCAGATCCACAGGGAGGACAGAAAGATTAGCTTTGCCTCACGCCTGCCTTTTAGTTTAAAACCAAGCCACACAAGAAAGAACCTCTGATCTGTGAGATATTGCACATACATGTTTTATTCTGGAGCAGTGGGGATAAGATTATTAAAAATGTATAAGTAGTGTATGTATCTTTGAGAAGCTGACTAAAAACAGAGAGGTAAATGGAACAAAATGCTTCTTTTTGCACCTAAGAGTGACAGGAGAGAATACAAATGCAATGAACCTTTCATAAGGAAAGACAGACATCTGATGGTCAAAAAGAAAACTAACAGAATACAGCAATCATCAGAATACAAATCTCAAAACAAATGACAGGACTTACTTGTTATCAGAATCTTAAGCCATGTTTTTGTTGTTTGCCGCATTCTGTAGGTATTTCTTCTACTGCTTGCCACATACTCTGTCAGTGTAACACAGTACAAAGAAAAAGAGTGCCTATTTTCTTGCCTGCCTACATTTTGGATTATAAATGAAGTCTCAAAAAAACCACAATTACAGTAGAAAACACAATTCTGCTACTTCAAAATGGAAAACTAAGACTTTGATTTCTCATTCTTGAATATATCCACTTCCAGATTATTCAAGCTGTAATAATTGCAATATGTAATATATAATTAAAGCTTGCTTTCTCTTTCCTTTCCCCAAAAGATCCAAATAATGGATTTGTTTTGAAAATATGAGCATCCATATGGTATGATTTAAAATAATGTTTTCAGTGGAGTCACTAACCTGTTACAGTCTAAGTCTGGCCACATGTAATTCCCCTTCACTAACTGAAATTGTCTTCTCAGAAGAACGTTTGGAAACTAAATAGGCCTTTCCATCTGTCTTGAGCTCAAGAGCCTTCACAGTTTTAAGGACAGCAAATAAATGCAAGAGATGTGTCTATGGAAAAAGAAGCAAAGCAAGGATGGAGTTTCGGTAATCACAGAATTGCTGTAAATAATTTGGATGTGCCACATAAACTGAGGGAACAAAAAGAAAAAATATTACAGCCTTCAGCTAAAAAAACTAGATAAATTCAGTACCTAATGCCTGTGGAAATGATACCTTCAAACACCTTTTCCCAGAAGACAGGGGCTAACAGCCATCTGTGCAACAAGGAGCTGCAGGTACAGATCATCCTATATGGCCCCATGTTCCTCTAAGGGGAGTTAATACCTTTCAGTGCATACCTTAAAGCATTCCCAAGACTCATCATTTAATAGCTAATGTAATTTAATCTTTCAGATAATATGTGTACTCAGTATAAGGCCAAAGAGTGTTATATATATATAGTTATGTACTGTCTTCCATATACATCATAGCTGACTTGAAAATAGCTCTGTACCAGAACTGTTCTTGTTGTATTTTATTCTTTTGTGTTTGTTGTTTGGGTTGTTTTTTTTTTTTTTCCAAAAAGGACACAGATGCTACATAGATTACATGAGAGGGAGCATGAAGTCAATAGAGAATGTTTAATCTTTTAAATAGAATGGAATGGAATGGAATGGAATGGAATAGAATAGAATAGAATAGAATAGAATAGAATAGAATAGAATAGAATAGAATAGAATAGAATACTTGTACAACCTAAGCAGTGACATGATGCACTTATTTATTTATTCATGAACTTCCAACAGTTATTTAAGAGTACGTGCCATATAGCATCAATGAGTTAAGCTCCCTGAAGTTCCTAAGACTTGATTTGTTGGTCCTATACTCTGATTTCATACCAAAATAAGACCTTTAAAAATATGAAACTGCTGAACATCAGGCACATGTTTCTTTGATTTTACATCAAGCAGCTAAATATGGTTTTGTTTTCTTCTTTCTATCACTTATATGTGTATATACAGATACAGAATTTCATGTCTATAAAGGCCATTTAGATGCCTTACAAATCAATCTTTCAAATAAAGGCTTTTAAAGTCTTCCTCAAGCCAATTTGGTCTACTGTGCTGGTTTTATCATTTAGCCCTCCATTGAATAGCCTGCTTAACATCCCTGTAGTTGTGTTCCCCCAGTGTTGTTCAAGATTTACCAACTCTTTCTCTTTCTGTCTTTAAAAATCATGTTTCTGCTTCAGTGACACAGAGATGCTTCATCAGCAATTTGGAGTGTTTGTTTCCATTTTCTGCCTGGTCATGTTGTCATTTTCTGGAATCTGCAAGTAGAGCAATCCATGCTACAAAAATAAGCTATTTACAGGTATATTTTGTATTACAAGATGCAAAGAAACCTGGAATGTATTGGCAAAGCTTAAGAAACTCTGTTTGGATAAATTTGATGTTTCTTACAATGTGCGATACATACCAATAAGAATTTGAATTACTCGAGTTAGAGAAGCAGCAGTGTATATCTCTTGGATACTCTATTTTTATAGAGAAATACTAATAATTTGGTTGTTTATTAGGAATATCCATGGCTCTTCTTCTGTAATAAGAGCTCTCTGTGCTTTCTGCATGTGGTTGTCAGGTACTGGGCTGTGCTGTATTATAGTTGTCATTTACTGCATTGGTTATGAACAAAACTGATTTTACCCATAATGATGTTAAATGCTTGTTAGCCAAATACTGAGTATGAAGAACTTAATTGTATCATTTGTGAGGGACTGTGTGAAGATCATATTACACAAGAGGATTTTTAATCTGTATTAGCAAAACAGATGGACAACTATACTGAAAATATTCTTCACTGTTTTTCTTTGAAAGTTGTTTCATCATTTATGCATCCCTTTTGCTCTCATAGTAAAGGTAAAACAAACTTCATTCCATTCTGAAAGCTCTCTAATGTCATGGTATATAAAACTCTCAATTAGAACCACTTATCTAAAAATTAATGTATTTCCAAATCAAAGTGTTCACTGTACTCA
Source organism: Irena cyanogastra (assembly GCA_013397155.1). Classification (NCBI taxonomy): domain Eukaryota; kingdom Metazoa; phylum Chordata; class Aves; order Passeriformes; family Irenidae; genus Irena; species Irena cyanogastra. Next base: position 375,079 of record VWZV01008967.1, on the reverse strand, counting down.
TTTTTTATTTTTACTTTTTCTTTTCCCTTTTTTTCTTCTTCCCTTACCAGTTTCAAGTAATTACTGGTGATATTTATGCTGGTGAAATCCATCACTTGGTGTTACTTTCCCACACATAGGAATTATTCACCCATCCATCAAAAGGTTTGCGTGGGTGATAATGATGTGCACAATAACATTAAGCTGCAGTAGCTCTTTCTGTAGATTCTGACAAGTTCCTGGCTTACAAGTATTCATCACAGGCACTGAGTATTGTTTTCCAAAACTGCACAGAACATTTTCTGAGCAGGGGGTCTTCACAAGGAAACTCCACTCGGGTAGATGGAGCTACTACACAAATTAGAGGCTGTGCTTTGTCTCAGCTTTCTGCTGCCTGTAGCACTGTGCTCAGTGCTACTTACACACAGTATTACAAATACATCCCAGCCAGATCCAAAGGAACAGAAGGCGTGCAGAATCCATGCATCACAGAGCTCCATCAGGCCATGGGCTCTTCCAGTTGTGCCAATAATGAAACCAGTGTTCCTTGTGTTCAGTTTTGGGGACTTTATTGTCAAAATGACAAAACATCAAAACGTTAGATGAGGTCTTTCTCTTGCTTTTCAAGGATTTCCTCAGTGAAAAATCCTGGTAGGCGAATCTCCCAGTCTGTAAAAATTTCTTTTGAGGCAGTGCTGTTTCGAAGATAATCTCATTTGTATTGGTGAGGACTGATGCTGGTACTGAAGTACCAGCATAGGCAAGAATGTATTGCAGAACTTAAATGAGGTAAATAGAGAGTAAGATGTGTTTCTTGGATGTGTCTTTTGTGAAGGGGATGACAACTAAGAAACTGCAAGATGAATATCAAGGAATGGCTCCTGATTTTGGTGGTTTTTTTCCTTTCCTTTTTACTTCTTGTTTTTAAGACTGGGGGAGTCTGGAACATGTAATTCATGTTACATAACTGTGATATATAGCTAATTAATTTTAAGGAAATTAATCTAGGCTATGTGAGTAACAATGCTAGGACTGTGCTGTTTTCTTTACTTCTTGAATGTCTAAGTATCCCAGTTGCTCAAACAAAACCTTACAGCAAATAATTGCTTTTATTTTTACTTAAATATGCATCTCTCCATCATACAAAGATTGCTACCATAGAGCCTTCTCATTAGGAAACACTCTTTAAAATGACTGCTCTAATATAGAAGGGAGAGGCTTTAGACATCCTTTGGAAAAGTTGAAGGGAGCATAAAGGATTTAAATATTACATGCTGCCTAAATTGTCTATTTCGACTGGTAGAGAAATTGCCAAGGCGTTATTATGACTAAATGCAGTTCATCTAAGTTTGTATTCCAGGGAAGAGCAAAACCTGAAAAACATCCACAGTGATCAAAGCTGACAGCATGATAATTTTAATTCCAAAAACCGAGGCAGCCAGAGCAAGCACTGCAGGTGAACAAAAATGATGCAACTTCTTCAAAAAATGTTAAGTTTTAACTAGAGCACTTACTTGGTATGCCATTTAATGCATGAAGGAGAATACTTTCCTTTGTGTAAAACCTCAGTTGACAAAGAGAGTTTAAGATTACCTTTGCAGGAATTAAGAAGATAAAAAGACAATTAAGACAAAACCTTTCCTTAAATCACTACTTTTAGGACAGTGAGCAAAATCCATAGGAGTGATTACACAGTAGATTGTAGGCAATCTGACACATAGTTACAAAGTCTTAATGCAAACAAATATGTTTGATTTGATTTTGGGGGTGGTTGTTCTCCTTCAGTAGGCGAATCAGAGAAACACCAAAGAACCTGTGACTGGCAGGCTTCAAGAGCAAATTTTAAGACCAAGAAATGGAATGTCCAGCATCAGAGTGTGAAGCCTTTGTGATTCAGTGAAAAGAGGAATGCTGAAATGAGGTTGTTTTCCATCTCTGAAAGCCCTGTGTGAACACAGGTGCTGTAAAACCAGTGTCAGCCAGTGCTGTAAAGCCAGTTCAGTGAGGCTGTGTGGGCCCAGCCCAGCCAGTGTTTCAGCTTTTAAATTGCACTTCACATTTTTTAGGTGTTTCACCAGCTCTTAGATTCTCATACAATCCCTCAGCTGTTAGTGTCTCATGGATACAGAAGACTGAAATAGAGGGAAAAATTTAGATCCTAGTTTTTCATAATATCCATTTCCAGTTTCCTTAGATACCAAGCTCTATCAGAGATTATCAAAATCAAGATATGAAAACAGATACTTCTGTAAATACCTGATCATGTTCATTCTCTGAAGAAAAGAAACATAAGAAATGTGGGTCCATGGATTTCCCTCTCAGGTCATTGTGGACTGACAATCAGCACCTGCTTCGTGCTCATTTGTTCCCCTTTGCCCTTTTCCTGGTATTTTTCTCGTTTCACTGGCATGTCAATCTTCAGCACTGACCTCAAGAGGAATTCAGAGACTTTCCATGTTGCAACAGCAAGGGATTTCTTGTAAAGATGCTCCTTCTAACAATGTCTTCAAAACTACTTGTTGTCATCTTGTTTAAGTGTCTGCTAACAAAATCTGACAGTCTGGTCCTCTTTATTTAATGTCACATCAAATATCTGTAACTAGGGGAGAAGAAACCCTTACAAATGATGCATGTTTGAGGTTTTTTTTTTTTCCTTTGTGTAACTTAAAACCTAATTTATGCTCTGTTTTCTGGTAGAATGTTCTCTTCCTTATGTTAGGTTTGAGTAAAATAATAAAGTACATTTATGGTGCAATTAAATCTCTTTCTCATTTCATTTTTTTAATCTGCCTCTTATTTTCCCACCTCTTTTCCCATATTTAATCTTATTATGTATATCTGTATACTTAGTATGGATTTTTCACTTTCATTTCTTAAAATATATTAAAAAATCCATGCAACTTTAAAGAACTCTCATGAATTTCAATGAAATAACTGCCAATATTTTGAATGTCTGAGGTGACATTTGTGTTAATATTGCAAAATATGATGTTAAGTGTCTGAAAACATTTTTTGGTTTCTCTTTCCCTTCACAAAAAAAGTCAGATGTAGTGTCTGCCAAAAAAAAAAAAAAGAGAAAAAACCAGTCTCAGTATGTGTTTTTAACCCATCTCAACCTTATATTGATAACTATTTATCAGCTTATGTAAAATACCCAGATGCCTTAATCAGTCAGGCCTCTATTGTACAAGCTACTGTAAAAACACAGAGACTACAAATATTTCTATTGCAAAGACCATACAATTTAGAAAATCAGAATATTAATCAGCCTAGAGGTTGATTCTTCACATTATAAAACATTACAGGATTTTTTGTAAATTTCCAGAGGGCTTAATTCAAAATCAAGTGCTAAAAAAGTGGAATGCATGAACATAACTTACTCCCCTCATTAATTTACTTGTAAAAGTTTTCTTTTTCCTTTAGAAATAAGTATAATTTTTCTTTCAGAGACTTCATGTCCACAAACCACCTGAGACTTTGGGGTTTTTTTCATAAAATATCAAATCTTACTTGGTCATCTTCATTGACCTTTAGTTCTAATTTACATTCCTTACAATAGTAAAGTTTATGAGAAAATTGTTTTTTGACTCTGTGATAGATAAACTTTGCTTCGTATCTTTTCAAAATGGAAATGACTCAGTGGAGTTTTAGTGTTAAAAGAAAAAAACATTATGGAAGAGAAGCAGCAAAAAAGTTCTTTCTCTTTTTGAGATTTACTCTAAATTGAACTTTCTTAGAAGGATTTATAGTTTCTCATATGTTGTATGGCCTTTGGATACTGGCACCTAGTGAAGTATTTGGAGGTGAGAAGAAAATAACCTTGTCTGCCTAGAATTTAAAAATTATCAAATTTGGGCTGAAGGGCAGCTTTCTCTCATTTTTCTTTTCACAAGAAAGGTTATGTAGTGAGAAAAATAATTTTAAAAAAAATATCTATCCAAAGGAAGTGTGAGGATCCTGGCCAAACATGAATCATCTTCCCACATCAATATTTTGGTTTAGAGATAATAATTTTGCTAGTGATTTTTTGAATACTAAAGCTAGAATTTGAGTAAAATTTTCCTGAGAAAATACATTTTGACATCATTTTCAGCTCACATTTTGTGCTGTTACTAATAACAATCCACAAATTTGAATTTCCATTGGAAATAAGTAAGAACTTCCAGGCTGAAGAGACTATCTGTGAAATTTTAGTTTTACCTTAGCCTCAGTTGGGTATGGTATCCTGCCAATCCTGCAGAGAACACTTGAGATTTAAATGAGTCATGTGGTTAATCTACAGGGGAAAGCCAAGTATGTCTCCAGAAGCATGTTATTTCCTTTTGTTATGGTATGGTAGCTACACATTTGTCAAATGCAAGAGAAAGCTTTTTTGCTGTTCACAGACTTGGAAATATCTCTTCTAAGCTCCATAAATAGTAACAGTGGATCTAATTAGCACAGAAGAAAGTGGGAGTATAATTAAGAGTATATGATAGCATTAAGGGAGGGAAAATATAGGCTAAGCATTAGGGAAATATTTCTCATGTCATATTCAGTAGACAGGTAACAATCTAGGATAAAGAGGCTAAAATGCCTTTATCTTTTCTTCTTTTGTTTTTCTTTCTGAGAAAAGATGAGATACATGATAAGAAGAAGCCTGAATCAGAACAGGAGTGCTCAGAGTAGGACACAGCCAACAGAATGTTTGAAAGTCAGGTGCCTTGTCTGAGAGCATCACTAGTCTTGTTTTGTGATCAAGAAATGGTCGTAGTTTGGAAAGCAATTCCATGTCTCGGCTAACTGTCTTAGAAATGAATAAACACTTCCTTGAGGAGCTGCACTCTCTCAGTGGGCTCTTACAGATCTGTCTTTTTTTTTTTTTTCCCTGCATTGGCAAAGCAGAAAATTAACAGAAATACCTGCATTACCTGCAAAAGTAAATATGCAGCAATGTTGTTGAAAAAGGATTGGTTAGCACTTGCATGATTTCCCAGTGTCAGCTTCTTAGATCCATTTAGTGGTTGGGCTGGGACAGTTATTTGAGATGTTTGATTAAGCAACTCTTCTGAGCAGTCACGCTGTATAAACTACTGAGCTTTTTGTTAAGCATCTCCTGCTGCTTGTTTTACAGCCCAGAATCAATTTTTGTTTGCCTGAAAGCAGCCTGAGGCTGTTAACTGTGATGGTTTCAGGATATGCTTCATGTGTGGTTTGCCCATCCATGCAGTGGTAATGGCAACTCGTTGAAGAGAAGTAGAGCAAACAGCTGAGGATGGTAACTATTCTCTGCCATCCAAGTTTAATTCACCTGCACTGGTGAGACAATACTAAAGGCTTTTAAATTAATTACATCCTTTTCCAACATCTAGCACAGTAAAACACCCTCACTGAAGAGGTGCAAAGCTGAAGACTGAGGTGATTTTGTGAACTTTGCTTTAGGTTTTATACAGGCAGATGGAAAGAAAATCTTTGGCACTGATCTGTTTCTGAAAACACAATGTGTGTGCTGGTCTTGCCTCAAACACTTTAATCCTCTCATAGGTTTTTAAGTTCAGTTTGAAGCTGTCAGCAAAAAGCATGGATGTCTTATTCCAGACAAGTAACACAGTAAGTTTAATGTTGGAGAGTGAGAAAAGGGGAGAATGAGAAAGGCAAGTTACGCTTGATTTTCCTGCCTCCTAAACTTGGAATACAAATCAATTTCATTTCACTGCTGCAAAATCTGTGTTTTCAAACATCTTGACTGATTTTCCATTTGCTTTGGGCTGTATGTCTTCCTGACACAAAAGTAATGCACAGAAGTTTGGAGTGTGTCAGTTTGAGTGTTCTAACCAAGGAGGGAAAACCTAACTGTCCCTAAACTCTGTTGAGAGAAGTATTTCAGACCAAGCTCTGCATTTTTAGGATATGTAAGATGAAAGAGACATACGGTTACTTTGTAGAAATAATGAAGCTATCCATCTAAAGTCAATTTTCTACTTCTTGTCTCATTACTTAGTCTTCTGTAAAAGAAACAGTTGATTTAAATTAATTGACTGTGTATGCTGAGAACTTTTGATTACAGTTTGCAATTTTTCTTGTTACTGTTGAAGTTTTGAATAGTTTCTTTTTTTTTAATGTCCTGCAGTTTTTAGCTGTAGCATATCTCTTTGGACATTGATACGTTTCTTCTGTGCACAGACAACAAAGTTCAAGCTAAAAATGCATTTGGCTGTGCCCCGACTCCTGACCCACAGTTGAGGTGGGTTTCATAAACATGAATATTTATAATCCCCTCTGTAGATTTCCAAAATGTATGGTCCTTTTCCCTTTGCTGAAAATTTTCTTACTTTCTTATGCCTTCTTATACCTTCTTCAGTATGTTACTGTTCTCTTCACTGTTGGATCTAACCCCATCACAAGCAGACAGACCTCAAATAGGTAATCTTTACATACCCAAATCCTGCCCCACCTATGGCTCTTACATCCCTAAAAGAATTTGCCTGTTTGGCAGGTGGTGTTGTCATTAGAGCAAGAAGAGGATTGCTGGCCAGGTGAAAGCTTGATTCAGAAAGATATGGTTTAGGAGAATTAGATTGCTCTTTTTTGCAGAGGGCCTTCTTGAGGGCTCTTTGTAAGGAGAGGCAGTGTCTGTGCTTAAAAGGTAAGTGTTCATTCTCCATGTGCAATATGAATAATTTTTGCAAAAATATGTGACTTCTGTTTAAATCATGAGTATTGGCAAGAATAAGGGACATACTAGGTGAATGATGCAGTTTGTTTTCCCAATGAACAGATGGCATCTGCGTCTTTTAATAAAAAATTTTGCCCTCTGCCTCCTTTGTAAAACAGTTGATGTTTTGTGCAAAGCTTTTCAATTTCTGACTATTCATTGTTTTGAGATAAAATCTTTTTAGCTACTGAGGTATATTCACTCTTTTGCAAATACAGAGGAAAGCAGAATGTAAGGAGCATCCTGCAAAGCACCTTCCTAGAAGTGGCAGCACAGATTACAGCAGAAGTTGTTTGTCCACTTGTCATTTCTTTTCATAGGTTTCAAGCCTGAAGTCATTTACATCTTGCAAAAGTACAGAATAGCAACTATAAACCTAAAATTCAAAAGGCCATAGACTACATTTGAAAAAGAAATCAGCAGGATCTGTGGACACGGATTTCCAGCCTGTATGTTTGGGGAGTGGATTTTTTTATTTTAGATTTGCCAGGTTTGATGGAGGGATTTCACAGGACTATGGGACTGGATGAGTGGATGAATCATTGTAAAATGGTTAAAGCATTAAGAAGTTAGGTACACTTAATTGTTACACTAATGAGAGAATTCAAAAAAACAGTAACATAAGGTCATTTGGAATAAGACATCAGATTCTGATATACAGAAAACCTCTAGCTCCTGGGGCTTTTTTCATTATCATTATGAACGTAGGATTTTTAAAGGATTTGAAGGCTTATTGAGTAAATTATTTTTCTTCTGCAAATAATTATATCTCACACACTTCTATTTTAAATGCACACCATTTCAAAAATTATTTTGATATTTTAAGCAAAGTGTAGAATAGTGGACTTCTGAAACTGTTCGTTGAGTACTCATAGCTTCTACCTTTATTGAGTGTTTCTGAAATATAGATTATGGCAAATATTGTAAAACTACTTAATTTTTAAAGCCCCTTATAGTGGCTGTTCTGTCAGTGAGTGATTCCTTTTATGGTTATCTTTCACTGGAGGTCACTGTTGTAATGATATTGAAGACCTGGCTAATTGTTTAAGCATTCCTCTCAGTTTTAATGAGCAGTGAACAAGAAGGAATGTGTGCATTTTCTTTCTAGTGAAAACTAGAATGTGTCCTACAACACAGTAACCCTCTCTCTAAGGTATGTCAGTTTTTCGTGAAAAATAGAGTTTCTCAGGAAGAAATAATTACCTGAGTATTTTCCCTTGGTTGGTTGGTTTGTTTGTTTTGTTGATAGTTGGAGTTGGGTTTTTTGGTTTTTTTTTGTGTCAGGTTTAATCTGAATTGAGAATTTAATGAAAAACTTCAGTAAAGATTTCAAATATTGGTTTCTTGGATCTTATGGCTTTGATTTTCTCAGCTCCTGTGTCAACTGACATTTTCTTGATTGCTGAAAGATTCAAATGGATGATGAAAAACTCTTTAAATTCTGTCCTAATGTAGCTTTATAAAAACATGCCCGAAGTTTAGTGGCCTTCAAAGGTGGACCTTTGTTCTATTAGTTATGGTCAGATGTTTTGTTCTCAATATGCACAGAGGGTTGTTTCAGCCACTTGAGTTTAATTTGACAACTGTGGATTTGTGTTGGGGTTTTATTGTATTTCAGAGTAAAAGAATTTCTGCTTCAGAAGGCAGGATATGAGGCTCAAAGGGAAGTCCTGGCTCACACAATTATTTACTTTTGCCAACAATTATGCTCATAGGAAAAAAAAATCAAGATTTGAAAATGGGCAAGAAGGGTCAAGACAGAAAGGTCCTTTGGTTTGGTTTGCTTTGGTTTGCTTTGGTTTGGCTTCTTCCAGGATGGCATGCCTGCTCCATCTTTTGTCTAGATTTTATTATCTTTCTGTATCACTGTAGAACAGAAGAGGTTTCCATGAACATGAGCAGCCATCCTTACTGTTGCCTATCAACGTGGCTCTTCAGATATTAGCACTGTTCAGCAGTTCCATGAGAAAAAGCAAAGATAGCATTATTAAATTGTCAGAAAATAGTGGTGGTCTAAGAGCTGTATCATTTCTTGTTTTTAACTTCATTTGGGCTCTGTAATGTTTTCTGGTTTTCTATATTGAGAGCCACAATCTACTGCAAATGATCATTATGTCTCTCAGTCCATAGATACAGAGTAAGGAAATGACCTCTGTTTGCTGACACGGAAATAACAAATTTCTGCCATTTCATCATTTTAGTAAAATTCCTGCACTTCATTCTTGTGCCTGTTGCAGTGTGTTCATTTAACTGTATGATTTAAAATGGAGAGCATTTGGCTAATTAGCAAGCAGCTGTTCACTTAAGTAAATGACTCATAGAGTGATATTTATGGTGCATAACTATTTTTCAAGCCTGGAGAAACTTGGGGAAAAAAAGACACAAAAGCAGATGTTTATGCTTCTACATCCATGAAAAATGCAGTGAAAAGCAACTGCTGCTTTCATTTAATGGCATTTTTCTCAATATTTAGTGATAAAATGGTAGCCCCAGCTTTTAACTACTGTCTTTCATAATTAGTAACACTGTAAAGCAAAAATCCAAAATATTTAATTTCCAGTCGTCATATGACTTAAATATGTAAAATGAATGATCAGACATCATATGAAGAGGCCTCAAAGGTTGTGATATGTATTAACACTTAGATTACATGAACTTGCAATTTGACTGAAGCCTTTTTTGCTTCCCAGAACTATTACGTAGAACATAGTTCAACTACAAACTGGAAAATGTCAATCCCCAGAAACATTACACAGATTCCATTTTAAAACAGATTTGCTCCAGCAAAATTCCTACAGTGTTCCCTTTGCACTGCTTTGGGAGTTTATAACATCACAGACTTTAGCATTTGGAATTAGGACATTCCAGCATTCCCCATTAAGATTACCTGGTGTCCATGCTCCTTTCCATGAGCTGATTGTCTCAGAACCAAAGACATTACCTTGGTATTTTGGGAGTGGGTTGGGGGTTTCTCCCCTCTTTCCCCTGCTGTAATTTGCCTGGCATCTGTCCAGTTTATCTCTCCTGCTGTTGACTTCTCTTCCACAGTTCCTCTCGTTCTTCCTCTGCCTGTTCTAGTGCATGCTCCTCTGGGTGCTCAGGTCACTCAGCTGTAGCTCAGATACAGTATAAAATCTGTTTTGAACAAAGAAAAAGAGAAATACAAAAGAGAACATTTTCTGTGCTCTCCCCCACTCTTCCTCTCTTTTTTCTGAGACTGTACCAACTTCTGAGAATGAAGAATGACCCTGTCATTACTGGGTGGGTGAGGCAGGTGGGTAGTTTTTTTCACTCTTCCTTTGTTGTATTCCTCCACCCTGCTTTTAAATTCTTCGGAGACCATTGTATAAAAGTTGCTGGTTAAAATACACAGGTTTTAATTATTTTTAAAGGACTTCTTTCTCATATAGATGAGAGGAAACTTTAGAAATGGTCTATGTACCTTCTATCACAAAATCTGTTTTAGAGTTGAATGGTTTTTGCTTGTTTTCACTAGGGCAAAGAGAAAAGACACTTCCTTAAGAAATGTTATTTTAGGAGAAGAATAGAATCATTGTGGGATATGCACCTATTAAATAGTTATTACGTCTTTAAAGAGGAACCTGAGGTGCATTGGTGTTTTGTGACTATGGATTAATGGACTCAGCAGGATCCATCTGTAGTTTATTTTGTTCAACAATTTTTTTTAAGCTAGACTTGCTGCTGATAGTCGGTAGCAACCATCAAAGAATTGTAACCAGACAGTCCTCTGTAAATTGGAACTGCTTTACCATGCTTTGTCATTGTATTCTCTGTGTCTAGTCTGGAAAAACACCTTTCAGTTCAGTTTGGAAATGAGGTGTACCAGAATGGAATGAAAAAGCATGTAAAGCCTAGATTTATGCAACAGAATTGGAGGTGTGTTATCTTTTATCACCTGATTTATTACCTATTTTATAAATTCACAATCATAGCCCACAGTTACTTTTAATTACCTTGGCATATAAAATTGCTGTCTTAATTTTCTAAGTAAAAAGGGAAAAGACAGCAGAAGACTGGAGAAGCACATGTTATTGTCAAGATAAAACCCTGAGCTAAACTACCAGCCTTCAGAAGCAGAATGACCTCCCCAGCTTGAGAGTATTTTAAGACTTCACTTTTCATCTCTCAACAACTTTGGAACAGTTCCCTAAGTGAGACTTTACAGATGTTGTAGTGCTTATTCTGTGATATATTTGAAACAAAAAATGTGTTCTATATAGAGCAAGATTTCAGCAACCTTAAAAAGATAATAAAAATTATCAGTTCAACACCATAGAAACCTCTTGTAAAATGCAAGATTGAGTTTGTGTAGTACATAGTGGCTTTCTCATTCCCCTGAATGTTATTTGACTTGGAAGATTGTCACAAATCAGGCAACAGTTTAACTGAAAAATACTAAATAAATTTTATTAGAAATATGGTTAGGCAAGTTATCCTTAGAAGATAGCAGAATTACCTGCTGGGTGGCTTGTCTGTGATGCTGTCCAGAATGAGAGAGTATTCAAAACTTGTATGAAGAATGTACCCAGGCAGTATGGGTTTAAATGGAGAATAGAAAAGGCTTTGTGATAGTACTGGAACCATGGTATAAATAACAAGGCACCTCCACAGTGCAATAGTAACATATGATCATATAAATCTCCATACATACCCATTAGATAAGTATTTTATATAGTAGTGAAGAATTTGTAACAGGGGTAACAGAAAATTCCTGTTGTATTTCTACCTGAGGGAGCTGGCAGAAGAGCTCTCCTTCATCTATCATAAGTCCTGGTTCACAGGGGAGGTCCCCAACAGCTGGAGGTTGGCCAGTGTCATGTCCGTCCACAGGAAGGATTTGAAGGAGGACTCAGGGAACTACAGGTCTGTCAGCCTGACCTTGGTGCCAGGGAAGGTTATGGAACAGATAATCCTGAGGGCCATCATGCAGAATGCACAAGACAACCAGGAGATCAAGCCCAGTCATCATGGGTTTAGGAAAGACACATCCTTCTTGGTCAATCTGCTCTCCTTTTATGACCAGGTGACCCCCCCAGTGGATAAGGGAAAGGCTGCAGTATTGATGTACTCCACCTGGACTTCAGCAGAGCCTTGGACATTGTTTCCCCCAGCATACTGCTGGAAAGGTTGGACAGCCTCACTCTTCACTGGGTTAAGAACTTGCTGGGCAGCTAGGCCCAGAGAGTGGTGGTGAATGGAGTTACATCCAGCTGCCATCCAGTCACTAGTGGTGTTCCCCAGGGCTCAGTATTGGGGCCAGTCCTGTTTAATATCTCCGCTGGTGATCCGGATGAGGGAATTGAGTGCACCCTCCTAAGTTTGCACATGACACTAAGTTGGGTGGGAATGTCAATCTGTGGAGGGGCAGGAAGGCCCTACCTAAGGATCTGGACAAGCTGGATCAATGGGACAAGGCCAGTTGTGTGAGATTTAATAAGGCCAAGTGCTAAATCCTTCTCATGGACCATGACAACTCCATGCAGTATTACAGGCTTGGGGCAGAGTAGATTGAAATCCGCTTGGCAGAAAAGGACTTGGAGGTTCTGCTTGGCAGCTGACTGAACATGAGGTATCTGTGCCCAGGTGGCCAGAAAGGTCAATGGCATCCTGGCCTGTATCAGAAATAGTGTGACTAGCAGGACTAGGGAAGTGATTGTGTTTCAGTGTTCAGCACTGGTTAGGCCACACTTCGGGTGCTGTGATCAGTGTTGCTCCCTCACTACAAATAAGACACTGAGGTGCTGGAGAATGTCCAGAGAAGGCCAATGGAGCTGGTGAAGGGTATAGAGAGGTGAGTCATATGAGGAAGTGGCTCTGGGAGCTGAGGTTGTTTAGCCTGGAGAAGAGGAGGCTCTTTACATACCATTCTCTACAACCACCTGAAAGGAGGGAATAGCCAGGTGAGAATTGGCCTCTTCTCCCAGGCAACAAGTGACAGGATTAGAGAACATAGTTTCAAGTGGTGCAAAGGGAGGTTCAGATTGGACATTGGGAAGAATTTCTAACCTGAAGATTGTTAAGCATTGGAACAGGCTGCCCAGGGAGGTGGTGGAGTCACCATCCCAGGAGATATTCAAGAAATGACTGCATGTGGCACTTAGTGCTGGAGTTTAGTTGCTGTGGTGGTGGACTCGATGATCTTGGATGTCTTTTTCAACCTTAATGATCCTGTGATTCACCAGTTACGTCTTCTGATTTCATTTCTATATTTTTAATAGAAAAACATTAAAAAAAATTAATAGAAAAACATTAAATCACTAAGAAATACCGCATCTCCATTGGAATACAAACGTATTTGCATAATAATACGAAGGTCTTTGCTTAACAATTGCTAGTAAATCTTATGTGTTCATTTTTTTGTTAGAAGGATAAATTCTAAGGCTTCCAGAAAAGAAGCAATATTTTTCCCATCTTATTTGGAATTTACTCCTTTATTCAGTCCAGGCATGCATTCAGTGAGCTGGCAGCATGCAGAGTACTTAGGAACAGCTTCCTCAGATAAACTTGCATCATTAATGAGACTAGATTGAGTTTGAGAAGGAGTGCACTTCCAGCTGTTGACACCTGTTGCTCCATTGGTATATATCTAAGCAAGTCAAGATAGGAGTTTGTTTAGCATGAAAAAAAAGGATTTAGAAAGGAGAAAAACTAATCTGGTATTTGGCTTTCTGTGGCAAATATAACGATTAGTTCTGCAGCACACTTCATTGCAGCATTTTTTTAGTACAAAACATATTACTTCTTTTCTAAGAAAAATAAAAAGCTCAGTAAGGTACATTTCAGATGGTGAATTTAAGCTCACAAATCCTTTAAAATAAACACTGCCATTTGTCAAAGTGGATTGAATTCAAGTAGACCATGTGCAAAACATGACATACAAGAGTAGAAAACTGTAAATACAGTAAGTTGGAAAAGGAGAAGATAATGAGAATTAAATTGTGTACTGAAGAGACAAAATTAAAGCATCTACTCAACAAGTACATTGACTCTGATGTTTTATGCATACAGAGATTATGTGAGTGATATGTAGAAGAAGATAGTCCTGGTATTCAGTATTGGAATATTATCTGAGGTAAATGAATAGCTCCTAAAATATGAAGAGGATCCAAGGTAAAAAGGGGACAGTCTCCAGACTGAGTGTACAAAGACCACATGAGAAGCCTACAAGCTTGCTCACATCTTTCTCTGAGTATTTGTTATAAAAATCTAAAATATAAGCCAAATACTACATCTGTTTTTTAAATCTGCGGTTTCATAATTCTCACTCTTTGTAGAAATGTTCTGTGAATTTACCAATTTACCAACAGTGAAGTTGCTCCAGTGAGAAGCAGTACAGTGACAACTGAGTGCTTCCCTGTCAGATAAAGCATAGCATCCCTGCTTTCTTCCACCACTAGATTAGACCAGTAGCTCTTCTTGTTGCAGTGACACTGAGGGATTTGTTTATTTTTTATTGGCTAAGATTAATTAAGTATTAATCACTTGAGCAGAAGTTTAGGAAATACTAGGTTTGCTAAATACACCATTGCTGTATTAAGGCAGGCAGAAGGCCACCACTTTTATGGATCTGCCATCCAAAGTAATAAAGGATAAACAACAATACTCAAACCACAGGGTTTTTCAGTGCACAAATATCCTTGGCCTTAATTGCCAGTATAATGAATTGAAAGTCTTTCTTCATATATATGCATTCAGTCTAGACCAGGTTACTTCAAAATAGTGAAATGGCTGCTGGCAGGCAGAGCTGTAACACCTCAGGGCAGTCTCTGGAGGGACATTTCAAGTTTCTGCTCATGGGTGGCAGGATTTCTCCTAGGAAAACAGAGCTTTCTAAAAACAAACTTGAACACAACTAATTACCAACAGGAATTGCTCCTGTTACATAGACCATTTGGTGTTACATGAGCTAGAGAACAAAAGCACAGGTTTAAGAGTTTGGCAACAGGGAGGCTTTGCTCTTGTGGTTTTAGCAATGGAAAGCAGGTGCAGTTCCACTTGGCTGAGAAAGGCTCTGGAGGGCCACCAGCTAAATGCTGCAGAGAGAATTCTGTATTGCCAGAAACCCGTGGGGCTGGAGCTACTTCTCTGTGTTTCCTTTCAGTACCTCTGCCACAGCCTAAAATGTGTCTTCCCCAAAGAAATCTTTCCCCAAGGAAAGCTTTAGGACAAATGGCAATGTTGCCTCTTACTGTCTGCTCGAAGAAATTGAGGGAAATGCATGATAAGAAGAGTTTCATTTGCTTTTCCCTGGTGGACCCGTGAAGTAATTCTAGGGAATAAATAATTTAACACAATTTCAAGCTATTGCCAGAAGTTCCAACAAAATTGCATGATTACTTTAGCCTAAGTACATGATTGATAGCTTTATTTCGTGAATCCCCATGAACATATTTTTGGGGAGTTGTTAAAGTGGTGCAGGGATACACGTGTCTTGTCTCTCCAGCTCAAATGGTGAGTTATTTTTATCACTTTGATTCTGCTCCGTGTTCTTCAAGTGGAAAATTGGCTCCCATCCTTCTTTACATTTTTGATAGGAAAAGCATGTAAGTTTGGCGAAAATTAGCTGTAGGTGGTCATTGTGTGCCTCTGCACGTCTTTTTCAGCCCAAATGGTTCTATGATGCTATAAATAAACCTATTTTCCTCCTTTAAAAATAGCCACAGTTTTGTAATCCCTTGCCAAATAAACCTCAGTTTTATCTAGTTTTAAGTAATTTATCTTATTCTTCCCTTTGTACATCGTCAGCCTCAGAAAATGAATTATTTTGCAGGCTGTCAGCAGTAGGCAATACCTCTCCCAGTCATGTACACAGGACTGTAGAGGAGAATTGTTTCAGCAGCCACTAGACCTTATGAAGTAATTCCTTTTTGTTCAAGAGTAAACAGAGGGCAGTGACAACTAAAAGAGTTTTGAACCCAGGGTTTGGTGAGCATGAGAAATGAGTTGCTGACTTTTCTGCTGAATATGTTGGACTCAATAGTTTGATCCAGGATCTACCAGCCTAAAGGGTCACTAGTGTTTCCCCTAAACACGGACTTTAGGACACAGCTGCACTTGGATTTTGTGTTTGTTACATTCTGGGAATGTATGCTACTAAATGCTTAATCATTACCAGAACTGCTTTGCAAAAACAAAAATGTACTTTATGTGGGAGAGTGTATAAGCTGATGTGTGTCATGAAAGGACTGTGTACAGGAAGGTGTTTCTTTGGTGACTAAACTGTCAGTCATGTCTAATAACAACAAATGGTTGCTACAGGCCAATAAGCTGTTTTGTATTGTGAATTCAGGGTCTCCAGGATTTTGTGACTGCAGTCTGTTTTAATCATTCCAAATCTATAGCTCTAGGCTTAAGATGAGACTCTCAAAAGTTTTTATTTCTGTAAAGTCTCTATTTTAGAAATGAAATGCCTATTTTAGAAATGAATGAAAAAATCTAAACCCCATTTTTTTCAGTGCAAGGTGTAAGTGCCTCATTATGTTTGTAATTTTGAAGCTTCGTTTCAACACAGAGGAGAAATGACAAGAGGTGCACTAGTCCCTGCACCTTCACCAAAAATAAATGTCATTCCCAGGTTTCTCTTTCACAGACAGATTAGTTTTAAGGTACGTATCACATACTGACTGTGACTCCACATGGATAACATCTGCTTGTGTTTTGTATATGTACAGTGTGTATATATGTATATATATATATATAAGCCTTTTGTCCATTTGGCAATAGTCAGATGGATTTCTGAAGGTACCAGGTCCCATGCATGTGTAACAAAGCATATTGCTTTTACACCTTCTTAAGCAGTATCTGCTCTACAGCACATCATATGACTTTATTCTGTGTAGCATATTGGCTGCCAGAAATGAGAACAAATCCTATTCAAGTTTGCTTTTGGGCAAAATGAGCCTCTTGGTGATTTTCGTCCTGAATTTTGAAATGCTGTCTTTTAGCCTCAGTAAGCTGAATATTCAAGCAGCTAATACAATGTATTTCAAAATAAGTCAGGAAACTTATCACTAAATTTAATGGTTTTTAAGCCAGGCCTTTCAAAATAGCAATGTTGTCATAAATATTATTTATTTCATATGGTAAATAGAACAAACTTAAAATTAACTTAGGACACATCTCCCTCCACATATCATGCAGAGAACCTTTGATTTCTTGAGAACTTAGATATCTATAGGAAAACAATTTGTGCACTTATTCAATCATCACATTTCATTCTAACTTTGCTGTTAGTTTTTAGTTTTATCACTGTACTGACCATTTGTGAAATGCTAGAGATACATACTGCAAACATTCAAATTACCCCACTTTTTTTTTTTCAGAAAATCTGAATTAATAGACAAGCTAACAATCAAAAATTGTGTCCTCCATCACATGTAATCTCATCAAATTAGCAACCATTACCTCTAGGTGGTATTTTGCCCAATCTGTGTCACCAGAAGCATTGGATAAAGTCACAAAATTACTTAAGAAATTGGAAAAGTAACCTTATTTATCACTGAAATAAATGCAATAGTATACCCTGTTTATTTTTATTCATGCTGGCAGACAGCAAGTGGCATAGTGTCAGGTGACATCACTGTAGGAAAAACTCCAAGAATGCATCCTCAAGGTCTACTTTAAATATGACTTCTCTCAGCTTCTTTGGCCATGACTCCGTTGTTGAATTATTCAGGTACTGCTCTTACTGGCAATACTTTCGTCATCATATGTCAACATTTAATATATGTCAGAAAAGTTAGAACTTATTTCCAAAGGAAGAATGTCAACTTTGCATATAGCTGGGATGTTGAGTGGTCTAAAGCATGGTGGCTGCAGATCTTTTCTAACATCCTTGGGTTTCCCACAGTAATATTACTGTTACCTGAGCATTTCTGTTTTCTTTTTAGGAAAAAGTTTGTGTGGGTTCTTCTTCTGTGTGAAAGTAGCAGAAATCACTTTTTGTCTGAGCTCCCATAGGAATGAACAGTAGAAATAGCCCAACTGCTACTGAGGATAAAATTTAGCTTACACAACTGGAGCAAAACACAATTTGTATTAATCTATAATGCAAGCAGAGTTTAAGAGGTCCTGCAAGGTGACTCCCCATACTCTAAACTCAGAAGAGCAGGTTAAGTGCAAATCCTAGTCAAGCACAATATAATCACTTTAATGCTGCCTTTCATGGCAGGACAAAGGGAAATGGCTTCAAACTGAAAAAGGGTAAATTAGATTGGGTATAAGGAAGACATTTTTCACAGTGAGGGCAATGGGGCACTGGAGCAGGTTGCCCTGAGAAGGTGTGTTTGCCTCATCCAGCCTGAAAGTGTTCAATTGTTAGATGGGGCTTTGGGCAACCTTGTCTAGTGGAAGATACCCCTATCCATGGCAGGGGTGTTGGGACTAGATGAGCTTTTGAAGGTCCTTCTGAACGAAACCATTCTGTGATTTTACTATTCTGTGATCTTACAGAATTTTGAAAGGGTGTTAATAATAGCACTAGTGAACCTAAATTCAGGGTGTGTGAGCCTATTCTGTCCTCCTAAATTCTTCCAATGGATATTTTTTTATCTTGCTCAAGTAATGGATACCTAGTTTTACAATTGTTATCTATTACTGTGTGTAAAAGCAGGGAAGAAAGCCAAGTATTTTGAATTTTTAGTTTATCTCTCTTAGTTTTTGTGATTTTTTTTTTATAGTTTTCATTCTTCCCTACCAGGTCATCTTTCTCTTTTAAAGTCTATACATAACCATTTTTAAGTTAGTCTTACTGTTATTGAGCCTTATCTTTGTGCATGTGTCTACCATGTAGGTCACAGAGGGCAAATACAGAGTTTCAAGCTACAGCTGGTTGCAAAATTAGCTTATAAGTATGTGTATCTATGAATTTCATGGCCCAGGATGCCAGTGGAAATATTACAAGAGCTTAATGAGACCCAGTCTCCAGTCATTCTTAGACAGCCTTTATTTTTTACAAGAGTATAGGAAAGGCATTGATGTCCAGTTTTGCTATTCATAACAGTCTGGACACAGCCTGATATTGAAAAGGATTTAACTTTATTCCCTATGTCTGTCCTGAAAAATAATTTGGGGAAAATAATTGTCATTCTGCTCTGAAATATACTGTTACTATGTTTCTAAATGTGAGTCAAATCAACTTATCCCCTATCTTGGGGAAAACAGCCAGGCTTCATATCCCATTTTGGCTTTGCACAAAATTCCAGGTTATATACTCAGATGTTCATGCCAAGGGAGAAAATACTTTTTTTCCAAATAAAATGCATCTTTGATAAAAATTTATTACGTACAATGCAGAGAAGATTGAATGCTTTAGCGCAAGCATCTTGATTTTTCCCAAATCTTTAACAAAAATTACAAATACGTAAAAGATACTTTTTTTTTCTTTTTTTCCAATGCACTGACAGTTTCAAAAGCATCACTCAAATTCATATGTGGCATTTTTCTAAGTGGTCACTTGTTAGGCAAAGAAATATAAATTTCGATTATGAAACACTTATCTTCTTGCACATATTTTTGCTTACATTATTTATGAAATCTCTTCTGCCAAGACAGGAAAGAAAATTGCACTTTTGGAATGAATGCAGTGTTATTTCGTTATTCCTTAAGGTGTTTTGAATATTGTAACTATTAATGATGTGTCTATCCAGCTCCACGGAAAAGTTTTTTGAAGCCTATTTTAATCATCAAATATATTATCACACTAAATACTTGACAGAGTGTCTGGCCCCATTGAAGGTGATGGCAAAATATCCTTTGACTTCAGGAGGCAAAAGAGTAAAATGAATTTGGTGGGTTTTCAAGGATAACGTGAGTTACATCAGCAAAACTTCGCAGATCCAAGCCATCACATTTCTCCTGTTATGATGACTGGTTCAGCTGGCAACTCCTCAGCTTTACATGGAGATGACCAAAAGGCCAGGTTTTGATTCCATACACCATCAGGAAAGGCTCGTTTCAAATGAAAAGTTAGTGAAATTTCCACCTAGATTTCAATATAAGCAGGTTTGCCCTTTTATTAGTGCTGTAGATATAGAGGTAAAATAGAATATGGGATTTTTCGAAGCCTCAATATAAGATACTTGTCAATTTTAGTTCTACATTCTATAAATAAATAATTCCTTAGCCTCAGGGGGCAGAGAAAACTAACATCTGTTGGGTTCATAACAGCAACTGACTTCTCAGGATGCTTTTCCATTAGCATTTTTCACCCTTCTTATCAAAACTGCACATCTTGCAGGAGTACAACGAATAGTTGCAAAAAGTAGCAAGACAGAGGAATAATGAGGGTTCATACCAGCCATGAAATGATTTTTTCCTTGGGTGTATTTTATTCCACATTCAATCGAAGAACCCCTTTCTTGCAAAACTTTAATATTCATCATTTGAAAACAGTCTTCCCTTGAGCAAGTCTGTAGTAGGAGAGGAAGAAGCAGAGAAATCTGTACAGTGGGTAGGTGGCCTTACTGAGATTGCAGAAGAAGCAGGGTGAATCAGGCCACTTCTACAATTATGTTCTTAATTGAAATAGTGAAGCAGCCCAATTTAGAGCTGTTTGCTTCCTTGCAGCATGAAGACAGTGTAGCTGAAGGCTCATCCCACTGGCAGCAGGCAGTCTCAGTGGAGACACGAGACCTTAAGTCACTCTTGATATCACTGTGACAAAAATAGTGTCATTCAAGGTTCTTCAATACACCAGTGCCTTAAATTCTAATCCTTAACTGATTACAGTATTTTCTTTTGAATATTTTATTAGAGTACAGTGAAAACTCATTTGTGGACTAATTCAGCAGCAAGCATTGAGCCAGAAGTACTAATTGTATGCTCTGCACAGTAAATATATAATTATTTGCCATCTCCTTTCAAACAAATGGCTTGGTCAGTTATGTCTCTAATTTAAAGAGATTAAGACACTTTAACATCTGATAGGAAACTAGAAATTGACAGCAAGATTGCCCTCTGCACAAAGTATTTCAGCATTGAAATAGGCTGAAGCAGTAACTTACCTAGGGCAGGAGGTGCATTCATACCAAAACTTACAGTAATTTGGTGTGTTTGCTCTGGTACTTCAAAGGTCTGTTCTCCCTGTCTTGTGCATTTTTCCACATTCAAAACAGTTCTATTCCAAGTAAGTCCTAGCAGTATAAGAACCACCACAAAATCCAGGCCATCTGAACTCTAAAATCACACTTCTTGTCGGTTAAGTCAACAACATAACCTGGTCTCTGAGTAGGCAGTTTGGTAACCTCTGGTTTTTCAAGTGCCATTGAACACTGAACAGGTAGCAAGGTAGGAATTTCAAAATGAAATAGCAATTTTTAATCTTTCCAAGTCAAATTATTTTCCTGGTTACACTTTAAAATCTATCTGATTCACTTGTACGTAGACTTTATTATTATTTAATTCTTCAATGAGGATAGGAAGTTGTCATGCTTTGTTAGGAACAGTTTTTGTAATGCAGAGTCCTGTTGCAGCAGTTTTTCAGCATGGAATTATGTGAGGGATTGGCCAAGGTACTTTTTCCCTAAAAAGTTTGTGTTTTTATTAGAAACTCTTAGTAATTTGATGCTGCCATGGAAATTGTTGCAGCAGGGCTGGGAGAAAGACTAATTTCTTAGTAGCATATTTGCACTTCTTAGTTCAGTATTCAGGCACAAGCTGTTATTTTGCAGTTTGGTAGAAGTAATAGTGTAGGTACCTGATATAAAATAGCATGCATAAAATCTCAGGTTTATGTGTTACCTGTGTACTATGCCTTGTTTCTGTGTATTTCTTATTAATTACATGATGAAAAAAATCTATATCTGGGACCTGAACTGTGTAAACCTTGGCTTTAAATGAACATATTTCAACATGTAGGTAAACTTACAATTTTTTTCCAATTTCTGATAAATTCATGTGCTGGATTAATGTTACCTGTTTCCAATGATGCATGCACTCAGCTACATGTGAAAATAGGAGCAAATATCAAGAGCTCACTTAAAGTGAGATGAATGTGAGATACAAAGTTATTACATGATAGCTGCTGTAGTATTGAGATGAAAATAAGTAATGTCTATAAATTTCAGTACTTGTTAAATGGTAGGACAGTTTCTTGGTATTCTATAATCCATTATATTTATTGAGAACAGGGAATGCAGATCTGCATTTTGTGTCTCAGGTTTTTTCAGTGACTACAATGAAAGAATTCTCTTTAAATAGTTGCAAATACAGTTTAGGTTTGATTAGGTTTGACAGTTACCTTAATACGGCTAGATGCCAAAATAGTCTCTGAGGAGTATCATAATTGATTGTTAAAAGTGACATGAGCAAGCATATGTTAAGAACAAAAATACTGGCCCAGGTGAGAACTGTCAGCAGTTAAATAATTGTGTTGAGCTGCGCAGATTCAGTGGTGCTGCTACATGGAGAATTTTGTCTGTAGTTTATTGTGGCAACAGTGCAAGTGGACTGACATGCTTGAGCTCTTAAGCTTATTCAAATACACCAAATTATGTACCTTCTGGTAATGGGAACTGGAACAAGCTTTGTAATAGGATCTGGAACAAGATTGATAAATGCATAGACTAAGACTCAGGACATTGCTTCTAATTCCTATTGTTTTCTTGTGCACACACATCCTCATCCATATGGGGATGGGGAGGAGAGAGAGAAAGAGGCTGTGTGTATTCTCTTAAGTCTCCCTTCCATATGTCTCAAATCTAATTTTATGGGACAAATTTTCCTAGAAAACTTCTCAACAGCTGCAAGATATAGATATAGCCTTTGGAAGCATACAGCAGACTGTCTGTTCAGGAACTGTCTGAAGAGGAGTTGGAAAAGATCTGCTCTCAGGGAGAGCTCCTTTGCTGTGAGAGAATTTCTTATAAAATGGTCCTTTTCCACTTACAGGGTTTTTCAGCCAGTTTCTGGCTTGGGCTTTTCAGAACAGTGCTATGACAGAAACCAAAGCAATTTCCTGGCTTTTGCTCCAGGAAGTGCTAAGTAACTGGACTCCTTTGTTCGTCATTCCTTAATGCTTGTGTTTCTCAGCTTTTCACTCTTGAATGCAAAAATATGTTTAATTACTCTTATTCATGGAATCCCTAAGTTTCAGTACCTAATTTATAGCAAGGCTGAATACAATAGAGATTTCTTTCTCTCATATGTGGAAAGGAAATCTTTGCCTGGTTTCAGAAGAGCGGACTGCATTTTGTACTTTACTTAAAAATTAACCATTAAATAAAATGTTTTCACCTGTAATGGAGTAAAGTCTAACGTGTTCATATTAGGTTACCCTGTCTTTTACAACTTCAAAGTTGCTTAATGTAACATTAGAGGAAGGGATTAGTTTGTGCTCTTCTTTTTCATTGAAAGCTCTCTTTCATTTTCCTGTATTATTTTTTAAGTAGTGTGAATAACACTTTAAAAATGTGTCAAAAGTTATTCTGACTCAGGAATGGACACTGACCCAGATATGTAGTGATAATTTATAAATTTAAACACAATATCACTTTCTTTCATGTGAAACCTAGCTTCTTACAACTTCTTAGAACAGATTTTCTTCATTTTGCTGTATTTCTACAGCACTTACTGTTTTTCCATTGAGAAGAGCATCATCTATTATTTATCTGTAGCTTCAAGCAGCCTCTTTGCATGTTTGTTTCAAATATGAAGCAGCCAGCACTATTTCAGTAGGAGAGTAAGTTTTATGGAACATAAGACTTCATTAAAAAGTTTCCAAGTTAAATTTATGTATTTTTACTGACTTATTTGTAATGCTTGATATTAATTTTCTTTTGCATAAGCAAAACCTCTTTGCAGTATTTTAGGAAAGTGCACATGCAAATCCTTTTTGGGTTTGCATGAAATCACCTGTTCCCTTCCCTGTAGTAGTGGAAAGATGTGTGTGCTGTCTTGTGAGTTGAAACATAAGGAATTCCTTCTTTCTCGTAGGTCATTAAAAATTGAAAACAAAGAGTAGTGCTGTAGAGTATCTGTAACAGTGTCACAGAATTGTATTTAACATTTCAGTCTGTTAGCAGTTGTACATAATCAGAGGATAATCTAGATTGGTGCCATTGAAATGATAGGACAGGGATTTCTTATGCTACCCAGGCAGAAGGGAGGTGTGGTCAGCCACCAGAAAAGAGTGCAGGCAATCACTGAAGTGATGCATTTTTAGGTCTGGTGGGAAAAAACAAGGTTTTGGTGGAAAAAATATTCTGGGTGGGAAAAGGACAAACTGAAGTGTTGAGTACCTCAGTGAGCTTGACTCATCTACATTACTCAAGAGAAAGGCCTATCCTTCATAAAACACATTGTATCCATTGCAACAATATGCAAAGAAATGAAAGGTTTTCCCTGTGATGTAACTTCATTCCAGCTGTTTACATATTTTCAAGAGTCTGAGCATGGTCAGGCAGTAGCTGTTTCATATTTTCAGTGCCAAGAGACCTGACTTGCTTGATTTTGCTCCCTATATTTGCTATAACTCAAGATTTAAAATGGTCAATATTGAGTCTCATTCCAATGGACAATATTTTGTAGTTTATGAGTCTTCTTTTTTACTGTAAGGTTGATAAATACAGTCTCAGAAGCATTTGCATTACTGCATAGAAGTACCTGAGATATCACTTCAGATTATGATGGGTTTAGGCTGTTTTGTAAATTATGTATTCATAGTTCTTTGTCTCAATCCTCCAGTACTAAGTTTACAGAAAGATACAGAGCCTACAAATGTGCATAGAGGAATAGCACAGTAAAGATTTTTCACAGTTAGAAAATTCCATTAGTGTTTCAAAGTTTTTCCCCTTTCATAATAAATATGACACCAAACTTGTGCATTTAAGATATGATTTAGAGACCTTGTCTACACTCGTTTGGAATATAGCATATCTGAGACATGGCTTGGTTGCTCATGAATAAATAAATTCAAGTAAACTTTTCATACATAGTGAAAAATGCATCATAACCATTGTGCATTTGAAGTCCTTGTAGCACTCTATTGATTCATTCATTCATTCACATATGTAATCACAGAAAGGTCAAGGTTAGAAGGAACCCCTGATGACCGTCTGGTTCAACCTGCTGGGTTGTGCCCAGAGCAAGGCTTGGCTTAGGCTACCCTAGACCTGTCAAACTGTCTTGAGTGTTCTCAGTGAAGGAGATTCCACCACGTCTCTGGGTGACCTGTTACAGTATTTGTTTTCCCAGCATAGAATTTCTGTTCTTATGGAATTTACGCTGAAGCGACTGCGCCACTTGTGAAGCCCTTCACCTCTTCTCTTATCAGTGGATATCCTTGAGAAGAGAGTGACAGTCTGCTCTATAATTACCTTTTAGATACTGCAAGACTGTGGTTATATCCCTGTGAGCCTTCTCTTCTCTAGGCTGAATACAGCCAATTCCAGCAACCTTTCTTCCTATGTCAACTTCTCCAACCCTCTGATCATCTGGGTGACTCTCCACTGAATTCCCTCAAATTTTCCCTGCTGCTCATGAACTCAGGAGACCAGGACTTGGTATAGCAGAGCAGGATAAACAGAGTTTCAGCTTTGACCTAACAAGTGCAGGGCAGATGGGATGTTCCCACATCCCTCCATCTGCTGGATGTACTCCTGCTGTTGATATATTTGCCTGCAGGTTCATGTTCAGCTTGAATGTGAACAAGTCCGTGTGCACCAGGACCTGCAGGGCTTTTTCCACAGACCTGTTCACCAGGTAGTTGGACCCCAGCCCATACTGCTGTGCAAGTTATTCTGGACACAGGAGTTCACATTTATCTTTTTTAAACCTTATAAAAATCTTTCAGGCTGACCTTCTTCCATTTTGGTACCATCCACAAGCTTGGTGAGGCTGCAGTCACTCTTGTCATCCAGATCATTCCTATGACATTGAATTGTACTGGACCCAGTATCCACACTGACAAACCATCCAGTGGTAACCAGCTGACACTGGAACTTCAAGCCCTTGCTCACCACCCTTTGAGTCAAGTGAGTTAGCTGCTTTTCTATCCATCTTGTGATTTTTCCAGTTCATTTCTTACCTGCTTGCCCATAACAACTTGTGCGTGAGGCATCATGTTGGAGACGCTCCACATACACAGGTGTATACATACATATGTATATAAAATGGAATATATATCCCTACATACAGTTTTATCAATGCTATGTTACCATTATGGGACTTTGGCAGAGGTAATAGGCTCATGAATAATCTTTGTCAGTGAAAATTTTCAGGCTAGTAAGAAGACTCTGAAAATGCAGCAATTCTAGGGGTTTGTTACCTTAAAACTCCCTTAAAGACCCTTCATAAAAGTATTATGATAGTAATCTTTCTCCCTCAGTATTTTGAGAATTGTGCTTCCTTCATTTTGGCAGTCTAGTGTTATAATTTTCTATTTAAAACAGTCAAATTACAGTAAGTTCAAGCAGCTAAATCATCTTTCTGAAATACCTCTATTTGTTTTATTGATGCCTTAGTTCACAACCATGCTACTAAAATACTAAATCTAGAAATGTCTTTGTGGCAGAATCTAGTGGATCCATTGTTACAGACTAATGCCAAAACAAGGTTTTTTCTGTCCAATGCAATTCTACCTGAAATTTCCTTTTATGAAATGGCATTCAGCCCATTACATTACTTTGAAACACAAGCAGACTGCTTCTTAAAGACATTCAGTAAATTAAATCAGTCATTTTTCTGATTGTGAACTTCAGGCTGTGCCCAGTCAAATGCATGGTATTTTTCTTTGCCAAGACAACAAATGAAGTACAACACAAGGCCCCAGCATTCTGTGGTATCAGAGATGCTCAGCAATAAAAATCTCTCAGCAAAGATGTCAAACAAAAAGATACTTGCTGCTTTTATTTCGAAGGAGGTAATATTTTCTCACACAGAATGATGGCAGTGCTGTGTTCAGATTTTCTCCAATCTTTGGAGTGCTAGCAGGAAGGGAAGCTGTAACTTCAGAACCCTGAAACTGGAGAGAACTGGACCTGTGGGTCCTTGCGTGTAAGACAGGAGGAGGTCTGGTGTGAACATACCACCTGCCACTCCTGCTTTAGTAGACTCACAGTTGTACTCAGTCTTAACACAAGGGCATGTAGCAACTCAGAAGGATTTTTGACAAGGTATATTATGGAGAAATTGGCTCAAACAGGGAAGTTACTTTCAACTCAGTTCTTTGATTGTCTCATAGATTTAAAGTCCCTAGTATTTATGTAGATGTTTTGGACATTGGCAATTCACATGCTCTGGAAGCTGTAAATGAATTCTTCAAAAGAAACTTTGAAATTAATTGTCTCCTAGCTATAACAAAAACTCACAGCTCAAGTAATAGGTCAAAGTCCACTCCTGCTTTTCATTAAATGATTTTGAAGGAGTATAAATCTATCATTACTACCTTGCTGAGCTTTCATCCAGATTTCATTGGAGGTTGCTTTCAAAATTTGGGCTTGATTTGTTGAGATTCAATTTTTGAGATTAATGAAAGTAAGGCAAAATGCATTTTGTCATGTGTCTGCTAGAATTTCCTTATAGATAAGTTATCCCAGTGAATTACTAACTTCTAGAACCTGTTTTCCTTCTCTCAAAACAAACTAGTCAGGCCCTCAATGCATGTAATAGACCTGGTCACAGCATACCTTGGCAATGTTATCTGGCAAGCCTGTACTCCCTGAGGCTACATTCTCATTATTCCACCGTGGATCTGCTGCCAGAGTAGTAAAAGCTTTCAAACAGATGAGAATTGAGCTTTGTATGATACATGTCTATTTATTTTAAATTAAAAGTTGCTTACAAACTGCCCTGATTTACTCCTGTTAAGCAGTGGCTTACAATCTAATTATCCTGAGTTGTGAGAAAAATTATGTTGATTTGTATGATTTCAGCAGCAAAATTTCATCATGTTCCATGTGTATTTTCCACCTTTTTTTTTTTGAATTCCAAGTAAAGTTTTGTTGTTGTGGCCATCCTTTAGAATAATGATTGCCAATTGCCTTAGAATTAGTTAACTAAAAACTTAGCATATTTGCAACTTGTATGACATTTTCATTTTTCTAATTTGGTAAGAAATTCTGGGGATTTTTTCCTGGGAAAGATCTTTTAAGAAGATTTTTTTTTAACTTATGTATGTAATAAGTGAGCAAATAGAAGATTCTCTAATTTCCAAGAGCAGGTTGAATGGGGCTTTGAGCAGCTGGGTGGAAGTTGTCCCTGCCCATGGCAGGGGTTTCAAACAAAATTATCTTTACAAGCTCTTCTAACCAAACCATTCTATCATTCTGTGATCACTAACTGAATTCTCTGATAATGAACTGAATTCCATGATAATCCAATCCTGTGTTAATCATCTGATTCTTTGATGATCTTTCTGGATCTTTCAGACCAACCATTTTCATAATCTGTATTGGCACTGCCCTTTCTGATGCTCAACCAAGATCCCTCTGCCAGACATTGGTCTTCTCCAAAGACTGGCTCCAGAAAAGTAAATCTTTTCAGAGACTGTTTTACTCTTATTCTATTACTGAAAAGCTTCACTGTAAGAGGCCAGATGTCTGCAATAGTCTTTATGCTGTTTGCTCCCTCTGCATGGGGATCTGTTTTCTGGGCAAATAGCAGTGCTGGAAGGATTTGCCCTCCTCACTGAGGACAGGTAAGATTCCCATAGAAGAGGTTCCCTTTCTAAGGGAAAATGATCAAGTAGGCCCCCAACGTGACTAAATTTTTCATTCCTTGGAATACAATCGTCTTTAGGAAAAGACTATTTTTGTATCTAAACCATAAAATTCATTGGCTGTTCACAGTCCTTGTTTTACCCTCCCAGTTAAGTTGCATATTTAGATAACTGTGTTTGAAGGACTTAGGCCAGATTGAAATCATCCTGAGATGCCTCATGTGTTTCTGACCTGTCATCTAGAAATGTCCTCTATCAAGCCCATGTCTTCCTAAACTCCCAAGCAGTACCAGACTGAATAGATAACAAGTCTGTTTTTCTTTCTCTTTGGGCATTGCAAAGAGAGACCTAAAATATGTAAAATTATATCATTTTAGTCATTCTCTGAGTAACTCTTGCTCTTACTATTATTTGTAGATAGCTCATGGTATGTTTTCAGCCAAACAGGATGTCAACTTTTGATGTGAATCTGTGAATTTAATCTGAGATACAGACTTAATCTAATAAAGGACAATACTGTCTAAAAAACTCCCAAACATTATGTTTCCTTAAATTTAGGTGATTTTGCATAGAAATATGCCTTTGAACCTGTAAGAGGAATGGAGATCTAAAAATTTTCTCCTGATCCATTTCAAACAAACCTGAACAAATCCTATATAGAGTCAAGCATTATGTTTTTAAACATTTTTCAATAAAGTAATGAAGATGCATGAAAAGAAATATGTAAGAAATAGCTTAGAGTGATGTGAAAGAAAGCCTTATTTCTAACATTCTGGATTAGAATTTCTGCCCTAACTAAATCCTGGACTGCATGAGAGAGAGCTCTAGGAAAAGAGCACCGTTGACAGGCAGAGACAGAAGTTTTCATTCTTCTATTCAGAGCTCAGATCACTTCTATACCCTTTGCAACAAAATCTTGTATGGGTTTTTCCTAGCAGCTGCCATCTGTGTTTTGGATTTTATTAAGTGAATTTGTTTCCCTGAACAAAACGAAACATCGTTCAGTCTGCAAAAATAAGTAGACAGGTGGTCTACATAAAAGATATTTTTCCCATTGTGTTGTATGCCACGATTTAGTCTAATTATCCCTATCATCTCACCCCTTATATTGTGATTTTTTTTTTCCCCCAGAGGAAAGAAATAATGGCACTACTTTTTGAGAACAAAGAATTAACTTGGAAATCATGCAAAAAAGAAACACTGCCCATTGATAGCCTTGCAGAAGTGCTTTGGCAAGAAAATAAAGAACATAAAAGGGCATCTAAAATTTAGTAAATCTGGAGGAGAAAAATGAGTAAATTGTTTTCAGGTTCTGTGCCTGTCCTTGAGTTTCTCTGCTAGTTCATATTAGCTTTTTACGACCATTTGTGTTAGAAGTCTGAAGAGAAGATAAAAGCTCATTCAGCTGTGGGGAATACTGCTCTTTGTGGGGCTGCAGTACAGTGCTATACATTAGGAAACAAGAAACAAAAATTGTATTTCCAGCTTCTTTGAAAGGAGGGAGATTACTCTGTTGTTATATCTTTGTTTAGCTTTTGATATTTCTTTAATTTTCATGGCTTTCCTCCCCACCCCACCCCAAGACTACCACAATAATGTGTTTAGGACTATCAGTGCCTGGCCAAACTAGAAGTTATCAGCTCCAGAAGTGTAATTCTGTTAAACATATCCATTACCATGCATCCTCAAAGAAAATTTTACAGCCCATTACAACCCACTCCTTTGTATGAAATGGTGAGAATGCCAAGAGCAGCCACTGAGATGAATTATTGTCAGGTGATGAATTTGGCTTTTAAAGAAGAAGGTAAAGAAAGCTTGGGCCAAGTTCTTAGACATATGACATCTTTCATGCATTTAGGTAAAAATAAGGTGAGGATTCAGGTGCTTCTGTCCTCAAATACTAATTAAAATACAACACTCAATGCATGTTCCCATATACTCACATTCTAAAAATCTACATTTTTGAAGTATTCATGCTTATATTGGTTTTGTGACTGTTAACAAAGGAAAGAAAATCTGTCAATTAAATGTGCACAAAAAGTCCAATCTTAGAGCACCTAAGCATTGTTAGAATGAACCAGAATAAATAAATGTGTAAACGTATTGCCTGTATCCAAGTCCACTTGGACATTTTCACCACTAGTAATTAGAACAATCTCTCAACTCCATGTCTCAGTGGAGTGGCTAAGAAATGAGAACGACATTTCTAACAGAGCATGGGGTGTTATTATGTGGGAAACGCTGAGAAACAAGCCGGGATTAAAACCAGAACAATTGCAACGGGAGTTCAATTCCCTCTTTAGTGAATTGATCAGATTTGCAATCTAGTTAGGTATACCAGAGAAGGAGGAGAGCACTGCACAGCCCTTTCGGTCACAGGACAGCATCTTTGCTCTGTTAGAGGACAGGCAATTATCAGTGCCTTTGGCAAAAAACGTGATCCTATTGCAAAGAAGGGGAGGGGCAGGCTGAAATCCTTCTGCTATGAGGCAATTTCAAGGGGTTGGGATATATAACTAGATAACCTACAGGTAATACATTGACACCTTAGAGATGTAGAAATAACACACTTTTGAGACCATATTAGTATAGGAGGTAATCTAAAGAGTGGTCTTTATTGGAGGGGTCCAAGGGGCAGATATGAAAAAATGCCCACCCCACATGGGGTGGATACAGTTTTATAAATTTAGAAAATTAGCGTAATTGAGAAGAATCCCCAATTAGAACGGATCACATTACAGGTAATGAAGTAATTCACTCTTTCAGGTCCCACCTCTTCTGTAGCCCCCCTTTATATAGGAATTAAACTTCGTGAATATGTGTCTTGAAGAGCTGCTTTCAATCTTGGCTCCCAGGAACAACCAAGATGGGATAGGGGCCTTGGACCCCCAGGGGCTTGAAGCCTCTGGAATGTGTTTTGTCTTTCTGCCTATCAGGACAGGGAAAAGGTAGGGAAAAGTACTGGAGCTAGCTAGGAACTATAGAACTACACAACAATAATCTACAGAGCTACAACTGTATATGAAGGAAATATAAGAGCAAAAATCATCCTGGCATTATATAAACCCTCCCTCATCAAAGGGCATTACAGAGGTGGGATACGATAAAGTTCTGCTTCCGCATAGCTTGAATTCCACAGTTTAGGTACAGTTGCCAGTACAACTGAATTTGAGCTCAAATTCAGTGGAATCTACAGAATGGATCAGAGAAACTGGCTGCAAATGTTGATGTGTTAGACCCTGATAAAATGGGGTGGGGGGTTCTCAATGCACATCATGAAAAATTTATTAGGTCACAGCAGGGCTTTTCCTAATTGTTTCACCTCTTTTTTCAAAAAATCGCAAATATGGGAGTATCTGGATATTTGACTATTGAAATATGTTGTAAACTGTTCTGTGAAACATGTAGGGCTAAATTAATGAATTGCATAAAGAGAGGCAAAGCTAGAGAGAAGCCAGAGCTGGATCTTGCTTGTGGGTTTTCTGTCAGTGATTGAGAAAATGTACTGTATTGCCCTCTAGAAAGACTTCTCGAGTACACCATAGCTGAGACCATTGTTGACTAAGATGAAGATCACACAGAAGCACAATTTATTTTCTGTCCCTCTTTCCCCCAAAATTTAGCATTTTGATAGTAACAAGTGAGAAAAATGTAGAGAAACAGCCCTACAGACACCAACATCAGTAAGGAAGTAGGGGAGGAGGTGCTCCAGACACCTGCAGAGATTCCCCTGCAGCCCATGGTGCAGACCATGGTGAGGCAGCTCTGCCCTTACAGCTCATGGAGATCCATAGGGATGCAGAGATCTACCTGCAGCCCATGGAGGACCCCACACTGCAGGAGACTGATATGCCCCAGGGGAAGCTGCAGCCCACAGAGAGAAGCCCATGCAGGATCATGTTTCCTGGAGCAGTCTGCACCTGAAGGACTGCACCCTATGGAAAGTAGACAGTTGGAGCAGTTCTTGTACTACTGCAGCCTGTGGGAAGGACCCGTGGTGGAAGAGTGTGAGGAGGCAGAGAAAACCAAGACAAACTGACCACAGGCCCCATCCCCCTTCCCCCTGAGCAAGTGGGGAGCAAGTAGAAGAGTTGGGACTGAAGGACTGAAGATAAGACTGCAGGGGTTTTTTTCCTTTTTTTAAACAAGCAAAAAAAAATTTTCACTAGTTTTGTTTATAGTAGGATTCTTTTGGCTGAAATTTTTAAAGAATATTTCAAAGGAAAACTCCCAGTAACAGAAAATGTCAGCCCATATGCACAGAGGTGTATTAAGGTTATAGGGAAGGTTTGAAAGTTATTTGGCAGTCTTCATAGTAAGTGGTGCTCCATGCTCATGTATAAAACATACCATTGTGATGCACAAGGCTTTAGTACCACCATTTGGTATGATGGCAAACTTAATGAAGTCAGCTGTAGCTCATACTGCTTTCTTGCCACTATTTCCGAGTAAGTTCTTGAGCTGTGTGAAAGCCAGGGCAAGTTGTGCCCATGTCTAATTCCCTCAAGTTCAACAGGAGTGCTTCATGAATGTCACTGTGGAAATGTGGCACAGTTGAGAGCACACTGCCGCAACCTCTTCCCACAAGCAGTCTGCAAGTAACTGAAAAATTCAGCAACCTGCTGTTATCATCTGTCACAGTTCACTTCTCCTTCCTTTCCATTTATTCCTCAGTTCCAGCTGATAACGTATCAAGATCTTTTTTTTTTTTCCTTACAAAACAACAGCCTGGTTTTAGGCACTATAAATATGCTTATGGAAGTCTGGCATTTTTTCTGTAGGGTGAAAACGCAAGTCATTGTGGGTGTTGCAGTAATTTACATGCAAACATAGTTTTCCACAGCATTAAAATATGATGAATCGATTCATTTTTAGCCTAATCTCATAACATTGATACAAATATTTTAGTGATATAAATGTACTACAGTATTTTGTTGTCTCACTTGATAAGGATGTTCTTTATTCTTTTTCTATTGCACAAAGAATTTTTTCAAATAATTTTTTGCCAAAGCCACTTTAAACGTAGTCTCCAGAAGTTGTAAAAGAAAACTTTTCTCTTTTTTCCTTCTTTTTTACTTGTGAGTTATAATATTGCAGATTCACACATATTGGACATTCCAACTGCTGAAACACAATAGTAGGTTACAGGCAATGTCACATATCAGTGCACAAGCAGTCGTAATCCAAAAATACGTAACTTTTAAGAAGTGGGATTTTCTTCCTTGCAGTGCAAGAATGGGAATTTTAAAGCAGCCTTCCAAAATACTAGCTGCCAATTCTTATTAGACTCCTACTTATGGGGATGTTCCCCTGTGTCACCATTTGCTCCACAGGAGGCCAGAGCTCCTCACAATTGTGTTTCACCACTGCTGTTTGGAAGCTGCCATGTCAAGGTTAGGGGAGAACAGATGGGCAGCACAGGGTGCAATGAACAGTGTGTAAGAAACTGTGAATCCTGGTTTTGGTCTGTGTCCCATCTTGTCAGTAACTAGGAGCCTCTTTGATACATGTTAAGCCCATGAAGGGATCTGGTATTCTATCAATAATTTTGGATTCAGGACAGAAATTAGTTGAGCAATAAGTCCTTACTTAAGAAAACCTTCCATAAACATGGAATAACATACTTTATTGAATGATGAATAGCTGTAAGAGAATGCTGAGCTCACGTTTCATTTCGTTTTTATTTATGCATAGGTTATGGTGGTCTTTAATGAAGGATGAAGTTGAAAGTTTTACCTTTATTCTGATCACTGACTACTGTCTAGGGAAAAAGACTATTTCCATTTCAGAATGCAAAATTGTCTGAAGGATTATCTAATGCTTAGAAAAACAGTAGTTCCACATCAGTTGGATAAATTAATATTTATGAAAAGGATGAGTAAGAACACATGTGAATGTGTTTGCATTGTCATGAATATGGTAAGCAGATTTTTTTCAAAATAATGTAATGCATAAACCACAATTATCTCTGCCTCATGTGAATACAGTATATGTGTACATTCTTAGATTAATAATTGTTATCGAGTTAAATCCATGTCCAGGGGGTTAGAAAAAGATGATTTTTAGGTCCTTTCCCACCCAAACCATTGTATGAATTTTGTAGTTCTTAGAAATTGCAATATCTGTAATTCTTCCAGTGTCTTGCGGTTTATCATGCATTGTCATAACACCTTAAACCCTCAAGAAATTCCTAGTGGCATCAATGACATGTTCTTTTATAGGCTTACAACTTCATCCAGTACATTGGAAGATTAGCGTAAATGAACCATAAAGAAGCTGGCAGTATAATTCATTTCACTCCACGATCTGGTTTCAGCATTGGAGCTGCATGGAAGTACCTTTGTTAGAAATGATAAAATTATGCTTGAGAACACAATACCCAGCATAGCAAAGAGCTGTTAGGAAAATATGGGTGTACAAAGTCAGAGTTTATAAAAGTGGTTACTCAGTCTCTACCAACAGCATCTTGCTATGACCTATTTAAACATACCTATTTTTGTGCACCCAGTCTGGAGTGATCTTCATTCCAATATTTCCTTGTGCAAGCAGTGACTAAGTTTTATGTGTAGGAACAAACAAGAGGGATGTGAAGGATTGCCAGAACAGTTAGATTCCTATAATTAATATGTTAAATCACAAATGTGTATTTTCATATTTGTAGATTATAAAGATAATGTTTCCAGAGGATATTTTAAAGGTATTTTACTTGGAGTAATTTTCGTTATGTAAAATTACTAGTAGCTGACAACATTGAAAAATAACTTTAGAGAGGAATGTGATCAGATTTTCAGGATGCTGTACATGGCATTTTTTTGCTGAAGAGCAAGCCTACATAGTGGTGTGTAGTTTCTTTTTTTAACTCTGGCCTGAGAGTTTATAAGGGAGGTAAGATAATTAGAAATACTTTTTTACTGAAATTCTACATAGGTTATTGTTATTTTAAGTTTTACAATATATTCAAGTACAAAGAGGAACATGCATTGGTACCTGACATGAAGATTAACTAGCTTTAAAAAGACATTTTTCTGTATTAATTGAAAGAGATCTAATTATACTGTGTTGAGTAATAATGGTTTTGGCCTACAGGAGAGGCCACAATAGTATTATGCCAGAAATAAACATTGCATGTGTTTGCATTTACATTACAACTAACAAGATTCCTTCCTCTGAGGCTGCTCTGGCTCATTGCTAATATTTAAAGAGTTCTTGATCAAATCATTCCTGTTTGGTGCCAGTACAAAAGAAAATTTAATTAATACGCCAAAAAATGGAAGGCAAACAGGAAAAGAGTGTTTTAAGCTCTGTATTCAACTGTGTGTTTGCCATGAACATTTTGTCCTCTATTTCACAAATATTTAGTATTATGAATTTTTATTTGCAAATATATGAATTTGAATAGGATTATTTAAGCTAGTATAATTAATCATGTGTGTTGGCAGAATGATAGATGTGTATATTAACTGATATTTAACTTGTTATTTAACTGTTGAACAATTTTTTATTGTGCTTCTTGTCTGAAGTGAAACAAATGTACAGGTATATTATGTTATCGCCGTAGCATATTAGTTGGAACCCTTCCTAGGTCTCAGATTTGTAATACAAGTTATGAACAGGGATATAAATAACATGTCAGCTTCAAAAGGAAGAATATTTTATATAACTGTATTTCTAGCTCATTCGGGACTGATGAAAGTTAGCTACTTAGTCAACTGCAACACAGGATCGTATATTCTGATTTTCTTTATTTTGTCAGTATGCTGCAAATTTCAACACTAAATTTTTGCTGGAATAATCTTCCATAAGGAAATGTAGTAATGTTCCATGTTCCATACATGAAAATGTAGTAAATTACTTGGTCATTTGGCAACAGAGACTACAGCACTGCCAACTGTACCAGAATCTGCTACTAAAGAGATCAAAGTTTGGTAATCCACTGTGTTATTCACACAGTGGAATTTTTTGTGGCTTGGGTTCAATGCTTTTCTAAAGAAAATGCCTGAAATATCCAATTCCATCAGACTTGAAGTTTTCTCTTTCAAATTATACAGAACATTTTTTCACTGAAGGTTCTGGGGGTATCTTTCACTGGGTATGTCTTTCACTAAAGCCCTTCTTGCCTGGAGAGGCTGTCGAGAGCAGGCTTTGCACAAATTGCTGCCGTGCAGCCTGCGTGAGTTGTAACAGAATGAAAATCCCTGGTAGTGTCATCTGCTGGAGGGATTTTGCAGAGCTGTCAGTCATGTTTGCTCTACAGAAGAGAAGGGTATTCTTGTTTCACACCTCAGTTCATGGTCTCAGGGGTGTAATCACAGATCACACTAATGGTTTCTCCAGGGAGGTACCACAGAACGTGATGAGTGCCACAGGCTTTTTCCGTGGAAGTTGCCCAAGAACTAGCCCTTGTTCTTAGGCAGGTAGGCTATGTGTAGTGGAAATTTTTTTTTCACTGACACAGAGCTAGACTAGATATGCATGAAGCATGTGCTTCACTAATCCAGTCTAATGGCAGGAAGCCTAAACTATCCATATGCTCGCTGTGGTCTGGCGTTGCAGAGGCATGCTGACAATTTGGCGATGGTGACTGTTCCTGTGGGCGTCACTGAGACATTCCTGTTTCACTTCTTCTCTTCAGTATCATATGATGTTCTGGGAAGCTGTGTACATTCTGTTTTTTCATGCTTCAAGGAGAATGACATTACATACCCCGAAGTCCAAGAAGTTAAGAAATATGTACCACAAGCTGTAACAGACCAGGAGGTGAAACAAGAAAGGTTTTCTTCAGGCAGTAGTTTAATACCACCAGGCAGTTTCTTTTTTTATAATTGTCTTCATCTCCAAAGCAGCCAAGCTCTGTTAGCCATAGAGCATTTCACATTTCTCTTGCTCCTCTTCGTGTTTCTTATCACACTTGGTTACATCTTCTCTTTCAACCAGAACATTACTCTTTAGAAACACAGTGCTGCCTATGTGTCCCTGAGAGTGCACTTCTGAGGCCAAATCACCTTAAAGGCAGGGAAGATTATCTGTGAAGTTATCCTCAGAAGAAAAGGGAGGAAAAATATCCCTTGTTTCATTTAAAACAAACAAACAAACAAACAAAAAACTACCTGTGGAGTTCATTTAGGAATGCAACTAGCTTGAAAAAAAGTCCTATCATTAAGTGTTCAACAAAAAATATCCAGTTACTGACAGTATAAAAACCATTTGCCAATTATTCTAGCTTCACAAAGGGCATCTAGTTGGTCATTAGAAGAGATTTGAAGCAGGAGCCTTGTGTTAAGTTCATTGTTGAATATTCCTGCACTGATTGCATTCCAGGTAAATTTCATCCATGACATCTTGCTTTTAGCCATACTGTTGATGACCAATGACATGAAAATTGCCAGCTTAGGAGAATACAACTTTGTTACTCAGTGCATTTTTAAGAAAACTTCTTTCTTTGCATTCTTGCTCTCAGCCTGTTTTCTAATCACGGCTAGTGCTGAGGAAAACCAACATGAACAATTGCTGGGGACTTCAGGCCATGGGAGAGTGGCAACCACAAAGTCTGGTAACAACAGTTTTATTTGCCATGTGAGAAGGAGTAGGCAGAAGCCTATGACCATCTTGTCTAAGATTTCCACAGTTTGCCTATTAAAAGTGAGTACAACCCCACCAAACTAACCAGAGCAGGATGCTACAGCACGCCTGTTCCTTTGAGAAGGGGGTGTCATAGCCTCCAGGAGGTCGAAGGTTGTGCTGAGGAACACAGGCATCACCCCGAGCAGAATCACTCCAGTCTGAGCAGAGCAAGACAATATTACAGTCTTCAGAATTTCTCTCTTTGGATGAGATTTAGAATGTGTGAAACAAGGACTGATAAATTTTGACAGCTTGCATTTCCAGATGTCAGGGATTGGTTTAGCTACTTATAAGAATATGGGTGAACTGGAATTAAAAGTACAAAAGATTTTTTTCTTTTATTACCTGCATGACTGTGGGATATTCAGACTTGCTATAATAGCATGCTTTTTTAGTAGAAGATTAACAGATATGTTAACAAAAGTGTTTCTACTAGTGCAATTTTGGTTTTACAACATCCATTAAAAAATTTACTGTAGAATTCTAATTCAAAAAGCTTTCTACTACAACACATTCCAGTTTCTTGAGCTTCTGTCTGTGAAAAAAACCAGGAATATAAATGAAAATGAGATAGACATCATGCTTTTTACAATTGTCATAGTTCATAGAATTATTTCAATCGGGAGGGACCTTAAAAATCATTTACTTCCAACCCTCTGCCACAGTCAGGGACACTTTCGGTTAGACCAGGTAGCTCAGAGGCCCATCCAGCCTGGCCTCAAACGCCTCCAAGGATGGGACATCCACAACCTCTCTGGACAACCTGTTCCAGCGCCTCCCCATCCTCACAGTAAAGAATGTCTTCCTGATACCTAATCTAAACCTCCCTCTTTGAATTTTTACCCTCGTTCTATCAGTCCATGCCCTTGTAAAATGTCACTCTTCAGCTTCCTTGTCAACTTCTTTTAGGTACTGTGAACTTCTCCAGGCTGAACAACCCCAACTCTCAGCATGTCTTCATAGGAGAGGTGTTTCAGCCCTCTGTCCATCTACGTTGCCTGCCTTTGGACTCCCTCCAACAGGTCTATGTCCTTCTTACTTTGGGGTGCCCAGAGCTGGCTGCAGTACTGCAGGTGGGGTCTCACCAGAGCAGAGCAGAGCAGAGGGGGAGAATCATCTCCCTCACCCTGCTGCCCGCGCTGCTTTGGATGCAGCCCAGGATGTGGGTTGGCCTCCTAGTCTGCAAATGCACATTGCTGAGTCATGTTGAGCTTCTCATCAACCAGCACTTCCAAGCTCTCTTCAGGGCTGATCACAATCAATTCTTCACCCAGCCTGTATTTGTTCTTGGAATTGCCCTGACATGTGTAGGTTCTTGCACAGAGCCTCGTTGATCTTCATTAGGGCCTCATAGACCCACATCTCAAGCCTGTGAGGGTCACCTTGAATGGCTTGACTAGGCAATGTGACTTTCTATAGCTTTGTGTATGACAACTGTTTGAATAGCTAATTGACTCATGATAGTGGTTTTGGTACTCCATATGTATCTTTAGTCTTTTCCCATATCCTTTTTTTAGTAACAGCAGACAGGCTGTTTTCTTCAGCTGGAGTAATCAGACACAGGAATAAAAAGTTATGAGAAGTGAACTTCTAAATGTTCAGCTCTGGTGTGACTTCCTATTTTTTTTATGACACCTGTAAGAATGTCATCATCTTTACAGGTACTGTGGTTGTGTCAGTCAGATTTGAGTTCAAAATTTTATGAGAAAATGGCAGAAAATATAGCTGCATACTCAGTCCAAATAATCACACACTCTTCAAAACTAAAGGGTAAAAAATGTTCTTTTTCACACTTCCCAGTAAGGTGAGAATTAACTGAGGTCAAATCAACCTGAGCACATGGAGGAACTTTCCCAGATCTGCTCTATGGGTAAAGCAGGAGGTGCTCAGTCAGCTGAGAGGATTCAAACTGCAAGACCAATGTAGGTGTCCACATCTGCCCTCCTGCATCAGGGAGACCTCGAGGGCTGATTGCAAGAAACCTGACATGGAATCAATCCATTGAGCTCCTTGGCTTTTCCAGGTTCCCAAGCAACTGGGAACCAATGGATGTCAGTTGATACTGAAAGAAAAAGGGGGAGCTTAGAGGATGCATGATGCTCTCTGTGTCTTTTGCTCTTATTCTTTATCTTCAGATGCCACTATTTCCAACACTCTGCAGCTTGACAAGATCCTGTCAATGGATTGTGTCCATGGTACCTTGTGCCACTGGAGTCAAAAAGATCCAAGTACAATTCGTTTCTGGAGAAAATTCAGCTTCTTTTATGGTTTTTCCCACTGTCAGGAAACAGGTGGGATTTGCTTCTCTTTCCAAAACTTCCAGGGGTCATACAAATCTTGTATTTCAACCCCTGCCAGTTTAAATTTGAAGCAGGGAGGCAAGGCAGGAGGTAGGGTGGTGGGTGGGATAATGGGCACGACTGCACAGATGGGGGATTGAATAAACCTCATTACTGAGGAAGCCTGGCAAATAATGCTTAACAGATCATTATTGTTGCTGTACACCATCTCTTCTGCAGACTTCAAAGATGCACTTTGTAATTGTCTGAGATCACACTTTAAGTGCTCTGTAAAGACCATAAAAACTTCCTTTTAAATCACAGTCTTATGGAACTAAAGCAATGTTAACAGACTTAGCAGGCCTGGCAGGTTTCTTCCTATTCACTTAGGGTTGAAGAGATCACAGACCATTTCATGCTGCTTCCAGAGTTTTATTCTGAGCTTTCTCTACGTATGCACTTAACCTGCAAGTATCTTTTCATTTAGGAAAAGAGAGGAATGACTTTTTAAAAGTATGCAAGGCTCTTCTAAACATAGCTTTATCATCAGTCAATAAAGTACTTATTCTAATAATGAAAAAAATTTAAAAATAGAACAATCATTCCTTTTAAACTTTCAGCATAATTACTGTATTGGGTCTGGTTGAAATGGAGTTTATTTTTCCATGGCAGCTCTCGAAGTGCTGTGCTTTGCATTGGTAGCTAGAAAAGTGTTGACAACACTATTATATTTTCTCTCCCCTGTCCAGATGCAAAGGGGAGCAATAGAGATGCTTTGGTGGGTGTCTGGCTTCCAGCCAGGGTCAACCCACTACAGTGGTTTTGGTGCCAAAACATGGGGTCATGAGGATTTTGAGATAAAGATAGTAACTGGGAGAAGTAATGGGCAAAACAAATCATGAACAATGTCAAAGAGCGTATTGATCATGGGGAATTTTTTGTCATAGTTGTGGTGAACGGACAAGGGTTAAATTTTGTGTAAATTGCCCATTTTTTTCTGGGTTGTGATGATGTTATTTTGGGTTTTGTGCAGGGAGTTTTGTTTTGTTAATTAGGTTGCATTTGTTGATGCAAGGGCAGGTTGTGTGGTGAATGTGGATTTTAGTGATAATTCTGAAATATATGATTATCAGAGGTGAGGGTTGAAATGGATTGGGTTTGCATGGCCAGGTAGCGGGAGGGCTACAGGGGT
The DNA here is from genome assembly GCA_013397155.1 of Irena cyanogastra. Lineage (NCBI taxonomy): Eukaryota > Metazoa > Chordata > Aves > Passeriformes > Irenidae > Irena > Irena cyanogastra. The sequence continues at coordinate 333,638 of VWZV01008967.1, read as the reverse complement.
GGCGTCTGTGAGAAGCTGCTGGAAGTTTCCTCCATGTCCAGCAGAGCCAATCCCTGGCATCTCCAAAAGCAGACATGCTACTGGCCAAGGCTAAGCCAACCAGATATGGTGGTAACACCTCTGTGATAACATATTTAAGAAGAAGAAAAAGAAGTTTTTGCGCTGCTGTAATTGCAGCCAGAGAAGATCAGGGTGAGAATACGTGAGAGGAACAACACTGCAGACACCAAGGGCAGTGCAGAAGGAGGGAAAGGATGAGGCAGAGCAGAGATTTCCCTGCAGCCGGTGGTGCAGACCATGGTGAGGCAGCTGTGTCCCCACAGCCCATGGAGGAGCACAGGGATGCTGAGATCCCCCTGCAGCCCATGGAGGAGATCAGTGCTGGAACAGATGTATGCCTGAGAGGAGGCTGTGAACCCATGGGAAGCCTGTGCTGGAGCAGGGTCCTGGCCAGGGCCTGCAGAGCCATGGAGAGAGGAGCTCATGCTAAAACAGGTTTCTTGGCAGTACCCAAGTTTCTGACCCAGTACCCACACTGGAACAGTCTGTGCCTGAGGAATGGCAGAACTGCACCCTGTGGAAGAGCGACCCATGTTGCAGCAGTTGGTGAAGAACTATTTCCCATGGGATGGGCTTGTGTTGGAGAGGATCATGAAGAGGATCATTGGAGAGGATCCCGTGAGAAGGATCCCATGCTGGAGCAGGGGAAGGACTTCTCTCCCTGAGCAGCATCAGGAACAATGTGTGAAGAACTGACCATAACCCCCATTCCCCATCTTCCTGCACCACTGAGGGGAGGAGGTAGAGCTGGGGAAGAAAGAGAAGTGGAGGGAAGGTGGTTTTAATCTTATTTTACTTCTCATTTTCCTGCTCTGATTTTGTTATTGATAAATTCAATTAATATCTGCAATTCGAGTCTGTTTTGCCCATGACAGTATTTGATGAGTAATCTTTCTTGATCCTTATCTCAACTCATGAACCCTTCATTCTATTTTCTCTCACCTGTCAGTTTCTAGAGGGGAGTGTTAGCAAGGCTTTGGTGGGCACCTGGCATCCAGCCAGGGTCAAGCCATCACATTCACACATGTAAAGATTAACTCTCTTGGATCTAAATGTGTGTTCTTCTTTGGTGTGATTGCAGTGAGTTTGTAGAGTATACTAGCTTTGTTCCATCTTCTGTTTACTAATTCATTTACTAATATCCTTCAAGCAGTTGTAATCTACAAGCTAAAAGAAGTTTTTTAAAAGAAGCTAAAATATTTTAATTTTAAATAAAATTCATGCTCAAATAGTTTCAGAATGGGTATTACCGAAACCGGTGTTCTTCATCTGCTGGAAAGGAGTACTACCTAAAAATCATACATTTCTGAAAGCAACCATCCATCTTATCTTACAATATTCCTTCTTTGGATCTTTTCTGCAGTGCCTTAAAATGTACACTCTGAAAGTACCCTGAATATTTCAGTTGCAGTAGTACAGTTTTTCTAAGCAATGTGTCCTGTTTCTTTGCCAGTGCTCACATGCATTGCTGTTTCGGCAGTGGTCAGCCTGACTGTCAGAATAAATAACCATCACCGAGTCTGGATTTACTGTGAACTTCCCGAGAGAGAGTAGATGTGAAATTTTAGATCAGCTACTGTTCTATGGGGCTAGTGTAATTTTGTTTCTTCAGTAGAGATTTAATATTGTTAAAAAAGTAGTGGCTGAAAATATGAAAGAAAAATAAAATTAGTTTACTTGTACATTGGGCGTGATTCTGATTTCCATTTGTGAAAGCACAGGTTAACGTGTCTAATCTCAGTTAAATTCTTTGTAGACTGAGAAATTCACAAGAACAAATCTGCAGTTCCTGACACAGCCTAAAAATTTCATTGCATATCTGATAAGTACTGTATCAGATAAGAAATGTATAAAGTAGCCAAAGGCTGGATGGGAGGAAGCTTCTGGAGTTACTAAAGGCCTGAAAATCTACCTTCAGATGTGACTGAGAAACACAGTTACAAAAGACATATAAGGGCATGAAATAGTTCTGTCTCACAGCAGCAGGAGGGAATGTGGCTCATGGTAAGGGGTTCTGAAAAGGTTTGTTGAAAAATCTCCAGAGCTATTGACTAGAAGTGGATACTGGACACATATAGCTGCAGCTATGTATCAGTGGCTAATTACCAGAAAAATTTTCTTGGAAATGAGGCAGATTCTGTTGTTTCATAGGTTTAAAATCAGACTTGCTATCTTTACACGAGGTATACTCTCTGTCAGCAATAAATTGTAGCTCCACAGTAGCAGTTATGGACGATTTTTATAGGCCTCATGAGGACAAACACGAGCACATGAGGACATGTGTGGGGACAAACAGCATAGCTCACTGTGGCTCCTCCTGAACTTACACAATAATGCTGGCATTTAACATATGATGAACCTCATGTTTTGAGGGGAAAGACAAGATTTCAGCTCAGATGTAATAAAGTGAAAAGGCTGTGTGCATTTTATTCAGGTTTAAGGGTGTAGGTCTTTCTAGTAAACAAATTAAAGTAGATTGTAGAAAGCACTTACCCTTCGCCTTGAAATTAAATTAGATTAAATTGGGAGGAGTAAGCAATAAGGAATTAACAAGACATTCTGTATATATTACCAGTTTGATATATATAGTAGTCTGCTTATGGTTTTTCTGAAGTATTTTCAATGCTATAGAAATATTTATTGTACATTTGCATATTACTCTGCAGGTATTTTTTACAGAATATTAGAACTTATTTTAATTAAAAATAACTTGAAATGCATTACTTCCGTGATTTTTTAAAATGCTCACAGCAAGATTCTTTGCAGTAGAACCTAGAAATAAAGCTTTTCATTTAAAGTGTATGGTATTCCAGTATAAGAACACTCCATTATTTGCAATTACATGTAAAATAAATTTCAGGAGTTCCTTAAAGTGTATTTCATTTATGGTAGTTTTGTGTGATAAAGCAATGAGTTACCAATAGCATTCTCTTTTAAAGTGTATTATTAATAGTTTTAAAATTCTACGTACTTAATATTATGGAGAATACTTTATACTATTACTTTAAATCATCAAATATTAAAAGCAGAAATTAAGTTCATTTCATGATATTCATGTTGCTCTCAGGAGCAATTCCATTGAGATCTGTGAAGTTACATCAATTGGGGCACTGCTGGAAATAGTAACATGCAAAAAAAAGGGAATTAAGCTCATACTTCCTCTTCCTCCTTTTCCTTTAGTGCTTTCTCTTCCACTCCCTCCCTCACTTCAATTTTTCTGTATCAGTGAATGCTCCTTAATACAGTAAAGTTCAAGTGAAATGAAAATATTCTTGAGTATATTTCCCTTGATTTTGACTTCTTTACTCTCTATATATAAAGAAAAGTTTTAATTCCATTCTTTATTATTGTGTTTCCTGTCAGCAATGTGTGAAGTTGAGACAAGGCTAGTATAAAATAACAGAGTCCAGTGCTTTGGCATTCCCTCTGATCCCCCAAGAGTGAAACATGCACTGTATAAATGCCTAATGTGCTGATGAAGTCAAACATCCTATTTACCATTTTGCGTATCTCAGCACAGTGATTTGTGATGAGCTTCTCTACAGCATGCACATAGTGAAGAGAAATCGTCTTCAAGTCTGCGTTTCTTACAAACACGGATATGACGTTCAGGCACAAGCATTTTAGGTGGCACCTAATATAAGGGTACCACCACCACATTCCTCACAGTGTCAGAGCCTCAGAGTGAATCCTGTGTGGTTTCATGAAACTGATAAAAGATTAGTCACAAACTGTGGAAGTAAACAAGTCACAGTTAAATTCTGTGGCATTGCAAAGCTGACCTGTGCGATTCAAGCCTATAAGCATGGTTTATTCATTTTACCTGTTTGGCCATCCAACATTTGATTATCATTCATAATAATTCACTTCATCAAATAATTTTTCAGTTATTTTTGCCTCTTCCTGTTTTCAAAGCTATTCTGAACACCTTTTCTGAAACCTTTAAGCCATGTTCACTGTTTAGAAAACATTATTTCTCCAAATAGTTTTTAGCCTGCTTGCAGGGGTTCATTAGTTTGTATGCAGTAATTAAGTTTTGTTTTGCCTTTTTTTTGTTTATTAATAGAATCCTTTTCTGATTCTTAATTGGATAAACATGGTTCCTACAATCAAATTCTTATCATGCGGCATTTGTATGCATAAGTAAACATATAAAAAAGAAGTTGAAGATAAACTTCTCATAAGTATTCTGTAATCTTTAAATCTGCTTGTTTCTAAGTGTGTGCAGACCATTGGTTCTATCTATTGGAAAATGCAACAAAAAAAAAAAAAGAAGCATGAGCGCAGTAGAAGCAAATTCCATGTGCATAAATAATAGAAGAAAATCTGACATATTCTTTTTTACTTTTTTATGTTTACAATTAGAATCATATCCAAAAATGAAATTTACTCTTACAGGGGTTTTGTAAAACTCTTAAATTATTGCTGTTGTAAGTTAATAGGTTAAATGTAGCTGGTGGCTCACTGCTTCAGGTGGAACTGAATGAAGGCTCAAAGCAGAAGACGAGAAGTTATATCCTCTGTTCCAGGACAGAATTGTCTCCCAGAGGAGATGCAGCCACTATCTTGTGCCCTGCCTGGGGAAGAACATTTTGCCCACAGACTTCCTCTTCCTTTTGCTGTCACATTATACTCTGTGACATACCTGATAAGCAGCTTTTTGAAAGTACTGGTAATTTTTTTCAGACATTCTTGGTAAATTAAGATTTATTTCCCAGTTTGCCATAGCTGAATATAATTTCATGGAATTTTGTGGAAAAAAGTCCTCTTTAAAAATGGTTGCTATTTCAATTTCTTCATAACTAAAATTGCTTGAGAGAATATTTATGGTAAATGTTTCCCTCTGAAAAGAAGATTTTAATGTTTCTTATTATTTTTTATACTAGTAGAGGTGAAATGAGACAAGCTGATTTGAGCAAGCAGCTTAAGAGTTCTGCCAAATCTAACTCTATTTCATAGCATTGCTATAAAACTGGAAGTATTTCCATTTCATCTACTGTGTAATAACAAATATTGATCAGTTACTGTAGCCAATAAAGATAACATGGTTAAAGTTATTTAACTGTGTTTATATACCGCAGCTAATGTGAGGATTTGGTTCAGTCTTTAGTTGTTTGTGGGCTTTTTTAAACCTTAAATTCATGAAGTTCAGTACTATAGCCATGTTTTAGGGAATAAAGAATCCTGTTCCTCTCTGCCTTTTAATCAGGTGTTTCATACTCAGTGCCTAACTGAGCTCACAATTACTGGTTTTTACTTTTAGATTGAGCTGAGAGGAACAGGTTGAAATGAAAAAGATTAAGTTTTGATGTAAGCGTGACTGCTTTCTACCAACCCAATGAGTTTTCTCCCCTGCTGGCTGAGCTCTTTTATCTCACACCTTCAGAGAGGGCTTTTTCCTGGGTTTCTCCCAGGAGTCAGTTTTCTCCCATGTAGGAGTTAGCTGGTCTTGCATATGAGCAGAACATTCTTGGCATTGTGTGCCTCTCCTCTTTTCCTACTGCCTCACTGGAGAAACCTGGCTTGGGCACACAGAGCTTGGAACATATCCATGACCAAACAGGGCGATCATAGTGGTGACATTTGTTGCTACAGTTAAAGCTCCATAATACCAAAATTACTATGAAGTGAATTTTCCAGGATGTTCTTACTCATGGTTATGATGTGGGACAGTTTCTCTGAGGCTTTGCAGGTTCTTTCTGGTGGGCTAGTGGGGGTAACCTTTGGGCTAGTGTGGTGATTAATATGGTCTGTATTGTCATTCTGTGAAAAGCAATGTCTTCACAACTCTTACCCTTGCTCTTCACAGAGCTTCCAAAGCATTTCTGTGGAGTTTCTCCACTAAGACACTTTTTCATTAGTTTCTGGGCTGACAACAGATGTTCAGGGAAGGCACCATTCAAATAGAGCGACAAATTGAAAGCCAAGATAGGAGACCATCTGCAAGCATAGAGATTCTGGTGCTTGTATGTTTCTGTAGCATCCACTTTTGCTTGGACTTAAAAATACTATAGTGTACTTGGAAGAAATTTTTCTCAAAGAAATCATTGCTATTTCTGCTGACTGAGGTCAGGGTTTGTAAGACTGAAGCTGTAGACAGAGTCTTGTAAAACTGTATTTCATTAAATTGAGTTGAGTGATTTTTCATGGAGCAAGAAATATTTAACATAATGTTTCACTTGATCTCTAAATAGCAAGGAATAGAAAGCTAAGAGACAGTTTGAATCATGCAAAGTCATGTAATTATGCAATCACACTGTCACTGCCATCATAGAAATCAAAGTATGGATTCTCGGGTGTCTTGAGGGGAGTGTAGTGCACAGGATTAGTGTCAGTTCCCTGGCTTTACAGGAAATACTGTTCTTTCAATGTAGGTGTAGAAAAGCTCTTGCGAGCATGCAAACCTGTAGCACAGGCAATAATTTAACTGTGATACCTGTCCCATTGCCATGCTACAGAATTGCAAAACACTTAAAAAACTGGTAGAAAATGAGTTTATGACCTATGCAGATGGGATTTGTGTAATGTTTGTGCATGGGCTGATTAGCAGCTTCTATTAGATCCCTTTCAGTCACTAGTAGCTAGAGTGGCTCCTAAACTTCGTCACACTGGTATCCTTGCAATGAGGATATGTTTGATTTGTTTTAGTACAAAAATGTCCATTTTCACTATGTGACCACATTGAAGACCATGAATTTATTTGCCTTTGACAAGAAAAGTACACATTGAATTTTTAGGTTTTATCTGCTGATCACCTCATTCCTACTAGAAAAATAAACCTTTGACATTCATAGCTGACTGGCTTGCAGGAATCTAGATACATACCTGATATCTCTGTATCTGTATCAGTCATTTAATGGTGTATGTTTTAGGCCACTGTGATAGCCCCTCTATTTTTATCAGATGCCAGTGCTGTAGGAATGTTTGACCTGTCCTGCATACCTGCGTCCTTTTGTTATCCAGAGATAGTAGAAGATAACCCATATCATATTGATTATTTCCAATTGATAGAAAGTAGTGACTGTAATCCTTTTATTTTAAGAAATCTTCTGAAGAAAGCAAGCAAAATAGAGTTGCACACTTAGGTGCAACAATAAGGTACCTAAAAGAAAGCAGCCCAGGTAAGTACATATTAACCTGATTCCCAATTTTGGTGTATCTTCCTTTTCATTCCCTTTTGCTGTTTCCCCAGACAAAGCATTCTGGAAATGCATTGCAAATTCTGCTTTAAAAAAAAATATTAAGGTCATAAAGTTCATCATCCCCCAGACTGGGGAGGTTAAAATTCAACATCTAAATTTGGGTATGAGGTATATGCTTCAACACTGCCTAAATGACATTTATTAAATGATTCAATTTAATATATTATTTTACTTGCACATTATGCAGACATAATATCCTGTTTGTTTTGTTTCTGGGAGAAGAAAATGTCCATTGGCAGTTCTGAATTCACAACAGGCTCTCCAACTGATGTGCTGTACCTTATCGAGTCAGACTCTGTCCTACACCACAGGAAAGCAATGAGCACACTAATTGCACTGTATATTATTACTCACTGAAGCAGATCAGAATTTTTTAAAAGTTGACTGTTAATTTGTGTGCAGTTCAGGAGATTGGAAGAGCAGAATCACAGTTTAGTACTTCTTTTTGTAGAGCCAAGGTCTTTGTGTGCAATCCTGCGTATTGCCAGTCACACTCCTGAGAGGATTGAAAAAATTGGTCTCTTTGTGTCAAAATTTTGCTGACATATTATTGCCAGAATCTTGCAGACTTTGTAGTGTATTTAGATATGACTCAGAGGTTAATTATGTGTTAAGTTACCTTAGTGACTACAGATTTTGTGACACTCATAGTGGCGAATCAGCTTGCTTTTAGCCACAGAGATGAAGAAAGTAAAGCCAACCCAAAAACTTATAGGCACATACTGTCCTGGTGCTGACCACCACAATTGCTCACCAAAAGCACACGGATGGAAACAGTAGTCAAGTTTAAATGTGATACCTGATACCACAAATATATGCAAACTAAAAATTGTTGGATGCAGACAGGAAAAAAACCACTAATTTTTTTGACACCACTGGTGGGATGCCTCTCTTCTTGTTTTTTTTCTGATAATGCATACCATTCACAAGAGCCTCCTCAAAGATCAGCTAAAGCTTAATTATGTTTCTTTCTCCCAGTTACTCCCACTTATTGATATCCCCGTGCACTTGGAATGAGTTGACTGGCCAATATATTTCTCTTTATGACTCCCTGTCCACTGTTCAAGATTTAATTATATTGTAAATACCACTTGCCTGGTGTGATTGCTGAAACAGAAGCAAAAATTAGATGTTCCCTTGAGAGTTTTACCCAAGGCACTGAATTGTTCATATTACATGCCAAAATGTATTAGGAAGATAATTTGAGACCTCATTTTCTTTTGAACACCTTTAATAAAATATGTGGATAGATGAATTTTAGGATGTGTATCCTTTTATTGATGTCTAGATTTTCATTAATGTGATGCAATGTAACAAAAAGGCCACACGTAATGGCTGCAAAATATCAAGACCTTTGCAATGAAGCAATGTTCTGCATGAGGAACATATGGAAGTGTCTTACTATAATCATATTTTCCATTTGTTTGTAAATTTTGAGAACTGGGGAAAGGAATTTCACTGAGAACATTCCATAGTGTGGGATTAAATAAATAAGCAAATTCTGAGAACCTTGGGAGTTTAGTATGGAAATCAGAACTTTTCTTTGTTTACCACAGAGCATGAAATGACAGCACAACTATAAACAGTACTGCTAAGAAGCATCAATTCAATTTGTGCCCATGATTAAATGTGCACACTCAGAGCTGTACATACACATAAACACATTATGCTTTCCACTCTGTCCCAGTGCTTCAGTTTCTGGACCTAGCAGACATCTGAAGATTCAGAAGTGTCGTCTGACTCTTTGAATGGTATCTTAGAAGAACCACACTCACCAAACAATAACAATATTCAACATCACTCACTCCTTGGTCTCTGAACAGACAAAGATATTAGACCTAAAGTGTGTGGCCCTGATTATGCCTAATTAGGGTGTCTCTGTTGGTGGCTTCTCTGTTGGAGAAAAGAAGACTTCCCTGTGGTTGAGGAGAATTGGGTTAGAGACCGTGGAGTCAGACTTGACATCAAGAAGTCCGTGGGCCCTGATGGGATGAGATGCACCCACGAGTGTTGAGGGAACTGGCGGATATCATTGTTAAATCACTCTCAATCATCTTAGAAAGGTTATGGCAGTCGGGAGAGGTACCTGAGGGCTGGAGGAAAGCAGATGTTATCCCTGCCTTCAAAAAGAGACAAGAAGGAGGAGCCAGGCAACCACAGGTCCATCAGCCTGTGGGGTGTTGACCCTGGGAGGATGTCAGGTGCCCACCAAAGCCATTCTATCACACCGCTCCATAACTGGACTGGGGAGAGAAAAACAAAAGTCTCATGAGTTGAGATAAGGACAGGGAGAGATCACAAACCAATTACCATCATGGGTAACAGTCAAAACAGATTCCACTTGGGGAAACTAATTGAATTTATTACCAATCAAAATCAGAACAGGATAATGGGAAGTAAAACACCATCCTCCTATCCCTCCCTCCTTCCTGAGGTCTGCCTCTTTCCCCCAGGTGGCACGGGGAGACAGGGAGTGCTGCTGCTCAAGAAGAGGGGTCCTTCCTCTGCCCCAGCACATTCTGCATTCCGCAGTCTTGTTGGATGAAGCTGGAGGAGCTCAGGGCCATATCAGTAAATCCTTTCCAAGACAGAAGGTTGAACATATATCTAAGAGAAAGAATATGTTTGTCAAAGATGTGTTTTATGAGTAAATTTGGAACACATGAGTAGACAATATAGTTAAATGAAAATTGTAAAAAAATAAGGTGATTTCTGCATTCAGGTTTTGTTATTTTCCATTCATTTTCATTTTAGTTACCTAGGATTTAAATAGGCATTTTTCTAATTCCAGGAAATTGTTATGCATTAGGGACACCACACAAGGATTAATATATTTGTACTATTCTTACCAAGGACATCCTCAAGAAAACAAGAGCAAATGTAACATGAATGTTGAAAGTAGTAAGCATTCTTCATCCTTACAATCCTGTATCTCTTTAACATCTCCTTTATTCCTAGGCCATCAAGTAGTTTTGGTCTGCTGTCCATAGAATTACTATTTGCACTGTTTATTAATGTGTTCATCAATTGCCTTGCCAAATTTCATGAATAATTAAATGTTCCTGTTTTGGCCAAAAAATACCAATAGAATAGAAGCCTTAATTGGTGTCCTCACAGCTACTCATGGCATGAACAGATAGCCCTGTCTCCAGCTGTTAATTGCAGTAAACATTGATGTACAGGTTCAGACAACACAATTATGGAATGTGATGCATATTCTTTGAAAAATACTGATGAAATCAGAGACTGTAGGATAGAAATTTTTTTCTAGACATATATTACCATATTAAAACAGGATTGAGGGGTGAGAGTGGTTTAGGTTTTGTGTTTGGAGTGATTTTGTGCAGAAGAATTGTCCACTAAATATTTAAGAAAAGCAACACTTCTTTCTTCAATGTTGAGCATAGCATACTTATTCTTTCCTTGCTGAAAAGTGGACTATGGTACATGATTGGGCTTTTTCTTAATTCATTGCACTTTCAATGCTGTGGCAGCAGTAATACAGTTAAGGTAAAATGAAGCTATAGTATAGTAAATGCTTATGTCGGACTTTTTAATCACAATTGTCATGATAAAATAAATGTTTTCAGTGCTGTTGCACTAGAAAAAAAACCCTCTCTTAATGCATCCAGCAGTCTAGGAGTTGGGAATAAATTACCACCACTCCTTTTTGCTACACAGATTGGTTTTTCCCTTTTGGTTTTGGATTGATTTTTCTATCACTCTCTGGTTTTTGCTTCTTTGTTTATTTCTTCTTTTTTTCCTCCTCTTTAAATCTGATTTTTCATGACTATATGCTCTTTTGCTTTCACAATCATTTTCTCTGTTATTCTCCTTATCTATTCATTTGATTCCATTTAGGCAGATCTATCTTCTATCTATCTTCTGCTTTTTTCTCCAGTACTTCCTCATGAAAGATCTATTGACAGCTCAGACTCAAAATACATGTATTTTTTCTCCTAAACATTTCCATCCTACTTGCCATCCAAGCTCATATAGCAGTGCTTAGCCAATCTTCCTCCACAATTTTTTTAAAGCCTGTCGCTTTCTCTCTATACAGACAAATGTCACTTTTCATAAGCTTTTCCACTTTTTACCACTTTTTGCACATCCTCCTTAGCATCCATATTGCCACTCCATCCAAAACACAGCTGGTAACATGGCTGTTCTCACTGGTCAAACCATAGCTCCATCTTTTAAGCTTGTTTTTAGTTTCAAGGTTTCCATAATATTCTGTCACAGTCTATAGACCAGATCAAGTGTTTCCTCATCCCAGCCATTTTCTGTATCAGTATATTAAGGATACATTTTCTCAATAATTCCATTACATCCCTTGTGCCTGTCATGATTTCACTGTGCTGTAAATTATTGGTCCTTTTGGTTCTTTGCCTACATATACTCCTTTTTCCACAGTATATGAAAATTTCATAGCCATTCAGATAGGGAAAAAATGAAAATAAATCACTGTTTTAGACCATGTCCCAGTTAGTTGTACTCTTTCACATCTTTCTCCTATCTTTGAGGCGAGGTTTAAATTTTTTTATCTTATATAGCACACTAGTCTATTTTTAGCCTTTAGAGAATTTATCACTTGTCCTAAGGACTGTTGCATGATTACAAATGGATTTACAGATTTAAGTATAAAAAACAAAAACCTGGCTGAAGTTTTGTTTTCATAACCCTTGATGTGTAAAAGATATTCATAGATAGCAGAGATCAGACTGTTTTTTATTTGGTCTCTATATCCTTTAGAAGTACTCTGCTTGATGAGGTATCTTTGTTCAAGTACATTTTCAATTACCTAAGTAGATTAATCTACTACTACACCCCTTTGGATGTTTCTCAATTACACATACTAATAGATCATATTTTTGAAACTATGGTAGGGATGTAAAATTCTCTTTAGAAGTGCTAAGGTCACTATAGTATAATTGACAAGTACAGTTCCCTGAATATATTATTTTCATGCTTTAAAAGGTGCCTTTAGCCATTCTCCTCTTAAGGTAAATCAGTCAGCTTATCCATTTGGAATTATTCAAGAGCCTTTTGTGGTATTTTGAAAACTTTTTTTTTAATTCAAGGTCTCCTGAGAAAGAACATTTTCTGCATTGCAGGGATCCAGTGAGGGGGAATAAAATGCAGGACATCCAGATTAGCTTTGAAGCATACTGAAAAAATGCTCCTCTTTGGCTTGCTGCAGATTCAGAAGAAAATATAAAATAAGTTCTGATGAAGTGCTGAGCATGCTTTTCCAGACTGACATTTACTTAATGCTGTTTTAGAAAACTTCATTGTTACCAATTTGCCAGTGGTACAATGTCTACAACCTATTAAAACATGAGCTTTAGCTGAGAGAGTGATGGAGGAGCATAGTGGAAACCTGTTTCCTGTGCATGTTTATCCTTACTCCAAGAAAGATCTCAAGAGCTACATTTCCAAAAGTATTATGTGATTAGCCATGCCAGAAAGGAATAAAGTAGCTGAGTGACTCCTATTTTAGTGCAGTATAAGAAAGCACTCTCTAAGGAGTCCTCTCCCCTTCAGCTTCTCAGATGACACCATGAGACTTCTTTGCCACACCTGAAACCTCATAATTTACACATTAGTAGCTCATAGGCTGCATCTAGACTTCTGCTAGAGTTGAGGGATGAAATGAGGGCATCTGGCCTCAAACAGAGTCATTACTATATCACTTGGGATGAAGATTTCCATTTTCAATTTGTTGTAATTCATATTCTAGAGCATTGCTTCAGGGACAAATAACTGCAATCAAGAATTAAGTGTTATTGTTATTAACTGTTATTGTTGTGTGCAGAGTTTGGCTATCCCAGTTCTTTTAGTGGTTGGAGTATTTAGGGATATGTGAACACTGTTTAGAATAATGAAAAATTATTGAGACATAAATCTAGCCATGCCTTAGCAGAATAAGATTTTTTTTTTTAGTGAGTAGGAGCCAGAAAATAGTAAATACTAACTCCAGAGGTTGTTAAATAGTTGGTTTGGCTTAATTTTGACAGTTAGTGTAACTTATTGTTATTTTATTCCCAATTTGAAAAGAACTTATGGAAATAATGTTTTGCTGCTGTCTTGAGATGCTTATAGTCCAGGCAGACAACAAGGAAATTGATAAAATTTTAAAATTGAAATTTTAAAATTGAAAAATATTCATTGAATTCCCATTAATTGCAACGTGCCTTGTGTTCAGCTCAAAGAAGCCCAGAAAGTGCTCCATTAAAGAAAAGATCTTTTTTAATGTGTCCATTTGGCTTTGAAAATATGCAGATGAGCAGTTAAGGCATCCTGGAAGGTCCGTTCATGAATGTGTCCAGGACTGAGATTTTAGAGTAGAGGTGGCAATACCTATCTTGCTTTTCATATTGGAAACATTGTCTTGCATCTGTTTGCAGCTAATGGCACAATATAATTTTTCTTGTGTACTGCTTAAGTATCCTTATCACCATGTTGGACCAGGTCCACCATGTTGGACCTGGGAAAGATTAAGGGATAAAAAGAGTCTGAGAATGTTTGTTTCAGTTACTTTTGCAATAAGAAACAAAGAATGTTATGTGTGCACATGCTGTTTATTCTCTCAGCTTGAATATCTTACTGTTGCATTTCTTTCTTTTAGGCCTTTCTCTGAGTTCTGCCTGTCGTACAGCCATACGTGTTAGATGACTTTGGGACTCGTTTTGCACCAACGATGAAGGGATTATCTGGCAGCCGCAGTCACCATCACGGGGTTGCCTGTGACCCTGCATGTGACAGCCTGCCACACCACCAGGACAGGAAGCCATATTTGTTAAACCCGGTGGACCCCCACCCCGCAGACCACCCTTACTACACTCAAAGGAACTCTTTCCAGGCCGAGTGCATGGTGCCCTACAATGACCAGATTGCCAGCAGCACGTTTCCCCGGAGGCATTACAGCTCCCACCACGAACTCAAGGATGAGTGTGCTCTGGTTCCCCACGGAACTGCCAACAAGACCAACCGCATTCCTGCCAACCTTTTGGACCAGTTTGAGCGGCAGCTGCCCCTGAACCGGGATGGCTACCACACTCTGCAGTACAAGCGAACTGCCATGGAGCACCGCAGCGACAGCCCGGGCAGGATCCGGCACCTGGTTCATTCTGTCCAAAAGCTCTTCACCAAGTCCCATTCGCTGGAAGGACCGTCCAAGGGGAGCGTCAATGGGGGGAAAGCAAGCCCGGAGGAGTCACAGACGATGAGGTATGGGAAACGCAGCAAGAGTAAAGAAAGGCGGTCAGAAGGTAAGCCCAGATCCAATGCATCAGGATGGTGGAGTTCAGATGACAACTTGGACAATGATGTTTGCATTTATCATGGTCCCAGTGGGGTCATGACCATGGGAAGATGCCCTGATCGCTCTTCTTCCCAATACTTTATGGAAGCCTATAACACTATTAGCGAGCATACTGTGAAGTCCTCCAGAAGCAATAATGATGTCAAATGCTCTACCTGTGCAAACCTGCCTGTGAATTTGGACTCCCAGTTAATGAAGAAAAGCTCTTGGTCCTCTACATTAACCGTGAGCAGAGCCCGTGAAGTTTACCAGAAAGCATCAGTTAACATGGACCAGACAGTGGTGAAGGCAGAGACGTGTCAGCAGGAACGGTCATGTCAGTACCTCCAGGTACAGTGTGGAGAACTGGTTGCTGTTAACTGTGCTCTGCCTTGTCTCAGGTGTTTGTGGGGGATGGAGGTTTTCTCTGATGTCTCAACTTTCCCCAGAGGTCACTGATCACCAAACAAGGGGTGCTACTACTAAAATTAAGAATATATCAGCTTTTTTTTTTTTTGGTCCAGAATTCAGTATTACAAAGTAACAGTTCGTGTTAGAACAGGATTATTTCTTTTTTTCATGTAGGAAAAATAAGACCTTTCTGTGTACCTTTTGAATTTATAAGGCTCTCACAGTAGGGGTATGGGGAATTTGATGTTTTAGTGCTTTCATTTAGCATTACAATATCAATTAACTGAATGTTACCAGGATACAAATTCTTTGATTTCTGTAATTTCAATTTTGCTTTCATTTAGTGCTCATTTTTTATGAAAGCTTTTGAGACCCTTTTGAGAAACTATGGGGTACCTTAATACTTTCTCCAGCAGGAAAACAACCTACTTTTCTTTTTGCCATAGAATATAAATTTCCTTAAAACAGTTATTGTAACGTGTCCAGATTTGTTTATCAGGCTATTCCTCTTTTTTATGGCTCTGAGTCAAAAATAAAAAATCAAAAGGTTGAAATTATTGCTTGTTCTGATTATACATTTTTGGAGTACATCACCTACTCCCTCACAAGCTGTTTGCAGTTAATACAGCGTCACTATTTTTCACCAGTATTGTATCTTTAAATGTCAAGAATCAGATGTCTCCTCTTGGAGCTATCATACTGCCGGTGAATGTTTGTGGCAGGAACATGGATCAGAAAATATTAAAACTGTTTCATTCTTAGGAGAGCTGTGGATAGCTTTTATGCACTTTAAAAGAAGCACTTATGGCACATCTAAGTGTGTGTGTAAGATGGAACAACGTTGCACAGAGAAGAGAGAAGACCATGAGGAAAAAAGAGGTTTGCTAAGACAATTCGGTTTCATTTTGATGTAGTAGGACTCTTTTCTATCTGCATAGAACTGTAGCAAGTTCTCTCATATGGGTGCTTTAATGAGACAGTCAGCTTCCACATTCTGTTGTTTAAGTCAGTATGCAGAGAAAGCGTAGGACTGAGGCATCAGCATTTAAAAATTGATCTTAAAATGTTTTATGGACTGTCATGCGAAATAATTTTGATTGCCAGCCTCTGGGATTCTAAGTCTTAAATGTAAAGGAATGGATATGTATATTTTCTATCAATTGTTTAGGAGAGTGGGGTGGGGGAAGAGGGGGCAATACAAATGTTCAGTGTGTTTACAGCTCTGCGTATGGGCTGGGGAGGGAGAGGGGTTTCAAAATAGCCTCAGGTTGCAACCTTTTGAGTTTTTGTGTCTTTTTTATTAAGCATCTTTTGTGTGAATTTTGTGAGTAAGAAGAAATCATAACTTTAGGCTTGACTGTTGTGGTTACTTTGAACCCTGAGATTTCTTTTGCTGGTATTTTTGTTTACTCCTTCAGCCTTCTCTTGGGTTTAGATAAAATAGCTGACAATTCAGTATGTGACCAGATGGCTAGAAAAGAGTGAAAAACTGTGCCAGCATCAGCTTTAAACGAACACCTCCATAGGGACCTTTAGATAATGTTTAACTGACAGGAATAGACTCCTCAAGTGGAATTAGAGGACATTATCTGTGTCTGTATGAAAATATGTCCAACAATTGTCAAGGGCAAGAATAACTAAATTCTCACTTAGAATAACTACATTCTCACTGCGTTTCCCAATCTCACTGGTAGTTCTATTTCGGTTTTCACTTAATTTTGTTTCATTCTTTCTAATTGCATGCCATTGTAAAATCAAGGGAAATATAATTGGTTTGAAACTGTTCGGGTTTTTTTTTTTTTAGGAGAATCTTAACCAGGCATCAGTTAACATTGGAAGTAATATTCAAACAGAGTACAGTAGATTTGAGAAAGCAGGTCAGGATTATTCTTCTCTCTTGGCAGCTTGAAGGGATGACAAATGCATATAGGTATTTTAAAAGTCAGTCTATTTTGAATGCATTCCATTGCTTTTCTCTTCACTATATCACTTGTCCTTTTACACTGCAAGCCCTTTGGGGCTTGGACTTTGTTCACTTTTGTGTTTCCATAATGCCCAGCACAATGGGGCACAGAACCTAATTGAGACATTTTGTCTGTCCTGCAATATAAATATATATTAACAGCTGCAGACTTCTACTCTGTTAGTGAGTTGTAGAGTTACTCTGTGCATCTGCTGTTTTCCAGGTGCTCTTCTCATTATTGTACCAAAAGGCTGGTGTCCTGTGTTAGAACAATTAGAAAAGCACAAAATGAGATGAAAGCTGCAAATTCGCAATAACAGTGGACAGCCCTGATAATTTACTTTCATTGTTATGATGCTTCTTTGTTGCTTTCTTTAACTCACTAAATGTTGAATAGATGCTTTTATCAACTCACTTGTTATTTAAGTTGTTGTCTATGGTCCAGGACATAAACTCTCAGGACACAAACTCCGATCATTCAAAGAGCAACTACTTGTTCATGGAATCTCTTCTTGTCACAGTATCTGAATTCAATGAAGGAGTGACTTTTTTCCAACTCAGGGTACTCAGGATAATTTTCTTTATTCTGATAGATCTGACTATATCAGAGATCAGAGGTGACATTGACTTCACATTTGTTTGTCAGGGCTTTTATCACAAAAGTATCTGCATGAATTCTCAGTGAAAAAACATAGAAATAACAAACAGCTATTTCACTTGCTGTGATATTTTCCACTTAACTGTTCTGTGGAAGGCATTGGCAGTAGTTAGTATTGCAGATGGGCTTATTTCTCATAATTTGAAATTTGGATCAAGTGCAGAGTCCTCTGCATTGTACTGTCTTTCTTTTCCCCACCAGGCTCCACTTCCAGCCCTGGTGCTGAGGCACAGTGTCCATTCTTGGAGTTCTAGGGGAGGCTTGGGCCAATGCTGTGCATCTTCAGAAACACATATTGTCCTAGAACAGTCTAAAGACTGTCAAGCAAATCTTTTCCTCTTACCTGCATTTTGGGAATGAAATTGCATTTTTATCTTCTATTTCTCTTTTGAAGAGTGACCAGCTGGCTAGTAGAAAGATAAGGTTCTTTTTATGAGCTGATTTTTATTTCAGGAAAGTGCTGCTATTTATGATCCAGCTTTACAGTTGGACTACAGTGAAGGATGGTGAGAAGGATCAAAATGCTTCTTCAAGATGGTTTCCCTCGCTTGAAAAAAAAAATTTTTAAGCAGTGGACAGACTCTACTTCTCTACTAGCTTCTCCTCTGGAAAAAAACAATGAAATTAAGCAAAACTATCGAAGACAAAATGTAAGCAGCAGTGTTTTGCTGCAAACAATAGAGTCTAGATGCACAGGGAAATATTTTTTGCATTCTTGTTTTCTATGAATTCATGATTTTTGCAGCTAATAGTGTATCAAATACACTGCAGAGTTAGTCTCTGGTTATAGTTTTGCCATGTAATGTTCCCTGTAATTACCATTCCTGTTGTCCTTGGTCCATTTGTTGAGGGACTGGGAAAAATACAAAGAATGATGCTTTTCAGATTGATTTTCTTTTCTTATGTGGGTCGGTCATAAGTTTTCTTTTCATTGCAACTGATGAGACTCATGTCAGTTGTGTTACACACTTGAGGCTAAGGATGGAAATTTTGCTTCTGAAAGCTGAAGTGTAAAAGGTGAGGGCAACAGTGCAGTCATTCAAGCTCCATATTTGCTTTGCTTGTCCTTTGGTGGGATATATTTTTTATAGTAAAAAATATAAACCAAGTTTCTGGATGTAATAAGAATTTTCTGGTGACAAAGGGTTCTGGTTAGTACTGCACTCACTTTCCTGTGTGAAGGTTGCCTGTAATGTGCATTGATATACAGCATGTAGTGCTGAGAAACTCATTATCCAAATGACTTGCTTTCCAGTCTCAGGACAAGACACAATTTCTTAGAAAAAAAAAGCTGAATTTCAGTCCCAGCCAGCCTCTTTTTATTGCCTGTGTCCATGTAAGACCAAATAGACCTAGGAGTCAGGATGCTATAAGGACCAGTAAGTGTAATGTGATTTGTTAGCATGGTACCTTACATTACAAAGTGTTCATCCTTATGACACAGCAATTCATGTTAGATCTGTTATACTAAGTTTATCTATGCAAGTTTTTCTGCATTTTTAGGTTGTGTTTTCCTAATTTATGGTGTTTGCATTTCAGATGCAACTACCATCTACCATATTCAAATTAATCTTTCAGGATATCCTTATATATATATTTATATATATATATATGTGAACGTTATATTAACATCCAATAATATAGATCTTTCATTCTTCATGTATCTGATTACTTTTTTTAGCTCATATTCCATTATAAATTGAGAATTAATGAAGCACATGTTATTTCTCTTTCAATTTTCCAGTCAGAACTACAAAGTATATGAGATATAAGTTTCAAGTTTTTTTTGATGAGTTCGTGAGCTAATTCCTAGTAAAGCTAGTGAAACAATTTGGACAAATGTGAAATAAAGTGTCAAATACTTTAATGTATTCTAGGTCAACTTCCAGGTAATGCAATAATCATGAAAACATTTGGAAATCCTTAAATGCTCTTGAATTTTAAAATAACCTAGTATCTAAGCATATCAATACTGAAAAAATATAATCAGAAAGCTAGTTTATTTTAGTTTTAAAATTGTGAGGTGGGTAATATGAATAATGGCTATAGCTAGGGAATTTATGGAAAATATAGATTAGGCACAAACCAGCTTATTTACAGAATGTATAACAATTCCATTAAACTGGCATCTTGGTTATTTAGCCTACCTGAAAACCCACCCAAGATGTGATTGCTATACTGAGAGAAATATGTAGGAGACTATTTCAATATGCTTATCTTCCTCATCTTTTCAGTCCTTTAATTTAGCTAAAAAAATAAACAATCAAAAAAACCCCTGAAATTGTCAGCTGCGTTGGTGGTCATGATCTTGCCACTCATTTCACCTTAACAACTGGTGCATTCTTATCTGTTTAATTGAAAGCTGACCTTTGGTGTCTTGAGTAATGGGGGCCTCCTAAGTACAAAGAGAGCTCTTCAACAAAAATTTCAGCTGCAATTTTATCTGCCAATGTTCCGTGATTTTCTGTCCTTTAGTTTTATTTACATCCTGTAACTTCTAAGTATTGAATATACTGGCACTGACCTTATTTTTTCCAGATTAACTTGAATTACTGTCAGTTCATTCTGTTAGCATCCTTACTTTTGAATAGTGCATCCATTAATGAATGCAATTCTGGCAACTGGAACCTGTTGCT
Organism: Irena cyanogastra; assembly: GCA_013397155.1. Classification (NCBI taxonomy): domain Eukaryota; kingdom Metazoa; phylum Chordata; class Aves; order Passeriformes; family Irenidae; genus Irena; species Irena cyanogastra. Next base: position 313,405 of record VWZV01008967.1, on the reverse strand, counting down.
GGCATACTATTTATAGGGTTTAGCAAACTACGTGGGTGACACTACATTACATATACTGTTAGATCAGAAATGTTTACTAAAATTATGGCTGGCATTTGGTATCTATTTCAGTTCCTTCATGGATAAGGTTTGTTTCAGTCATGGATCTGATTCCTTTCTGTAGCCTTAAATATTTGTAGCATTCCGATCTTATTCTCTTCAGTAATTTCACTGTAAAAAAAAAAAAAACAAGAGTAAAACAAAAAATTGTCAAGACAAGTCAAGTCCAGCAAAGAGGATCATTTCAATCAGCCTCTGAGTCTGAAACCTTAATGTTTATTGTGGCAACACATGAAGAAAGTGGGGAAGAAAACACTGGGCAATGATGCATTTTCCTCAGTCAGTGCAAAGTAATAAGGAGTGTTTCCCTTCATCCAGTTATTGGGCTGGGGTTTTGTACTTGTTTCAAGAATTGAATTCACAGTACAGACCTTGAGTAAGGAAATACTACAGTGCCAGAAGAGTGGCTTGAGCTGGGTTATCTGGCCACAGTTTTTGTTCTGCTTTACAAATGCTCTTGTGCTGTTCTTCTTGCATAGGTGAGCTTCTGTCACTAATGAATTAAGCAATAAGAACAATCTGTTGTATATCATTTGACCTTTCATCCTTTTACCCTGAAACTGTGCAATAATACCCAAACTGTCTTCTTTGGGCTTCTGATAGATGTGTATTTCCCTCACCAAAGACTAAGCAATATGTCATGCAGTTGGATAAGGCATTGTGACAGTTCTGAAGGGTCAGGGGTTCCAAATACAGTCTCTGAATTGTGTCCAGGAGTCTTTTATGTAAATAAATTTGTGTCTAATTTTGCTTTGCTGACATAACCCCAGCCTGCTAACCAGGGAAGGTTAGGAAATCTTTTAAGTTTCTTGGTCTGTAGCAATACAGTTTCCAGCAGATGAGAGCTAGGACTATAATCTTAATTTGATATCCTATGGGACACTGTGGTAGAACACAGGTGACCATTTGGTGACATTTGGGGTTGCTGAGAAGACAACATATGATATTCTGAAACCAAGACAGTTTCCTTACAGCCAAATGAAAGCCTATTTCACAGGTTTATAGCATTGCTGTAATCTAAAAGAAATCATTGTAAAAGTGTCATTGAAGTCTGTCCCCTGGCCACTAAAATGTGACAGAAGCCAACAGCCAGCAGGAGATGGCAGTTTAAGGGCATCACTTAGAGCTGCTGCCTGCGAGAGCACATTAGCAAAGCACCAGAGATTACTGAGTTACAGTCAGCCAAAAGAAACAGCATAAGGGCTGCTTCTCAAAATGCTCTCCCCAGAACATCTGTTTTCTTCCAAGGATACAGATTCAGCTACATGTTCTCCACCCACTAGCCAGTTTCCTGCTGTCTGCTTGATTGTGGACTTGTGCCTGTGTGCAGTGAAAGAAAGGTAAAATGGCATCTCATCTAACAGTATTGCTTTGGATGCCAACCAGTCACTGTATGCAGCTGTTGAAGTGACTCACCACAAAAGAAGATATAAAGAAGAAATGAGAGAACATTTCTCTACTGCTGGTCATTGAAAGTATCCTTTCAAGGATTGGTGTTTGTGTTAGCAGTCATCCTTAATTGGGCAAGAAACCATGTGTCATTATAACCAACGGCATTGAATGCTTCAAGGGTACTGCGCAAGGTGAGAACAAATGTCTGCCCTCTGCACTGGAGATTATTGTCCATGAGTATCACTGAAGCAGCTCTAGTTTGAGGTCCTGGCCAAGAGCCCTGCCCTGTGACCTTCAGTCGTGTTCACCTCAGCTAATGGATGTGGTAGCTGCTGTTTGGCTTCCTTTCTGCAGAAGGTGGCAATGGACGGAATCGTTGTATTGGTGTGGCCCTCTTCGTGGCTGGTTGGACTTTTGCACATAAAGCAGAAGGAGAAAAATTTATCTGGAATCAAGACATGGTAATTTCATTTAGAAGACATACATTCCTCTTCATAGAATAGAATGTGAATCAGATTGACAAGCCAATGGTCAAGACACCTTTTGGTGAATGAGCATCGTAAACTGGAGTGGTGATTGAAGATTTTTTTCTATTGGCTGACTCTCTCAGGATTCATACTGGTTTAGAAGACTTTCCAAACTACTGTTATGTGAAGGAAGATTTCAGTTCTTCACCCTGTTCATTCAGGTTTGATGCAAGGGGTGGGCACAGGATAGAGGAAGTAATGCTCTGTCTTGGACAGGTCTTTGTTCTGGTGTTAATTCCCCTCTTGTAAAAAATATGGCAATAAGTCAGCTAAATTAAATTAATTTATAGTAGAACATGATTGCTCGAATAGTACAAGCTAAAGCAAATGTTGCTGCAGATACTGAGCATATTAAATTTATCCTAAATAAAGGCAACCCTCCTAACTGCCTTTTTGAAAACACTTAAGGCTTATTAAACATATATTTTTCTTTCTGCTTTCTAAGGCTTCCTCCTTTTTTGCATACTTCAATGATTCTTAACGTATGCACACTGATAGAAAGAAATGCTACTCATCCTTATTGGTCTGATTAATTCAATATTCATGACTGCTGGGACTAGGCTCAGTAAGTGGAAGATGGCATTTGAAACTTCCTTTACAGCATGCAGAAGAGGCATAATATTGGCTAAGAAGACCAAATTGCATGGGTTTGAAAAAAATCTGCACTGAGCAGTCATTAGGCATTGTTCTTCCATCGTGTGATTTCATTTCATTAAGAATTTGCATACTAATAGAAAGCTAAAGTTACAAGTTTACTGCTGTGAGTGATGGTTAGCCACTCCTTCCAGTCCTTTTGTTTACTTCTGTAGTCATCCACATTGCTTTGGCAAAGCACAGGGAGAAGCTTTAATGATTTCAGCTGCAATAAACCAAAGCAAACTAGAGATCAATAATGAACTTAATTTGCTATAGAGACAGTCTGTTTGCTATTTCATCCAGCAAGGTAAGTTAATAACTATTTGGGGGGGGGGGAAATATTAAAAAGAAGGAAATCAGATATTCTAATTTAATTGTTTAGAAATTGAATTTAAAAAATGTTTTCTTTACCCTTGTCATTACAATCTGGGCTTATTTCACATACTACTACATGTGAGCTTATGAAGTGAATGTTTGAAAACTGTGGGGCTAAGTATACCTGTTTGTTTTGTTTCTTTATTAGGGGTCCTAGACTATCTATTAAAAAATACAGTTCCTTTATATCAAAAAAAATGCATTAAAGGAAATGACAAGTCAGTACAACCTGGCTAATGACAAAGTGTGAACACTTGCAGAGAAGCATAAATTTAGTTAAAGATCAGGACAGGTAATCTATACACTAAATGGTGCTAAATCCAGGTAAGATGTTGGCTAGTAGCAGTACTTCATCTTTATAGTCTGCTCTGTTTACAAAAGAATGTTATATCAGCCATTTAATCAAAAGAAAGAAATTGTTGTCAGGTTTAGTGTTCATACATGTAGCAATTTATTGCCAGGGGTTTGCAGAAGTTTTAAGTTTCAGTAAGCTGCATGGCTCAGAGGCCTTTGCTGAATATTTTCTACCTCTATTCAAGTAGTAATGGTGTTCTGTTTCATAATGCCTTTTGTATAAGTGAAGTACACTTTTGGTTTCTAGGCTTGTAAAGATTGGTACATCAGCTTAAAGATAATTTAGAGAATGAAATGTTTCCAGGATCATTATTACTTTGATAGTGTGAATAATAATAGTTCTATTTAAATAAAAACAATGTTCATGTTAGATCTGAGTTTAGCTCTTCCTCCTTTTTCAGGAGAGTTAAAATAATCGTGCATCTTGATACTCTGATACTGGAAAAATTGTATTGCTAAGGTAATTGGATAATATGATTTTCTTAAAAGCATGAAACAGCTTTATCTCAAGTATGTCAATCTTAATCCCATTAATCCTCTAAGGCAGAAGATACCATGCATTTGCACTTGTGTGACCTTGCAAGGCATAATATTGGCCATTCAAATGAAGTGAGAGCCTGTGGGAACGTTTGTGCAGACCCCCTGACTTGAAAAAAATAAGAGAGCTGGAAGTTCACACAGACATTTCTCCCAGCATTTTCTCCAGACCAACAGAAGAAATCACAGTACAGGATGTGTAGTACCATATGTGTAGAAACAGAATGCATGAAATACTCTGATCGATTTTATTTTTGCAGTTTGCATTTTAGAGAGGGCTTTATGATTTACTTTTTTCTCATAATATGAAACACTTTGTTGCAACAGTGAACTCCACTGTCTGCGTGGGCTGTTACAGCCATGTCTGTTACAGCAAATACTTTTTAGGGACCAAAAAAGCACTCTGAAAATCAGGTCACTTCTTTTAGTAGGTATTGCTTGAGGTTTTTGACTATAAGCACAGCAGTATTAAAATGTTGACATTATTTTATCTGCCTGAAATGAAAGGAACTGCTGAGCTTTAAGGGTTGTTTGTCCAACTCAGTAAGACACAGACAGAGACCCTTTCATAAAAAGTATTACAGTTGTTGATAGCTGAGACAGAACTTCTGAAAGTGCTTATTTACCCTGCAAATGCTCTTTGTCAGTTACATGGTGCCTACACTAAATTCCGAAATCAGGGTTTCTTGCTCTTGTGAATGTGATACAAGAAATAAGAAAAAAATAAGATAAAGGGGAGCTGGACCCAAATTTTTGTCTACAAAACCAATTATGTACTGAAATTTTACTGTAAACAAACAAACAATAAAAAGAGTAAAAACAATATTTAGGAAAAAAAACAAACCAGACTTAAATACCTGCCAAGAATAAAAAAAAAAACCCATGGTCAAGCTTTAACTTAAATAGGTTTTTAATCAAATTCCCATTACATTCCTATATTGCAGCTTTGTCTAGGCAGGTAAGATAGTTTGTACAAACACTCTGGATTCCTCAGTGTGTTCTGTGAGATTAGAAGCATGTCTGGGTTGGTATTTTAGTCTGTTCTCTAAGTCTGGATGTCTTTTTAACCCCAGCTGTCCTTTTCTCTTCGGGACATGCAACCCATCATATGGAAATGGAAGTTGGGTCACTTTTGTGTTATTTCCTTTGGTTTTGTGCATGCAGAACCCAAACCAGCCAGTGGGTTTGTGGCACTCCCTGAGGCTGCTTTGTCCTGGTCTCTGTGTGAACAGCTCAACTTTCTTTCTCAGCAGTGTTTTTTAAAAAGTGGAAAAGCTACTAAAAATATAGTGTGTTTTTTTCAGTGATTGCTCACGTCACTGATAGGAGCGGAGCTCAGACTGGAAACTTCCAATCACGTCATACAAATTGAGGGACTAGAGCAAACTTCATCGTGGTGCACAGTGTTTGCATGTGTAAATAGAAAGTTTTGGGGTAAATCCACTGCAACTAGCATTCTAAACCTGGCCTATTGCATCTAAATAATTTTGAGAAGCTCTGGGATAAAAGGTCTTGTGGGGTTATTGGTAACAGAATTCAATAATTCCAAAGTAAGGGTCTCCACAGTAACTGTATCTCCTCACTTGTATTGCACCTATAAACTACAACATTAAATTTAACAGTGTATCTATTGTTTAATACAACTACAAGTGTTCAGCTTGCCTGAATTATGGTTGCTGTATGAACATTGTAACTTTATCTCCCCTGACTTTTTTTTACATTAAAGACACCAACCTTAACAATACACTAACATAGTTTATTTAGTGCATTAAAGATTAATTCATAGATTTATCTTACTGAGAAAAAGCAAAGATCTTCAATTAAAACATAATGAATAAAATATTAAACAGATCAAAGTGCATATGCTCTGAGAATTCACAGATTCTCTACATACTCTGACTTTGATATCTAGTAGCTGCCTAAAAACTGATTGGAACTACATCATTACAGGTTTTAAACTGCTCACTGAAGTCTGAGCATGGCATCAAAATGTCAGCAAAGCTTGACTTTACTAAACCTGTCTTAAATTCTTTTATGTACAAGTGATTTGAAAAGTCAAGGTTTTACACTGGCAAGCAGAAGCTGTAGGTTCCAAAATGTGTGGGAGAGGTGGTATGAATCTAGATTGTATGCTCACTATTTGATGATGTTCTAGGCCTAGAACTAATGCAAGACTAAGACCTGAAAAAAATGTTATACTCTGTCTGTCATGAGTGGCTAAGGGAGGAATGTAAATACTCTGTACTCTTCTATACCAAAAATCAAAGCCGCTGCTGAGTGTTACCTTCATTTTGAAAGCATCAGCTTTCCTAGTGTCTCAGCATAAACTTAAAAGCCACACAATGGAAATATTGCTTCTTCTTCCTTTAATTTTTTTTTTTTTTTTTAGTGTGGGAAAATATTAGAGCTGTTCATTCAATCCTATTCTTCCAGCAGATTCTGTTAGTACTTGGAACTCTTAGTCTTAGTTAAAGGTTTACCCTTTCCTAGAAGAATATTTCAAGTATTTTTATGAGTATTTATTCAGTGATATCCTTATAGATGTTATAGATGCACAATTCTGCATCTCATCATTCAGTAAGAAAACTGGACTTAGAACTATATTCCTGCCTAAAGAAACTTAGACTTTTGTAGCCCAGAAAAATAAATTTTTAAAATAAACAAAACAAAATCACACACACACCAAAAAATCCCAAACCCACAACAGCAAACTTTGCATGCTGATGGAAGGTAAGAATTTTAGAGCCATTAACTGAAGGATATTTAAAGACAGCATGGAAATTTACTTTAAAAAGGCACAAGGAAATACTTAGTTAAATAAAACATGGAGCATTTGAGAACAACTAAGTCCTGAGAAGGAAGACTGGTCTTAAGAAAGAATATTGACAACGGTGCAGTCTAGAGTAGATCTCCAGGATTAAATCTTCAGTCCTTTGAGGAAAATACTGAAGGTCCAAGTGAGTTTCAAGGCTGAACTTGAGCAAGAGAGAATGGGGAGACAGAAGACAAGAGGAAAGAAGGATTGTTTGAGCCTGGCAGCTCAAGGAAGGCCCTAAATCATTATGTCAGAAGCAAGAAAAGAAAAATCAATGGAGGAAGAAGGTTGGAAAGGTCTTGGGTTTTGAAATCGTCAGGAAACAAAGCAAAGATATAGGCTGTGAATAGTTTAATTAATAAAATAATATAATTAATTAATTGTAACTAGTAATAAGCCTATATGGGCTTAGGACTATTAAATATCTTTGTTCCTTTGTATAGCACAGTGGATTTAGGGTTGCAGTTTATCGTATTATAGATTGATGAAAGGCCATAAAAAGGCCCTAAAAATTTATTTCTATTAACAGTAACATTTGAAAGGCCTTACAGCCTCTGGGCTTAGACTTATGTTTAGAGTGGGAATCAACAGCTAAGTCGTTAGCAAGCATTCCAATGTTTTAGTTTTGGTTGTCTAAACAAACTGGCATGTATATACTCTAGCTTGAAATCTGCAATGGGATTCACAAGATCCTCAGGTGAAGGTAAATGTTGATGAGAAACAAACTTCTCATAGAAAAGATTATTCTGGTAGGTGAGACTATTTGTAAGTTTCAAGACAAATTTAGTAACCTAAGTTCATGCCTCCTTATTTAATGTGGCTTGTAAGGTTTTCTGAGCATTATAGCTATGGCTGTTTTATAGAATTGATTCACTGAGAAGAATCAGAGAAACAGCAAACTAAAAATTCATAACTACTTGTATTGAAGTCTAACACAATATTTGTTTAACTAAAAAACCCTTTTGCAGATTCATCTTTAGACAAAAATGGTGTTTCTGCAAAATAGCTCCAAAGACCCTGCTCCGCTGCATGTTGTTTCTGCAGTTACAGGAAAGAGAAGGATGCTGGTTTACGTGGTCAGAAGCCCCAGGAGCAGAGGGAGGGTGGCAAAGGGTGGGCAAGAGCACTCTCCTCTTGGACTGCCCTTTATTACGTCTCAAAATCCCATGAATGGACATTCCCACTGTTCCAGATTTCCAATACAAATAAGGGACAGCACTGACTTCAGATCAAGAGAAATAATGCACATCATTAAGAAGAAGAAAAAGAAGGGAATAAAGGGTTGTAGGACTCAGACACTCAGAGTAACGGAATTCAAAAGGAGGCTCACTGCAAGCTCACTGTGGGTGTGCAGTTGCACCAATTAAGCTATAGAAGCAATAGTAGTAAAATTTCATACTTGGAAACCTACTTTTGTGATAATTAGTGCATAACTCCACTAATTTGAAATGTATCTTGAGCCAAAATCGTCCCAGGGAGTGTTCCTGTGTACACTCTGTCAGAAAAGATTGTCATATAGGGATTCATGTTTCAGCTTTTGTGCCTCCCCAAAGATGTGCAATATGTTGAGCTGAACCAAAAATACTCTGATCTGTTTTATAAAGGCTTTGAATGAAAATAGCTGAAAAAACCTGAGATTTTTCCAGTCTGGTATTATACCTACCCAAGCCTTCCATGTCAGCATGTTTGCTAGAAACTTCCCAGATAAACAATGGAAAATAGCAAAGAACTCCAGAGGTGCTTGTGCCTATGCAGGGTGAGAAGTGGGCCTCAATTGCAACAGCAACCCGTGGTCAAATGAGATTAAGAAAGGGCCTTTGGCCATCAGAGTTTTTGTAATGGCTCTGTTGTGCCCTACCAATAACATCAGGGAAGAGTGTGCTAACCAGAGAATTGTGTTTATCCCTTCAGGTTCCTCAGGATGAATGGACTGGCTACACTCCGCGAGGAAAAGATGACGAGATTCCCTGCCGCCGGATGCGCAGTGGCAGTTACATCAAAGCCATGGGGGACGATGACAGCGGGGACTCGGACACAAGTCCGAAGCCGTCTCCCAAGATTGCTGCACGGAGAGAGAGTTATCTCAAGGCCACCCAGCCATCCCTTACCGAGCTCACCACCCTCAAGTAAGTCCAGGTTCTGCTGTATCACATACAGCTCTCCATTAAGGCATACATTTTCTATGTTTGTTTCTTCTCTTTACATTTTCTGTGTTTTCTATCTTTTTTTCTTTCTCCTGCTTCTAGCTACCAATTCAGGAATGTATTTGAACAAGTGTGCTCCATCATGCTTATTTTTGCATGTTTTTTTTTCTGAACAAGAGTAAATCTGAGAGTGTATTTCAATGTTATTCTGAAAAGGAACCTGCCATATGAATTTGCGAAGTATTTTAACCTGTTAGTGTTAAGTGAGCATCCAGGTATGTACAGTAGGTGTGCTCTTTGAATGCTTTGCTGAAATACAGCTTTGGCCTGCAAAAGCTCTGTGTAGCTGTGTATTTATATATACTCAACATTTGAAATTAGCCCTAAGATAGTCTTTGCAACTCTAGAGAGAACCTGACATTTAATTAAAAGGAATGAAGACCATCTGAAAATATATAAACACATGTTTTCCACTCAGAATTCCACTGTATTTTGTGAAGAACCAAAAATTGATTTTTTAAAATTGTTTATGAAAACTTTGCCAAAAGGAATCATGAGTCTGTGTGGTTTTTTTAAATGTCACTATTTATTTTTCCTTTATTTGGGCCTTTTAAAAAAGCCACCCAAATTGTCAGGAAAATTGCACAAATGGACAATTTTGTATTAACATTTTATTTTTACTGATGCTAGAATGGAAAGGTCCCTTAAAGCAAGAAAATAAATTATATCCATAAAAGAAAATAGTGTGGATTTAAAATCAACAATTGTTTCTGTCTTTTTCAAAATTCTTAGCTACAATAGTGAATCATAGTTCACTGGACCAAAAATAACCCAACTTTAGTATAACTTGCCTAAGGCTGCAGCTTTAAAATGGAGGGGAAAAAATAAAAAGGATCTCTATCTTTCCTAGCATCCATGATCAGTGACAAGAGACTCCTTCTGCATTTCCTTGATTAATTTCTTCTCCTTCCTTGTCCTCCTCTACCCTATTTTTTTTCCAGAGAACTTATCTGAGAAACAGATTTTAGAGAAAACTGTTTGATCCTTGTTAAGAATGTCATGCTCTTGACATCAGTGATGAATAGACCAGCAGAAAAAAGCAAGCTTACTGCAGTTCCCCATAGCAGCCTGCCTGAATTTGTCTCAAGGGAAGCCTGGGATTGCTTCTTCTCTGTCTTTCTATTACTGACCAAAGGAGAAAGCAATCTCATTTTCTGCAGGGATTTTCATAATTTAGCTGGTGTTTGCTCAAGGGATCCAGTGATTCCTTTCATCATCCAGAAGACTGTACCACATCCTTTCCCAAGCCAAAACTCCTCCTGTGAAATCAGTTATTGCAACCCCTGCAAGGTGAACATGAATGTTATTTACCACCACAAACTTCATCCAGCTATCCTTCATGCATGGACACACTTTCAGGCACAGAGCTTACTCTTTTTGAGTTTTTAAAAGCATGGTTTCTAGACTTCCATAGTATATGTGAAGCACAATCCGTCACAATGAGTGTATTTGCTCTTGGTCATTTATGGTCTCTGTAGATACAAGATTTGCAAAAAAATAGAGATCTATGAAAAATCAAAAGTCCTGCACGTCACTGTTCACCCATGGAGGATGTCAGACCAGGGGTGCCAGGCAGCAGAAGCTTTTAGCTTTCAAGTAATTTTAATTCAGCAAAGTGCTTGTATAAATACTTAATTTCCCATCTTTTGCAATCCCTTTCCTATTCTGGAAAGCTTTTAGGAATGTGCCTAATTTTAAGCTGCACTCTGTAAAATTCACATAAGTTTAAAAGCTGTGCAGAAGCAGGATGTGAATCAGAGGGTAGAAGAAGGAAGGGAAAATGGTAAATGGTAATAAAACAAAAAAGAGGAGAAAGCATGAAATAACTTTTCTTTTTCAATGGCTTTTTCAGCATAAACTGGGAGGAAATAGAATTATTTCTTTTAATCTATGCTGATATTTTAAAGAAATATATCTTCCTGAGAAACCTTTCACTTTCAGAGACAATTTGTATAATACATAATTATGCAGTGCTTTCATTACTTTCTGCTGAACATGATAATTTCTGGGGGTTTTATGAGAAACAGCTGAGTGCTTGCTCTGGGAATTGAAGTCTTCTGTTAAGCTACATCTTTGTTTGCAGACTTCTTCATACTTTCTTAATAGTGTGACTTGACCTTCACAATGACATTAGTTTTTCATCCCATGGCTACCCTGATTACTCCGGAGTTGTGTCAGAGTTTTGCAGCTGTGTTAGACAGAGACTAAACTAGGGCCCCTAACTCACTGAATATAGGTCATCAAGCAATTGTGTGATGTGTGATAACAAGTTATTTCCTTGCCTTGCTGTTGACTTGCGTTCAATTTGCACCTGAATAAGAGCTTTGTGGAAATGAGCCAAAGCCTGCTCTAGGCAGCAGGCAGCCTTTTACTGTCACTAGTGGACCTTCTAGTTGACCTCGAAGGGTATTATTAACACTCTAAAGCTGGTTGGTATTTCACCCCTTTAATTATGGGTTTTTTCTGTCCCTGAAGAACAAAGCACGCTGTGAAATCAGTGTTTCTACAGCAGTAATTGTCAGGGATCTTCCTGATGCATTTCTTTCTGCTGCTCCCTTTCTCAGTTTGCTGTATGCAGTCTCTAGTTGGCTGCACTTTCATCTCTGGCAGAGCAAACAACTTAAAAACATGTTCCCTTTTGCTTTCACTGTTGTTTTTGAAGTGATTTTTCATCTTTTGAGACTTTTCCTCTCTGACTCCTTTAAGTCTAATATTGGTCTCACAACCCACGCTGTTCCTCCCACCTACCTACCTACCATTGCTCATGCACCTACTCTTCTAAGAAAGTATTTTCATCATTACCAATGTTTCTTTTTATATAAGGAATAACCTTTGAACAGCACAACTGTGTCATATCTCCTTTACATAATACAAATTTATTTTCCTGGTTTTGCCGAGGATTTTTCCCCTGCCATACTGTACAATCTCCCTCCTACAATTTTCTTCCATTGCTATGGTTTCCATGTGGTTACAGCACATGTGTCAAATGCTGTGGTACCATTCTGGGTAAAGCACAGCTTGCTGTGATTTTGAAATACACACCTCCGCTGCTGCATTCTCATTATCCTATCAGGAAGTAAGCAGATTTTTTTTTTCTCTGTCTTTGCTGGCAGTATGCTCTTGGGGTTTAAGCTTTCACAGTCTAGATAAACTGATTCAGCTGAAAAAAAAAATAAAAAAAGATGGTATTTTCTTTCCACTCCTAATAAGTGGCAAAATTTTATCTTTCACTTGTAAGCAGATTGAAAATGGACTGGTTAGCAAACTTCCAAAGAAGGTGTAGGTGGCAGATAACTGACAATTCTGTTACTGCTGAGCTTGATTCAGGACATATTCCTTCACTATTTATATGTACCTTGTCTATGTTTAGCATGGCTTTTGTTGGGATAAAAAGTATGCAGCTACATTGCTGTCCACATGCCAACCTGTCAACCTCCAGCTCCCAGTAACTCTTAAATCCATTGGCCAACTATAAGCAAGTTTGCTGGAGAGACTGAAATCTGACAGATATGAAGTTCCAGAAAGCTTTATCAAGATCTATAGCTGGATAAGGCAAAGAAGGATCTGCAGCCATCCCTTTTGTTCTTTTGAAGGACTATGGCAAAGTAGCTGGTGGGTCAGCACAAGGAATAACATGGCAGCATTTTCCCAGCCTACAAAGATAAGGAGTATGGAAGGGACAGGAAAACTCTGTTGAGGGCAAGAGAGGTGAGAAGTGGATCCTGTCACCACAGGTTTTCTACTCCATTTTCCCCCTTTCTTCTTCTCCACAGCAGGCATTAAAAGCAGGTACTGCTTAAAACACAGATTCAAATTATGCTTCTCAACTCATTATTGCTGCTATTGTGGGGGCTTCATCCATTTGAATCTTTTATTTGGGGGTTTGTTTGTTTGGAGGGGCATTTTGTAGCATATTACAAAACTTAATGGCAATTTATTTGTATATATGGATTTTGGGTTAAATACAGTTGCAGAGTTTTTCTTTTGAACTCATATTTGATCACATAAACTTTTTTCTGAGACAAGTTGTACTCTGTGATCACTAGTGAATTGAAAATTTTAATGATCTTGGTACTTTGTAGATGCATTTGTAGAACTTACATAAAAAGGAAAGAAGGAAGAACAGAAACGAGAGTTTTTTCTTAGCAAATCTTTATTTTCAAGGCATTTTACTAGGCATGTGATGTTCTTCAAGTCAGCTGTGATTAGGAGAAACTTATAAACACCAAAACCCTTTTTAATGCACACCAAGTTTCACCACTGATGATGAAGAGTATGTGAGCATGTAATCATTAGACTTTTCTCCTTTTTATCCCATGGTAAAGAATTTTTCTATATAAACTCCATCATAGCTGCATCTCTTCCTATGATTTACTGCATCAATGACTTAAAATAAACCAAACAATTCCTACCTTTCAAGATTATCAGAGACATCCCAAAAATAATATCTCAAAATAGGGGCATGTTATTTGTTTACACCCACGTTTATATTTTTATGTGTTAATATAAATAGTGTAAGTGCTTTTTCCTTGTATGTTTATGGGAATCTGGGGACAAAATTGTTTTGAAAACCAAATCCCAATAATTTATCAATTAAGTGGTATTATCAGTTAGCAAGCTTAGTAGCAGTGACAAGAGCAAGGAGAAAGAGGTAGATCTGGTTTATACATCCTGAACTCAAACTTTCACATCACCTCAGTGAGAATTGATCAAGTCAGTTCCTGGAGGACAAACCACCAAGCTGGAGTCAACCTATATTTCTAACCAAATCTTGCCAGAGTTGCAGCACCAGCTCTGCTAGGATGACTTGTTGCTTAGTGTAAGACATATTTCAAGATAGGAAGTCCCCTGGTCCTCCTAAAAGTGATCCTTGGGAAGTGTCTGCACTGAGGGAAATTACAAGGATTGTATGGATAATTTTTGCCTGAAATAGTGCCCAGGTTGTTCTGTCATTTGAGCTGATATCCTTACACTGCACTTCACCATACAGTACATCATAAATCCTTAGGTATGAAAACCATCCCAGTCTTGGGAATGAATGAGTGCCTATTTACTTTGAGGTGTTTCTATATTACTATAATATACTTCAAAATATCTGAAAAGAAAGTGTCATATTTAAAAAGCACACTTCTTTTTTCTTTTCTTTTTCTTTTTTTTTTAAATGAGGTGGTGTCCTCATTCTGCTGAAGTGATTGATCCAGATCACAGGCAGGGGGAAGGGAGAGGTGGTGCAATACCATATTTTCACTATGGTGAATATTTTTAGACACATGCAGGGAAGCTTGTTAATTTTCTTTCTTGCTGAGTGACTTCCAGTTAGGGAACAATGACTTTGCTAATTAGTACAAAAGGAATAAGTCTGATTAATCTTTTACTAGTGTTTTACAGTATGTTTTCAGTACAGTTGGTGTAATTGTTTCATGTTGCAGTCTCCTTCATTTTTATCAAACCTTTAGCTAGCAAAGGAATTGTTTCCATGTTCCTTGAGGTGTGTTTTGTTTCTTTTTCTTGAACAGGGAGTTTCTTTTAATTTTGCATTAAAGAGGCAGAGGCATCTCCATGTGCTTTGGACATGCAGCCTAAGGAACAGTATTCTGGAACTATTACTGACCTAGGTAGTAACTTTCCCAGCTCACATTCACTGATGCATGATATATTAACTTTTTATTCATACTATTGCAAACCCTTCTCTCTTCTCTCTGAAATTAGGCAGAAACTGTTGGACATATTTCTCACTTCTCAGGCTTGTATGTCAAGTATGATTAAGTTCAGTGAATAATTTATAAGTCAAAAAAAAATTTAAAGGCAAGACAATGAAAAATATATTTATTTTGAGGTAGTAGGTGGGCATAGTTCAGGAGCCAATGGTTTCCTTATGGCAGCTGACATCTGTTTTGTGTATATGATATTTAAGGAGGAGAGGATATTGATTTATTGGAGGAACTTAGAGCTTGGAGATTTTAATGAACAGTTGTTAGTGGTGGATTTATAAAGCACATTCAGTCAGTTAAGGCTTAGTATCACTGATGGGAGTAGAGAAATCTTGTGCCTCATGGCAGCTTCCCTTCAGGGTTTTGTGTCCTCCATAGACAAAGGCATGGATGCCTTTACAGCACAGAAAGGACATCCCTACATTTTACTGCACATGACATGAGTAGGATGAACACTCCTCCTCTCTACTTCTGTGATGATCCCCACCAGTTTATCTTGCAATGAAACTGAGATTCCTTAGATGTTACAGTCTCACTGGTAGCAGTCATTGCTTATCACATTGTAAAACCTAATTTTCTATTAGTCCACACCTAGCTACATATGATCTGTTACGTCAGTATTACCATATTTGTATAAATATTATTTCTTGCGTCTCTGAGATGAGAAGTGAAATTTTTTTTGTAATCTGTGATGTATTCTACTGTTATTGTCCCACTTGTACTTTTGCCTTTACTTGCTGAAATTTGAGGCAATCATGCTGTTAGAATAAACTTGCATAAGAATATCCATAGAATCATAGAATGGTTTGGGTTAGATGGGACTTTAAAGATAATTTAGTTCCACCTCCCCCCACCCCATGCACAGGGACACTTTTCACTAGACCAGGCTGCTCAAAGCCCTGTTCAATCAGGCCATAAACACTTCCAGGAATGTGGCATCCACAACTTCTCTGGGCAACCTCTTCCCATGTCTCACCACAGGCATAGTTAAGAACTTCTTCTTAATATCTAATCTAATATCTAAACTTGCTTTTTTTCCGTTTGAAGCCATTCCCCCTTGACCTATCACTACATGCTCTGGTAAAAAGGTCCCTCTCCAACTTTCTTATAGGCCACCTTTAGGTACTGAAAGGCTGCAATAAGGTCACCCCAGAGCACTCTCTTCTCCAGGCATAAACATTGGCAAAAAAAAAAAGGAAAAGCCTATAATTTTCTGGCCAAAATGTGATATCTTTTTGGCAATATCATAGAAAAAGTTTTGGAAGTCAGTAATCTGTAAAGGAAAAGCAGCAACCTGATTTAGATTATTGTCTTTTTTGCAGGCATGAAAATCCTTGCACTCTGCCTAGTCACCTGCTTCAGTTTTGCACAAGATTTAGCTTTATATGGAACATAGCTACAGATGAAAGTTAGGACTTCCAACATCCTAGCTTCTGTCAATTAAATCCTAGAAATATTTATGTATTTTACAGCTAATGTTGATGAATCCAAGGTGACACTGTTGTCTCTTAAGACACAAAGCCTATCATTGCACTTTATGCATCAAATGGGCACTTCTAGGGCTTGTGTTAAGAAAAACAATTATAATTACTGAACCAAAATGTGGTTTTCAGCCATCTCTTTCAGTGCATAGTCTTTACAGAGCCAACATGCATGTTTGTGTGCAAACATGTTTGGTCTTCTTTATTTTTAGCCCTACTTCTTCCCACATACTTAAAATGCTGCCTCAGAAAGGGAGTTAATAATGTCCAGTGGAGGCAGGGGAAAATAAAAAAAAGACTGCCAAAGCATACACAGGCTATATATTATGAAAATTTTACTAGCAGTAATGAAAGTTAAGCGTGGGAGTTGATTGCCAAAAGAAATCACTTCACTGGACATTTTCAAGAAAAGGGTAAAAAAGTCTGTCAGAACAAATTTAGGTATTGCTGATCCTGCTTTAGGGTGGAAGGAGGGACCAAATGACCTCTTAAAGACCCCTCCAGACCCATCTTTTTTGATTCTCTGTCTGTCTTTCTCAGGCTGTTGAATATACCCACTATCACTGTTCTTACTTCCTTTTCTTAACTTATTTTTTAAATGTAAAAATAAAACTCTCATCAGGACCAAATTATTCCTGAAGGCCTGCTGCCGAACAGTAAATATAGATATCCCACCCACAGCAGTGCTGTGCAATTCTTTCATGTCCTTTAAATGTTATTTCATTGCTAGCATTTTGAAATCATGTTCCCACTGCTGCCAGCCATACCATGCCTGACCCTTGGTATGTGATCTCGTACTATTTGGTTTAGTTTGCTGAGGGGAGCTCAGCTGATGTATTGAACCTGCCATGCAGAAAATTCACAGGCATAAAAAGAGATGTGCATTTGCAAAAGAAATCAATCTGGAGTCCTTAATGTTCTACATAACAAGATGAGCAAACAGGCAACAATAATTAAGTTCATTATTCATAATAATTTCTATTCTGATCAGCTGGAAGTGCAATCATTTTTCACTGTGAAATGGTGGAGCTCTTTCAGATTAAAAATGGAAAAAGTTAAAATAATGTTGCTTTAGTTTTAATGTGAAAGTACAAGACAGTGTTTCTGCTGACATGCTTTGGGATCTTCTGTTAATCTGCATCATATGGTGAGAGAAAGAGAGATTAAGATGAAAACTTGTTCTGCCTTTATGAATAAAATATACTCTTACTAAGTCATGTTCATACCCAGTTATTTTTTTCTTCAATTTTCTTGTGCTTGTATTACTGTTAAGATAGAGAACTTTCAGCTTAGTTTAGTAATCCTCTGCTGGCTTGGGTGCAGGGTTAAGAGTAGGAGCATGGGGCAGCAAAGAATGTGCATGGCCCCTGTAATAGTGCAGCATCAAATACCACTCTTCTCCCTGTGACACATGTGAATGAAAGTTCATCTGAAGAGACCTGGCTTTTTAAAGTCTCTTCTCCTCCTAAAGAAGGTATAAATCTTTTTAGGAGTGTGGGAATGAGGGAAAATCCTTACAGGCTTTTTTACATTGTGGCTGCTTTCCTACCCATTGTACACCACAAGGGCGGAGAACCATCATACAATCACTGTTTAATTTGCTGGTGTGGGAAAAAAAATTATTGAAAGCATCTTTGAAGCAGCTACTGAGTTCTTGTGAGAAGTTTCTGGGGCTCCATCTGCAGCTGAGCTACACAGCAATTTCCCATTCCCCTCCAGAAGGGCTGTGCTACCAACCAGCCTGCACCCCAGCTGCCCAGCAGCTTTGCCTCCAGCAAGCCCAGCGAGTGCAGAAAGCACTAACTGGTTTTGTCATCCCCAAATGCCAGCAGCCACATCCACAGCACCCAAATCCTTCTCTTTCTTCAAGTGATTTTGGGCTGGCAGACATATTTGAGCTGTGTCTATGCAGCTCTGTGCTGTGACAGTGATGTATCATGCTGAAGGCAATCTCAGAAGATTTCAGGACTAGCATATAAATCTCTCATTTTTTATACATGACAATTGCTATAGCAAACCTGTGCTAAGCCTTCATTACTCTATGCTTGAAAGGAAACCTTGAGAAGCTACTTTTGGGAGGTAGTCTGTGGAGACACAGTAGTCCTCCTTGGGTTAGTCCTAAAAATGTTCACAGTTATTTATTACTTTATCACACCAAAAGAGTTATGATGTAGAAATTTACTCTCTCACACAATTATCAGTATTTAATACTGTCTGCATAACAAAAATTAGAAGATGTACTATAATGCCAAATAATATAAGGTTCTTATTTCATTTATTACTTTCCTTCTTTGTTTTACAAAACTTAAAGCTGCTGCTTTGCTTTTACTGCATTTAAAGAAATAATTTGGTTCTGAACTTTGCATAAATCTCAGAAATAAGGATAAATACATAATGCAGAAAACTTCGAAACACTCCTGGTGAAATGCTGTCTATGACATCAACTGAGTTGTAGCTTCATCACATAATAGTTATGTTTGTAGAAGTGATAAATTTGTATTTATAAAAGATGAAATTTTAAGGGAAGACAATTTCTATTTTGAATAGGTCTTTTCTTCTCTATTCTAGTAGGGTGTAACCAACATGTCATTAAACCATCCTCATGAAATCAAAAAACATTAGAAATCTCAGAAACACTGGCAATGCCTTGTCAATAAGGTCCAATCTAAATCTCCAGCCAAGGATTCAGCCTTGTGCAGGATCTGTTGGACTCATGTCAGCCATGTGGCTGTAAGAGCTGTGAGACAACAGGGCTTTGGAAGAGATGTGTTGCTCAGACTTGTTTGAAATTCTGGTGAGTCAGGCTGTTCCACTGCAGTTGTTCAGTCATTTGCTGTTGGGTAGGATGTCATTTCTGGCAGAGGTAACTCTGTCTATATCCTCCTGTCCTCCACCACTTCCCTGCCCCCCACAAAAAGATAACTTTACTTAGAGCACAAATTAATTATTGTTTACCTGTGATGAACAAGTCTGAATTGAGAGGGAGTGGATGATACCTTATTCATAAAGAAGATGTTAGACTGACAGTGGCTGGAATGAATGTCAGCACTATGTCACTATTCTGTTGTCCATTTTATTTTTCTCTCTTTTTTTTTTAATAAGTGATTCCTTAATATTCTTATAAACCTCAGTACTTAGCTAAGTGTCCTTTCTCCATTAAAAGAGACAAGACTTGCATGAAGAATAGCACTATTAGAATCACTGTCCTTCACTCAGTGAACAAATGTCCTATCAACTATTTTCTATATTTCCACTTCCCCACTGCTTATTTTATTTCCTTTTATTATGAGTTTCACACTTTGAAAATAATCAGTACATAACAGCTTCTTCTGCTTTCATTTATTATAACCCCGATCCTTACGCATCCTCCTGCTAGAACTTCATCAGTGATAATTTAATTTTTTTTTTCATTAGTGCAGTTACTAACATCATTCTTATCAGTCTAAGAGTTTCTTGTCCTGACTAGAGCCAGTCTGTTGTTAGCACTCCTGGACCCCTGCCTTTGCATCCTTTCTCACTGGGGAGGCATGCAGCTTGTGTTGAAACCAGCTCTATCTTCCTTTGGTTTTGGTGCTCCATTGCTGCCACCATACACGTGGTGGGTAGCTGCACTCTGTCACGCTTCAAGCTGTCTTTGGACTGATTTCCTCAGCAACTGGGTTTGCTCCCTGCTCCATTTCTCCAGACAGAAGTGGCTGCAGTGTCTCACGACCACAGCCCGGCAGCCGAGGCGCCCTTGTCACTGCCCAGCGGTCAGGTGGTCCTTGCGCACCGATTCCTGTGCAAACACACGTGAGCGCCGAGGAGGCTTTATCCTATCAGCTCTAATTGTTCCTTCTCCAGAGAAGCTAATCAGATTCCTTATATCTCCGGGATGACTGCGGCATCCGTCTGAGTGCTTTGCCTCTGGCGGAATATGGACAAGCCCGCATTTTCTACTGAAATTGTCTGTTATGACTATATTTCTTCCCCTGTTCTCGGAATCAGTATGTCCATATAATGGTAGTTTGTTATTTAATGCAACTAGTTTCTCTAAGGGCAACAGCCCAAAGAATAATAAAATAATCTATTTGAAGTTCATACAAACAATGAATCACCTGAACAGCTGTCTCTTTAAAAACAGGCCTATAGTTTGATGCTGATGTTGTAGAGATTCTTCTTCTTTTGAATATGTTCCCAGATTATGTATTTTATTTTATGTAAGTCCTTTAAACCAGGTACAAAACAGAATAGTAAATAATGCATAGAGGAAGGTTCTTTATTTTTAAGGAGTATGTTTAAAGAAGAGGGTGAAATAAAATTAACATGTGAAGTAAAACTTAGAACACTAATTTTAAACTTGAGATTTATATGCAAGCCTCTTTTACAACATTTTCAACTATCCATTTTTTAAAAAAATCTAAACCCTTGTCATAATATTTATATTTCTAGAGATGAAAAGTAAAATTAATCTTGTTTAGTAGCCAGAGAGAGGTAAAAATTTACCTCTGTGTTGAATCCTACAGTTTCTATTGTGCTGTCCCATATATCACAGTTACTCCCTCAATGCCTCTATGATGGGCAGCACTGCAGCCAGCCAGTATGGGAAGGTTAAATATGATCCAGGTTAGATCTGAGATGAATGTAAATCTCTTGCCCTTCTCCCGGGGCTACCCACTGCCCCCAGTAAAGGCCTGAGGTATCCATTGGGAAGGCATTGTGCTCCATGAGGAGGTATGCACCATTCATGAAATTAACATTAGTTTTTCTCCCCAAGGCATGAGACTTAAGAGGAATAAGATACATAAAAATGGCTGTTGACTGTTTCTCTGACAGCCCACGGGAATACTATCCAATTGGGATCTGGATCCTTGGTGCTGGATTCCACAGTGGGTTGTTTACAAGTCTCAAGTGTAGCATTTAAAATCTGATCTATGGTGGTTTTTTTCTCCCCTGGAAAAAGTTGATAAGAGGCTTTAAATGTCTGCCTCCTACCCAACACAATGGGATGATAACTTCTGCCATGAATTAATCTAGCTGCTTGTTAAAAAAACATTATCTTGCCACTCTTTTTCCAAGTCCTTTTGAATTCAGACAAATTTAACTGCTTTCTCTTCCATAAAAATGATACGCTAAGGTTAATTATAGTTCAGGAGCACTCTAAGGTATGATTTTGCTGCGTGGTGTTTCTCAGGTCGAAAAAGAGCCTGAGGGGTGCACCTGGAATGAGAGCCTGGCTTGAATCGTTCCCCTAGGGAAGGGGCGGATCAGTCGGGCAATTAAAATGAAGGACTGAAATTACAAGGCTCTCAGGTGTCGTGCCCCCTTCTCTGCCAGAGGGGAGCAGAGTGGTGGGAGAGTGTGGCCCCCACACCGGTGCTGTGCCTCCATGGCAGGAGGCTGTGCCCTCGGGAGCAGGGGCCGAGGACATGCCACTGCTGCTGCTCCCTGCCTGGCCGCTTTCCAGGCACGGCCATCCGTGTGCCTCCAGCTCTGGGCACAAAGGGATGGTGGCACTCACCTCCTGTATGTCGGGGTGTCACAAGCATTGATTCATTACAGTTCGTGCAACAATTACAGAACCTTCTAAAGAGGCTGTAGAGGTGGTATACCGTCAATGTTAGTCATTGTCCCCTTGCTCTTGGCTCCTGCTTTGTGCTCCTGTAGAGAGGCTTGTGGCAGCATTTCCTAGTGCTCACTGAGACGTCTGGGAAGAGCCCCACCATACTGCGTGAGCAGCGAGGCACAGCATGGGGAGAAGAAGTTAAATCATCCTCACACTTCCCTGCCAGAGGAAGAACTGCAGAGGCTGGCCAGACCCCACCAAGGAATAAAAGCGTCAGTTCTTGTAGTTCCTCCTCAGCTGTGCTTCCCTTCTCTCCTTCCACCTGCTGCGTATCTTTGGTCTCCCTGTGCCATGTGAAAGCCCGGAGGGGAGCAAGCTATTCCCAGCAGTAACACTAAGTAATGTTGCATTTTGCTGTGCCTGTTGAAATTCATAGATCTGATCTTTTCCTGACTTGACAGACCTCCCATCTCTTACCACCGTGCAGCCCACACCCACTGCTAACACCCTAACATATGTCCTAGAGGTGGTTCAGATACTCTCACAGGGGGCATGCTGCCCTTCAGCTGCCCGTACATCTCCTCGTCCCTCCATGACCTGCCCACGTACACTAACACACAGCTTCCCACTCACTTCTCTATAAATTTTCTTTGTATTTGTTACTCTTCACACTGCAGCAGAAGGGAATCTTAAAATGCCCTTTTTCCTTTTTTTTCTTTTTTTTTTTTTTTTTTTTTTCCCACGGGGAAGGCCTTTAGAGCTAGGAGAAGATATTTCAGTACTTTTCAGAGCCTGAGCTGCCATGGTGTGTGCTGCAAGAGAAGCAAGTGCACCACACACTGAAAATCACAGTCTGGTTGAGTGGAGAGGGTTCCCACTGTATGCTCTGTGCGCTATTCCTGGAAAACCCGTGAATTTTCTGATGAAAAGCCGTTTGGAAGGCTGTGGGAAAGATTTGTCTCTGACATATTGTCTCCTGATTTCTCTTATTTGAAGAGGGTAGACAGCAGCACCAATGGTTCTACACTGATGACAGCCTAATTATCTAACAAAAGCCAGGCACAGTAAAACCCGCAAGGGCTAGGGGAGGAGCAGTTTTCTACTTACCTCCCAAACTCTTAGTGCACTCAAAACTAGATTAGATGAGCTTTCCAAAGACTTTTTATGCAAAAGTATTTTCTGCTTAGTTTAAGCTCAGCTTTTTGCTGTTTGGAAAGACAGAACTGGGCCCACTAACTTAGCAGAATTTGTCTGAATTGAGGAAAAAAATGTGACTCAGATTTTTCCATTGACAGACCTCTAGCAAAACTCTAGGATTTGACCTGCTAAACATCTAGCAATTACCTATCTCATTAACTACTTTCTTTTCTTCAGATAAAAGCAACTTTTTAATTTTACTTAGCATTTTCCTGTTACTGAATATCTTCTTATCAGTGAATAGTGAATAGCTCTACAAACAAAACCCTGCTTCACATATCCAAATTGCTTCCTTCCTGCTATAAATGGATGTTTAGCATAGTAATCTGGAGTGAAAGGCACAAGATTAGCAATGCAGCCACTGAGAGTGTGTTATTGTGTTGGGCTTTTCTTTGGTTTCTACTTTCAAATAGCTTTATTCCTAGAGAATATGGAAGTTACATTCTTAGCAAGTTGCTGGTTCCTGTACAGAAGGAAAATACCTTTTCTAACCCCAGTAGTGACCTGCCCTTTCTAGTCACCAAGAAAAATACTTTGAATCACAAAAGGCACATAAAAAAGCTTTCAATCCTACAATTTTTGTTAATGATATGCTGAATGCTATGAAATTAAATTGCCCTATGAATCCTAATTAATTGAAAACCAGGTCTACAATTCATCTGGGCTATAAAAATCAGAATATATTCCTAAGGAGACATGCAGATTCTTTTTTTGTATATTTTCTGTTTCTTGAGCCCTTGAAATTTGTGTTTGTGTGCTTTCTTCACCAACTGTGAAAGCTCGATATTTTTTTCCTTTAACGGGAAAGGTTTTGCAAGCCTCATGAGAGGAGCTTTAAGAAAAGCATAATGAATTGCGGATACATAATAAATAGCAGTCATTGGCAGCACTAGATCATTCCTCCCTCTAGTGGCTGGCTGGCTCCGTGACAGTAAGTGGAGCTCTTTATTAACATCTCGAGGAATTATTCCCTTAGTTTAGCTACTGTGAACTTATTTTTTCAGGATAGCATCCTCCAGCTCCCTGCCTGCTGGGTAATCCATGGTGCCTCTGTGTACACATCCGTGACTGTGTTATGTGATCAGACTTTCAGTTTTTCAAGGTCACCTCTACAGTGTTCTCAAGCTTTTCCAATCCCTTCTGTACATTTTATTACATGATTCCCAGTAGCAGTCAGGTAAAGAAGGTTGACCCAGTTCTACTGTGTTTCTATGGTCCAACACGATGATTTATCACAGCTGATCTCTGATGTATGCTAAATTGATAAAGTGATGAACTTGAAGCAGCTTCGTTTGTCTAGTCATGGTCCAACACTGTGTTTAGACAGTGAGCAGGAGACCAGTGCTTCTTCCATCACCTTGGATGTGTCAGTGCATGCCCATACAACAGCAGGCAGCTCAAGTGTGTTCACGTCATTACCAACTGACCCGCCCCTTCCTGGATAGCTGCAGAAAATGTAGAGCTGCTGCAGAATTGAAATGCTCAACCTAATTTTGCTTAGCTTCAACCCCCATATATACTTAGTTGGAGGGGCAGAATTCAATGGATTCACAAATTGGCCCTTAGCTGACACATCACAAGAGAAACCAGAGTCCCAGGACACTGAGCAGCCCTTCAAAGGTGGCATCCCACCTGCACATGAACACATTCTGGTGTTCAAACATCATCACTCAGGTCTCTGCCCTGGTGATCCTGACAATAAGGAAGGGATTAATGTTATCATAATGTTGTTGTTTTCCTAATCAAGGTGACAGAGGAGTAAAAATACCTGCTGTATGTACAACAGCCATTTAAGGAAGAGGTCATCTGAGAAAGAGGGTACTTATATAACAAAATTAAATTATGTAAGTTCAGGGCAAAATTCTGTCCTTCCTCATAAGAGTTGTGCAACTTTAGAAAGTAATACAGGTTTCATTACAATTTACTTAAAATTGACATTTTAGGCATTAAACTTTTCAATAGGTTGCTGAAGTTTTATTAGGCTGGAGAGCTTTTCAAGCAGTTTTGTCGTACCTCAGCAAAACCTTTGACTTGAGATGATATCATATCCATACCAATCACCATCCATAGTCAATAATGGTTTTAATCAGAAAACATACTTCTTCTCAAATGTGTTTTGACCATCACTCCAAACATTCTTTAGTCTTGATTAACCAAGTATTCTGCATTACATACAATATCAGTCTCTGGAGCTGAAGGTGACCATTTCAGTTGTTCTGTGACCTTAGCTTCCAGTAATACAACAAAAATTTGGTGCTGCTATTCATTTCCATCAAAGAAGCTCAGTTATGATTGCTGACTTTAGTTCAGCCTCACAAAGCCACCTACAGCCACAGAGCTGCTGTAGGGAAGTATTAACACATGTAGTATGTTTTCTGAGACTGAGGGTTTATAACTTCTCCTCCAGGTCACACAGCAAATTTCAGTCCACACTGAAATCTGAACCCATAAACGACCATCAATTGCCTGTAGTTTTAAATGTCAGTAGATGATTTTTATCCAGAAAAATTTAGAGGGGTTTTTGGGGGCTGTGTTTTTGTTGTGTTGGGGTTCTTTCTGTTATGGTGTTTTAATCAAAAGCATAGATATCCAAGTATTTTCATCTGAGCAGGACCGAAGGCCATCTTCAGCTTCACCATGTGTCCTTCACCATAACATACCATGTGTATTATGTTCTGAAAAGAAGAGGGATTGTTCTCTTAACTCATTCACGAAGTGTTTGTGTGTTTTGTGGTTTAGATGGGCTAGAGAGCACACTAGAAACCAGTAAGGAACTAGCCTTATCCCCTTCAATGCAAATGCAGACATTTGCACTTTTTAATTTTTTTTTGCTTTATTTTTTCATTGGAAAATAGTAGTGTACCAATTCAGTAAACCATATAGTTTAATTCTAAGTATGGAAATTAAATTTTAAAAAATGTTTGGAAATACATAAGAATGCCTACTGTTACAGGTCAAGAAGACACCTGGCTTCCTCAGGAGTTAAGGCTTTCTTCCTTTAAAATGAGCTGCACAACCCTTCTGAAGTTCCACAACCCTGAAGGGCATCCCCTCTTTGGAAGTACTTTTTACATTCTCATTGCTTCCATATGAATCATTGTACTTGACACTGACAGTGTGATGAATGACATGACAACTGGTTGTCTGCTCCTTTACTAACAGACCCAAATAAATGTTTCAGGGGATTAAAAAAATACCCATTTTAAAGAATTGCAAAAAAAGACCCTTTCAGTCCCAAGCAGGATTTTTTGCATTATTATGCAGATTTCTTAAGACATTTATTTCTTTGGTTCTCTCATACTCAAAAATAAAATTAGTTCTACTTTATCAGGATTTATTCTGTACAAGTTTGGCCCAACAACAGCCTATAACACCAAGAATACACGTTGGGTTTTTTTTTCAAGGAGGCAAAAAAGTCTAAAAATATGTCCTAAGCATAAATCCACATTTTTTCAACAAACTTCCATTTATCAGAAGATTTTCATAATGGATATCAACTTCAGACTTTGACTTTGAGATATTTAGTGCTTGGGCCCTGTTTATAAGAGCACTGGCAACACAACTTGCCCAGACCACTATATAACAGATAACCTGAAATAACAGGTTATCACTTCATGTTGTATCTCAGTACAGCAAACAGATCCTTTTGTAATTACTACAGAACAAAACCAGAAAGACTTTGTAATGGAAAGAGAGAATATTAAAATATATGTGGATAACTGGGGGTTTGGAGTTAGCTGGGCTTGTTTTGAGGAATTTCTTTTGATGTAAAAGCATCTGAAAGGAAAGTGATAGCTTCTTCTTTTCCTCTGAGGAATAGCTCTGATAAAGTTACAGAGAGAGAAATTCTCCCTGCTCCTGGGGTATTGCTTTTGCTTTGTAAGATCAATGAGAAAAGGGAAAATCCCCCAGAGCAGCAGACTGCTGCCCAGATTATCAGTAAAGAATTTCCAGAAACCCTACTGCATACCATCAGTGTTTGGTATTACTTGCAATCCAGACATTACTTTAAATAAAAACATAGATTGAAAGTTACTATTTCTAGCTTCTTTGGTATGACAGGAGAAATTGAAGGGGTTTATCTTAGTCAGTTTCTCAAAAAATCTTTGCTTTTTTTATCAGGAAGAGACAGCTGCAAGTCATATCTGAGCTCCAACCTGTACTTATTCAGACACACCTCGAGAAAATGGCTGTAGAGTTATCCAGGAGCTCATAGCTCTGTCTTGTCACACCCCTATCCCTGTGCCTCCGGAGTAGCTGGATCCTATTTCAAGTCACCATCTTCCAGGTGTCTGCAGAGAAACAAAATGTGCTAAGTGAGAAATACTTGCTTATAAAAGAAGGAAAGGCAGGCTTCTCTTCAGGCATTTTAAACTGCTTGCTGTTCTTCAAACACAAAACAGCTAAAATAGAGAATACTGACGTAGCCATTTAGAAAGAGGCCATACATGATCTTTCAAAATTACCCCGTCAAGACAGAAGAGGAGAGAAAACCCCTGGTCACCACCAGCACATATTATACTCACAGCATTTGTTAGGTAGCATTGCCTTGTGTTGAATCTTGCTTTGCCTTGTGTTGAATCTTGCTGCCTCAGATTTTCATTTGGACATGGGGCTGTTACTCAGAGAAGTAAGAAGGTGAGCTCACCCCCTTAGCTTAGTTGGATTTGGGATTATTCCCTTCTCCCTGGAGAGTTACTAGCCTACCCTCCTCATTGCTTTAAAATGTGCTTGCTTTTCAGTTTCTCCAGTAGTTTGGCTTGTGTTGCACATCTGTACAGATGGTGTTGAATCTGCTGCTTTTGCTTTTTTTGTTTCCCTTTACTAGGTAGCCAAAAGTTTTGAAATGGCAGAATACTGAATAGGAAGTGAAAAATTGCTGCATATGTAAAACACGTTTTCTGGAAAATGCAGGTGGCTGTTTATGTATGTGAAGGTTTTGGAGTAATGTTGTTGATTTGCAAAACTAAGATATTTCCCTAATCTCACTGGGAGCTGTTTATGCAGATCTAATCTGAATGTTTGGCAATGTCTTTCTGAAGGGGGTGACTCAAATGCAGATATGTGACAGGGCTTGCAGGCCCATGGCCATGCAGTGTGTGGGTGATCACTGCCTGGTTTCAAGTTCAGGAGGACCTGAGGAGTTGAAGACACTGAAAGCTCAAAGCACATTGCAAGTTTTCAGAAAAAAAAATTGCTCTTTAAATAAATACTGCAGTGAGATTCACCAGAGCAAATACCTTGTTACTCTTTACCTAGAAAACATTATTTGTAGGTAAATACTGCCCAATATTGTAACTTGGAGTAGCATGGGAGGGCCTTTCAGTTACGGGAAGCCTGCCCAGAAGATGCCTTTTAGTGAGCTGGAGCTCCATCCTCCCACTCCCGGGAGCAAGCCAGAGCTCCTGCATAAATCGTGGTGCTAAGCAGGCAGAGCTGGTTGTGCTGCCAGCTCAGCACACAGCCAGGTGACATTCCTGAAAAGTAACTGCTTTCCTCTTGTGGTTTGGCAGAGAGCTGTAACTCTTTGGTGTTCCCACTGGCAGAATTAATCAAGCTCTTAACATATGAATGGGGGAGACCTGAAAATTTAGCTAAGCAGGTGAGGTCCAAGCTTGTGCAGACTGTGATTTTACAAGGACTGCAACAGGGAATATTTTCTTTATATTCTTTAGGCCTTCCAGTACCTAAAGGGGGGCTACAATAGAGCTGGAGAGGGACTTTTTACCAGGGCATGTAGTGACAGGATGAGGGGGAATGCTCGAATTCCTAAAATAAGAATTAATCTGAGCCGATTACAGATGACTTTTGAGTCTCAGTAGTGAGGATAGGTGGCACTGAAGTAACCAAGAATGGAAAGTGATGTGGAATCAGGTGGATATGCCTGGCCTTGATGAGGAGAGCTGAAGGAGTGGCTTCTGCAGGAAGGAGAGTATAACTTCTGTGCTGGCAAAGAGTTTATCAAAGCAGTGGCGGAGGGCTTCATTCTCACCCCAGCAAGGCTGTGAGTGTGGCTGGCCTGCTCAGGCCCTCAGGCAGTCTGCATTCTCATCCATTATATCTGATGCAAGGCATGATCTTTTCCAGCTTGGGTAGATATATTTCTCTATGCTGAGCAGCACTGGTTCCTGGGATCATTAGTGCTCACTCTAAAGAGAGTTGTGCTGAAAAAGCCAAGAGCTTTTGTCATGCATTTGGTCTAGGCTCAGACAAATTGCCTCCAGCAAGGCCTTCCAAAAACCCCTTTGAACATGGACCCAGTAGGATTGGCAGTAGGGGGACATTAAGGCCAACAGCTTTCCTCAAAGGGTCTTCTGAGAGGAGAACTATTCTTCTCAAGCTGGCTGCTCTAGACGGTGTTGCATCTTATCCTGCTTCTCATGACAAGATAGGGTGGATTTGTCTTCTAGTGTAAACAAAACAATGATTTTATACAGAAGCAGCTTACCCTGGCATCACTGGGTCGAGCTGGTTCATCTGGGTGGAGCTATTTCTACCTTTCAGAATCTCTTTTCACTCTCTGGGATGGAAGAGTGCTCACAGCTATTCCTACGCACACACAGGCAATGGCAATCAGAACAAGCATGTAGACCAGATTTCTGATTAAAGAGAATTGTATGATGTCTGTCTTCATCATCTTCCATCTGCTTTTCTTGCCAACTTAATCGCATATGTTCCACTTTCGTGCTGCGCTCTATTCTTTCACCGTGTCTAGAAAGCAAGGAGAAAATACAGTATGTCAAAGACAAGGGAAATGTTCCTTAAATACATTACCCTGTGGTATTTTTTGATTGTGCAAAGTACTTGAGAGGATCTTTGAAATAAAAGGGAAGATTTATTTTAAGGTATACACGAATTTTTATTCAGTAGTCATCTTTGTTTGCTAATATTTTAATAACTAAAAATTGCTCATGAAATAAATTCATACAACCTCAATACCTTCACATCCCAAAAAGAGAAAAAGAACCCCAAAGCTTCTCTGTCCTTTGAGAGGAAAGCAGGATTGTAACAAAATCACAAAGTGGTTCCATGGTTGATTCTGAAGCTGTCAGTAGTCAGATGTGGACGGTTTTAAAAGGGACTTTTTAGAAACATTTTCTACCATAAAACATTGATCCAGTTCCTGCTGCCCTCAAACAAACAAACAGACAGGACACCATGTGCTCACTCAAAAACTGGACAACAGCTGGAGATAGAGATGCATAACACCAAATTGTGAGGGCTTTTGGATTGGGTTTTTTTCCATTTTTAAGTGCTTTCTTATATTTTCCAAGAGAATCTGAAAAATCAGACAGAGACAAATACACCATACTGCAATTTCTGCCTCTTCTTAGCATGGCAAAAACTCTGTCACAGGCATGTCTGTGCAGTTTTGTGGTACGTGTTGGCTGGTCCATGCAGCAAGGACAATTTCTGGTCTGGCAGAAGAAGCGAAAGGAAGAAATGCCACTTTTCTGTTGATGACATTGTTTTGCTATTCAGCAGATAAGCTTTTTCTCCAAGTTTTTTATCTCCAAGTTTTAGAATTTTCTTTCTCACACTTGACCCTTTAGCAGGGTTTGCACTTAAAGAGAAGTTTTATTGTTTTTTGGTTTTTTTTAGCTTCAAGGCAGGAACTCCCCATGAAGAGGTTCAGTTGTTTATAAACAAGAATGCAAAAGAAGATCTTCAAACCCAGACAAATATGGAGTGGGGAGGGCAAATGCTAAGAGCTGTTTATGTGCTGCCCTTGTCTCCATCAGTGACATGACAGCTCCCTGTTCACTGCACCAAAAAGCAGCAGAACACGGGTTCTGTGCAGAACACAGAAAAATTCCTCCAGCCTGGTTGACCCATGTCATGACCAGGATCAGACAGATGCACATCAGTAAATTGTTCTCTATGTCTTCCTCTCTGGTGTCCTTCAGTGTTCACCTTGTGTCAGGCTGCACTGGTTTATTCTACCTTCTAGCAACACTAAAATGCAAACAAAATTAAGCAGAGAGATGTATGTTGGATGTGCCCACCAGCCATGCTAGAGCTGGGACATTCAGCAGAGGATAATTTATCCCCATGGAACCAAGCTGTCAGTTGTATGCAGCAAAATCGAGAGCTGGGATACTTCACAGTAGTGGTGGCTTTGAGATTTATTTTTTCTTGGTTTCATGTTGCATAGGGTGTATTTTTTGAGGTCTTCTCCTTTGTTTGAAGGCAAATTTTAGCACACTTCTCTGCTGGCTTACAGAAGCATTCAGGACCTGTTTCTGGACTTTGACTTTACTCTGTTTTGTCATTTTCTGTTGGCAGAACACAATACTCATCTGGCACAACACTGTACTTTGTGCTATGATTCTGACTGCTGAACTTGCAGAAGACAATACAGTCTCAGGATTACGTTTTATTATATTGTGTCTGTCCTAAAGGGAAAAGAAAAGGCAGCCATCACAAGGCTTGGGTTTCCCTTTCTTCATTCAGAAATGAAATGTGATAAATGAAAGTGCCTTTTATAACAATCATGTATGTGACAGAGTGCATTGTGCATTCCTAAATTAAAAGGAAATATTTGAAGCTAAAATTGCCTGCTTATGTAAATCCCTGTTGTCTATCTTCTCTTTGTCATTTGAAAGCATTTTCAAGGCATAGGAGCTCTTCCAGGAATATATTCAAAGTTATTTCACTGTTAATTGCTAACACTGCATTTTGAACCCGTGGATATAGAATCACAGAATCATAGAGTGTTAAGGACTTGGAATGGACCATAAAGACCATCTAGCCCCCTCCCTCACTGCCATAGGCAGGGACACCTCCCACTAGACTAGACCTTAGACTAGGTTCAAGGTCTTATCCAAACTGGTTTTGAACACTGCCAGGGTTGGGGCATGCACAAACTCCCTAGGCAACCTGTTTCAATGTCTAATCATCCTAACAGTAAAGAATTTCTTCCTAATATCTAACCTAATTTTTCCTTTTTTCTGTTTGTAGCTTTTACTCCTGGTCCTTTCACTACAATTACTGAGGAAAGGTCCCTCTCCAGCTTCCCAGTAGCCTCCAGAGCAAAGCAACTGAGTCTAGCTCCTCTCACAAATGCCTACACAAACCAACTCCTTACTCTGCAAATAATCAAATAAAGGAGGGACCAGAATGTGTTTTCATCTGAATTAAATAATGTAAATTATGTTAATATCGTGTAAATACAAACACATCTCTAGCAGTGAGTTAAAAGTATTTCTTACCACAGATGTTGCAACAGTGGTAGGGTGATTAGATGTGCATGTTTTAAATACTTTCTTTTCATTTGAATGAAAACAGGAGAATAGGCTTCAGTGTGTTCAAAATGTACAGAGCAGAAATCTCAGTGCAGCGTGCAAAGATTTTCTTTATACACCTACATGATCTTCTGGTTCAGATGCTTCACTAGAATGTGTTTTCTGATTACATGAACATTCTCCTGCCTCTCAGAGCTTCTCATGGAATTTCTGTAGCATTTTGACCTCATTGGCGGGGTACCTTGATCTTCTCTGATGCACAGTGTAGATCAGAGGCACTTGCCTTCCTCTACCCAGGGGAGTATTTATTTATCTGCTGGGACTCAGCAGACTCCATTTCCGCCCACTTCAGCTCAGGGCTGGCTCCTTCTCTTGCAAATCCCCTCGGGAAACCCACAATGGCAATCAGCAGAGCAGCAGCAACACAGAGCCCTCATCTCCTCCTGGTGCCTCTGGCTGTGGTTTTTGGGAAGCACATCCAGTAGTGCTGTGCCTCCCACCCTGTGTGGTATGAGTGTGATGCTGTTGTGGCTGGTGGGGTGAGGTCTGGGACAAGGGCAGCAGGGTGGGGAAAAAGCATGGTGCAGCCAGTGTGAGGACCTGCCACTTGTGAGTGCAGTGCAGAAATGATGGAGCATGCTTGAGGAGCTTGTTTAAGAATCTAAATAATTCACATCCCACTTCTGCCAATTAATACATCCAATACAGTGAGTGGAGCCAAAAGACCATTTTGTATTGGCCAAAGAGCTGTCCCATAGTCTCAGTCCCTGGCATGTTGTACTTACTGTGGAAATTAAAATGGCACAAAAAGAAATTTAGGTAATGCAGGATAAATAAGAGATGGACTTGAACCCTCAAGGAAGAAAAAAGTGTTTTCATTTACACGTTACTGATAATAGTAACTCCAAGAAAATTAATTATACATTCAGATCTTGCACATCTTATAGTCAGATTTATTCCTAAGTGCCATAATATCAAAATTTCCAGTGGCATTTCAGCTGTTCATTAAACTTTACTATAGGACATAGTGACGAATTATTACACAGCTATAAAAGCAGCAGTAATCATTATAAATGCAAGCTTTCAATGTTACTTTCTCTATGTTTAAATCCTTTTTACTCTCCTTTTTTCCCCCACTACTACATCTAATGAAACAGAGATTGTAGCAATCAGTAAGCAAGGAGCCACCTCCTTCTACAGCAGCCAATTACCTGCTCTGGTTTATACAGGAGATGGGAGGTGTGCACAGCTTAAGACAAATAGCCCCCTGTAAAATACAGTTCTGGATTTATGTCAAACTGGCCAGTTGCATAGTAAGGAACAAAAACAAAAAAAAGGACCCACATCTGAAAAAAAAAAGGAGAACATCTACTTTTATGAGGAATTCCTTTGTTTCAAGCAGAGTTGTGAAAATAATATGCAACACTAATGCATACAGAAAATTCATTTCTATACTCTTTGTGGTGGCTTTCCATGCCACTTCCATGAGTATCTTACATGATCCTTACTCTGGCTGCCACAGCAAAATCTTTGTGCTGTGGATTAAATAAAGCATCTTGCTTTATTGGTTCCACTCTTTAAAGGGCACGTGCCTCGGCACTTGCAGATTTCTGTCTGGCAATATCTGTGCATTGAATCTTGTGAAGTGCTGCAGTCTTCTTGCAAGCTCAGCTAATCAGTGGCCAGCAACAAGCCCCAGGTGACATATTTGACTAACTGGCAGCTAATCAAGCTTTTTTGAATTTTGCATGTCACATATTGGCAGCAAACTGTTCACATCATAATCATAAAATACATTTTGACCCAATCTAGGAAACGCATTTCAGGCGACGCTGATCAGTTTGCAGATCTGCAGCGTGGTAAAGTAGCTCACATGCATCAGAAAAATTATGTCTGTTGAATTATTCATTCAATTTTTTTTTAATCCGATAACAGGCTTTTTTTTTTCCCAAGAGTTACATGGTTAGTGTTAGTTACCAAAATGCAGTAAACAAATGTAACCATTACTAACAGTTGACTTTTCACCATTTTTTCTGCTTTTTTTTGACTTGTTTGGAGCACCACTTATTCTGATGTCTGAAAAGGTTTTGTCATGTGGAATCAAGTGGTGTTAGGAGTCAAAGAGTATGGAAATGGCTGTTGTATTGTGCTGTATGCGCAATGAAAATGGCAAGCAAAGGCATTCTCTTCATCTTGTGACAGGAGTATCGGGTAATTAGCATAAGTTTATGTATTTTTATTAGGAAGGTAATTAGCAGCCAGAGAATATGGTATTGTAGAGATGGCCTAGGTTTTATCACAGTATTGGACGATTCAAAAATAGACCTAGTTTCTGAGCTACTTAGGTGAGCGATTACACAATGGAATTGTCCTCCCAAAATGCATTGACAATTACCAGAATTGTGCATGCCACTGGGAAATTGCTGATACTAATTACCATCATTAGATATTTGAATACAAAATATCTGCAAATGCTTCAAGAATTAGACATAAAATAGATTCTCTTCTTTCAGGTCAGCTGTGCATGTATTTCTAAAGACTAGGAGACAAAGATTAAGCCTGTAATTAGGTTACAAATTTTTCTTTCATATACCTGTAAACATCTCTATGAGATTTACATTTTAAAATGGAAAATTTAGTTAATATTTTAATTAGTTTGCTTTGTGATACATGCAGAATACTTAAAAATCGAAAAATACATCGAAGACTCACTCTTTTGATACTTTATTCATTGATGAGTTCTTTCAAAAGACATATCCACCAAATTAATTGTATTTCATACAAGTGTATTTCACACAACTGTATTTCACACACTTTTTGTGACTCACATCTTTATAGGATGCCTCAGGTTGTCAAGACAGCACTTAGCCAGAAAATTCAGAGGATAAAGCATCTCACAGGTGGAGGATTGTTCTAGCTGACTCTTAGCACAAACAGCAAGAACATAGTAGAAGCACAAATTCCCTGGGGAATGGGAGGGGGCTGGGGGGGAGGAGTTTTGTTTGGTTGTCATTCCTCATACATTTCACCTGTCACTTGTATTGGAAAACTAGGTGAAGTTTTCACTTCAGAAATACAGCTGTGACTTTTAAACTTCTAATATGACATCATTGTGTAAAGCTACTTTCCTAGCATACATTTTGTTAAGTCGCGGCTTAAGCCAGGTCTAAAATAAAATTTAAAGCATTTCAAACCTTATCAGGTGGCCTATGCTGTTGGAATGGTTTCCCAGGTTAAGGGAAAGTGTGAGTGCATTTTGCATGGTTTGTATGATCTGCCTGCCCTACTGGCCTGTACACCCTTGAAAGCCCTATGAGGAACAGTCCTGTTTCATGAGTACCTACATGAGAACATGCCAGAGTCACGTCACCAGCAGCATTTTGAGATGTGGATGCTCAGTTGATAAATTCAGGATCATCCAGCTGATCGAACCATCAGGCCTCTTCTTTTTTTACGTGCCTCCCCAGCTGGTTTTGATGGTTGCTGCATTCATTTTTGTAAGGCCACAAGGCTTTCTCTGCTGCTCATCTCAGTGGCTCCTCTTGCTCTTTTAAAATCAACTCGTGAAGTCATTTCAGTGTTGTCACTTCAAAAGTCCCACATAGTGGGGGGGTTGCTGGAGCTGGATGC
Source organism: Irena cyanogastra (assembly GCA_013397155.1). Lineage (NCBI taxonomy): Eukaryota > Metazoa > Chordata > Aves > Passeriformes > Irenidae > Irena > Irena cyanogastra. Next base: position 277,657 of record VWZV01008967.1, on the reverse strand, counting down.
TGTCATTGTCAGTACAATGTAAAATTTTTCCATTCTCCTGTCGGTAAAGAAAATGAACATGATTTTGCCATTATGCTTAGACATGGTTTACAGAAAATGAAAAGAAAATCCTTTCCATCCTTTTCTCTTCCTTCCACCAAATAAAAGGGTGGGGTAATCTAAATAAAAGTACTGACATTGCCTTTATTTCATACATATACAAGGACCGTGTCATGACTTGTTCAAGTCATGCTGTTCCAGTGGAAAACATCTGGTTATTCCCACTCCTGGTGAGGCCATTTGGGTTTGATGGAATATCTTTTTCCTTTCTTTCCTTTTCTTTTTTCCCCACCCAAAACTCCCAGGATATCCAGTGAACACTCGCCAAAGCTCCAGATCCGGAGCCACAGCTACCTGAGGGCAGTGAGTGAAGTCTCCATCAACAGGAGCCTGGACAGCCTGGACCCTGCAGGGCTGCTGACGTCCCCCAAGTTCCGCTCCCGCAACGAGAGCTACATGAGAGCCATGAGCACCATCAGCCAGGTGGGTGACGTGCACCTGGGGCAGCCTGGAGACCAGGTGTCACACTGGACACTGATTGCAATAGGAGAAATTGGATTTTGCTTTAAGTGGTGCTCGCCAGCACTGTCATTGAACAGGGTTCTTAAGGATCTTGTGCTTAGTACCACCAATCAAAAATTTTTGAATGCCTCAAAAAGAAGTTTGTATGCTGAGTGAGATGCTAAAGTAAAAATTAGGCTGTTAATATTGTATTCCACAATTTTATTAGAGATTTTTTTCTTTATGCTATTTTATGCATTCTTTACTTGTGTACCTCCAAACTTTTCACCTAAATAGTACAAGTTTACAGTATATGTATTAAGTGCAAAAATCTGTCTATATTTTTGCCCTGAAATCCTGTAAGAGATCTTCATGCTCCTAAACCAGAAGAAAAATTAAGTCCACTGTGACAGATTCAGTTTATGTGTTTTAATGTTATAAATTAGTCTGTCCTTGCATTCAGCATGCTTGTACAGTTGAGTTCATTTGGAACAGATCTGAAAGAAGTGCAAAACTGCCAGGACACCACAGGGCAGAGGGCCAGTAGCTCATCTGCTACATCCTCTAGCTCCTTGGTATGATTTTTGGCTTATTAGCTTAAGTGGATCGTTTGGGTAAATCACTTGGATGAAAGAACTTCCTTAGGCTAGTCCAGAAGTGCAGCAGGCAGGATTTGTGGTGCCAGATACTGATCCCTTATGACTGGCATACCAAGTCATCACCATGTAAAAAAAAGTGCGTGACATCAGTGACACCAGGGCTTCAGCTGTGGCTGTAACAAATGCATGTGCCATTCAATATGGAGCTGTAGTTTCCCTTTCTGCAGTATGCTATATTTAGACACCTCAGAGTATTCACCTGTGTATTTTGTAGTGAGGCACTTTGCATAGGGCATGGCATGGGCTGATGCTCTAAAAGGAGGGTCAGGATGTATCTAGGAGAAAACAGCACAGAAATTCAGGTCTCAGAGGCAGCTACATGAACATTAGGTCACTTGTTTAGCTGCACACCTGACACACAAAACTGTCAGCCAAGGTGTGGTTATTCTTTGCCAAGCTGAACAAGTTTTTTTAGTTTAAAAATGCATTAATTCAGAGATACTTACTCGAGGATTGAATATTCTCTGCTATAGTAAGATCAATCTCTTTTTTGTACCTGCTACTCTTCCATGATCTTTTAAACAGTTTTCCTTTGAAAAAAATGTGGTTTACTCTCTGAGATTTTTCAGTTATGTGTACAAAGACTCCACAAAACATTTTTCTTGGTAACATTAATCCTGGAAGAGAATTTCTAATGGAAGTTTTTTTACCATTCCAACATAGCCTTATCTTCTTCTGCTAACTTCGTCTTGTACATGCTTGAAAACTAACAAAATCCTCAAAATCCTGCATGTTTCATGCAGTGATAATTATTGTGCTTTAATGCCAAGCTCAGGGCTCAATTCTCAATTTAGAAACATGAGCATCCATTACTAAGTAAGCCAAGGTAAATGGTTTCTAGATTCTTAAGACCTGTAGCAAGTTTTTGAATGTTCTTTAGCCACCATGAGAACAAGGCTTTGTCACCACCTAGTGTCTGCTGCACAAAGGGTCTAAGGATTCCTTTGCATCTGCTCTCAGCCAGAAATTTAGTTCTACAAACATTTTTCCCCAGCAATAAAGCTGGTTCCCTTACCAACCTCCCCTTCCTGTGTTTGTTACCCTCCAGCTTTCCAGCCGCGCGGGTTTTTATCAGTGTGATTGCCTGTGGGTTGCATTGATAATGTACTGGGGTTAAGCTGACTCTTTTTGGTTTTTTCCTCACCCTGCAATGAAAGTGTGATTTTTTGTTTTACATGTAGTGATCACAATGACCAAACATTCAACCTCTGCTATGGGCCCTGGGTCACATAAAACAGAAGATGCTATGAGGGCTCCAGGCTTCCCACCTCTTTCAGAAGAGCCAGGAGCCCAAACTCTGCTGAATCTTTGCCCAACACTTCTGTCTCCCCTTTTTATACATTTTTTTTTCACCTCACCATTGCTGCTATGGGATGTCCCATTTATCTTTCTTCATGTGCAAAGGGATCCTCTAGCAGATGTTGGCCATGGTGCCACTGTAGCTTGAGAGTGTTTGTATCAGGCGGCGTGGAACGTCCGTGTAGGGGATGCGCTGACGCTGCCTGGTGTCTGCCTGCAGGTGAGTGAGATGGAGGTGAACGGCCAGTTCGAGTCCGTCTGCGAGTCGGTGTTCAGCGAGCTGGAGTCTCAGGCCGTGGAAGCGCTGGACCTGCCTATGCCGGGCTGCTTCCGCATGAGGAGCCACAGCTACGTCAGGGCCATCGAGAAGGGCTGCTCCCAGGACGACGAGTGCATATCGCTGCGCTCCTCATCTCCCCCGCGTACAACCACCACGGTGAGGACCATCCAGAGCAGTACTGGTGAGTAACACCAAGGGAAATCCAGAGGGGGGCAGAAAGGGAAGGTACTTCCAGTGCATTTCCATCAGATCCAGCTTTTCTCTGCCATGTGCCAAGCCCTTAATAGAGTCTTGCGTTTCGCCAGGGAGCTGGACAGACTAATCAGCCTCAAACCACACACAGACAAAGGCTGATACAGTTGTGGTTCCTTCTGTGTCCAAGCTAATTTATTCTGAGCTAAAAGCACATAGAAGGGAAGTCCAAGGTCATGTCTCATCTCTCTATCCTCCCCAAAAGAGCAATTACAATTTGGCAAGGCTGAACAAAGAAGGCTCTGGGTTTGCAGTTCTGCTGGCTGTGACCAGCAGAGAAAGGTCCTTCTGATGAAGTCATCTACAAAGTTGAAGTGATTGTGTAAGTTACTGGATGTGGTTTTTACTGGCTTGAAGAGACTGTTCCAGCTCTCTAGGCCCCATCTAAGATGTGAGAATGAAGAAAGGAGGAAGCAGTCTGCAGGTCAAAACATGCATGTTTGCATTTTGCTGTTACATTCATTCTGCAGCTCAAACTATTCAAGCCTTGCTAGAGGGAAAGGTTTCAATGTAAACACGAGACTTCAAACCTTCCTTTTAATGTTTGAGGTTGCTTTTCTTTTGGAAATAACCATGATGGATTTCAGATTTTGTCACCAAAATAGTGCTTAAGGGGAAGAAAAACCAAGTAAAACCAAATTCCAAATCTGCCTCTCTCATTCAGAAAAGGAAGAGGCAGGAGCCATTACATGTGTGTGCTCTTCCCTGTGGCAGGATGAGAGAGAGCCTCTTTCTTTTGACTTCTGTGCAACCATTCCACTGTTCTACACAAGCTTCATTTACTATTCATATACTGTTCATATACTAATCATATTCTTGACTAATACTGACTATTATATGTATTTCACTGTACCTACTATCTCTTTTGCTGTATTTTTTCATTTCTGTTTTCTGTAAACTTTTGTCCTTTTGTGTGTTATCTCAGAGGTGCAGTTGTTTATTCCTTGTAAGTCTTTTTTAAAGCTGCTTGTCAATTGTTTTGTGTCATCAAAGAACACTTTAAATCCTTTTAACAAAAATGTTCAGCTAAATTAAAGATTTTTCTAAAAGTAGCAAGTTTAAGTACTGTTGGAAATATATTGGCAGTGCATCACAAACATCAAAGCATTTTTAACAAATGCTGCAGAGCAGTTTTCATCTAAGTCACTAAAGAAATAGTATTCATATGACAGCATTTCTGCTATAGAAATAGCCCTTGTGAGCTCATGGGGTTTGCTCCAAACCACAAAGACAGGATTTGCATAAGGTGTGTGCTACTTCATTGTGTGGTATTAGTTTGTGTCAAACATATTCTGAGGCAAAAGCTGAAGGATGGGAGTTTTCAGGGATTTTTCAGTGTGCATTCTAAGCTTTGTTAGATCAGCTGGGTTGATCCCAAAGAGAGTTTTCTATTCTGTGAGAATGGCTTTGGTAACAATTCTCCTTTATAAAAAGAACTGTGATCATTAATACAGAAGAGAATAACTATTTTTTCATTATCTGTATGTAAGAGGCTGTTCCTGTCACTTAGGAAAATGATACCTGTGTCTGGGGATGATGGCGCATCAATGGAAAAGGTTGGCTGTGTGTCTCTGCCAACAACACTGGAAAACATGAAAGAGGAAAATCTTTGCTGTAAACTGTCTCTTGTTTATGGTTCCTTTTTTGTAGCGCAACCATAGAGGCCTGATCTCTTCTCTAGGTAGCTGGCTTTATTTAAGAAATCATATGAACGAAACTGTGATATTGAAAAACATAATCCAGTGAGTATGTCTTAGGTTATTGCTTCTGTAGTCAGGCCATTAAAAGCAGAGAGGAATGATTTGCAGTGCTCTCTTTGGACGTACATGCAAGCACTTAAAAATTGCTGTAGATGCCTGTTTTCTGCTGTGGGAATTTTACTGAGTTATCTTTTTCATTTTCTAATTCTTGGGCTCCAAGGGCCCATCCCTTCCACTGGTAGCATTTCAGACAACTTGTCTCTTGTAGTACCTGACTTACATACCACTATCTGTTTAATGGGGATTAGAATTAAATTAATTCTATTCAAAAGCATTTATATTGACTACCTTGGTGTTGTCTGTGGCTGGCTCATAGAAGACAAATATGAAAGGCAATTTTGATGGTTTCTATTAATATCTGCTTTAATAAAATGGGAGATGGAACAACAACTAGGCAGACATGAAGAAAGGAGAACAGTATCTCAGGTTTATCTCCACTGAGGTGATGTTGCAAATGTTTTTGTGGAGACGTGGGAGCAGTTATGTTCTAAAAATGATTTTAACATCCTCAAATCAGAGAACAGTCCTCCTGCCCCTAAAGCCTGTTCAATCAAGAAAGATTCCGTTCATCGACATTGGCAATACCCTCAAGAATATGGCTTTTAATTCACTAATACCAAAGCTGTGATCATACATTGATACTGAGAATCTCTTTGACAGCTGAAAGTCCAGGAAAATGCCAGCTTGATGGTGGAAAAGACAGGAGAGCTGTCGGTTTACTGGATTCAAAATTGTTCCTCTAGAGCAATGATCCACAGCTTTCCAGAGCATCTGGATAAAGCAAGAACTGTAGGCAAAAATCACACTTTGCCTGTTAGCGTTTGCTTTATTGATGCAGCCTTTTGTTGGCAGTTTAGTTCTGCAATCAGGAATTGCACCTCTAGCTCAGTTCCTGAGGATGTGCCCAGTCTAACTACAAGTGTGTGCACTGGCTATGGCACAAGCTCAGAGGCCACCTGGTGGCCTCTGCAGCCTGCGCTGACTTTAGTGCTGCTGTGGGAACACTGAGGGGTGGCTGCAGCTGGATTAAACTGAGCCCAAGTGTAAAAATGGAGGAGGAGGTACAAACCTGATGTCACCAAAGGAGTGAAATGTTACACTGTGAGTGGGGAGGAAAATCTTAACCTCACCAAAGTCTGCCACCAAAGTTCCTCCTCATGTCCAAACTAAACCTTCCCTGGCACAGCTTAGGACTAGGTCATGCTGCTGCTCTTTGTCTGGGCGAAGAGGTCAATCCCCATGTGTAACTCAACACATGCAGGTAACAATGGCAAGCACCAAACCACAGCTGAAATGCAAAGAGGTATTTCATTACCTCACCAACATCACTGGGCAGCAGAGACACACTGGGGCATGGGCTCTGTTGGGCTTAGTTCATCCTAGTGAACAGAGACACACAGAGGCACAGGCTCCATTAGGCTCAGTTCATCCCAGCGCACAGTGACAAGGGGACCCACTGCCTGCCCCAGATATCAAAGGGCCTTGCACACATGCAATTTATCACAAGGCTGTGCTTTTATGATATCCCACTTCCAGCAGAAGGCTGTGAGTGTGTTGTCTCTACACAGGAGTTCTACTTCTTGAAAGCAGCAGAGGATGAACAACACTGGGCATAATAAATGGCCACTCTGACATTCTTAGCATTCCCAGCTGCAAGATCGCTTTGAGCAAAAACTTGCCAAATCTTCCAGTTTTAACCCTTTCCTCCCAACACCCCACCTGGCTACAAACTCCCTTTATCCTTGCTTTCAAATGAAGGGTTTTGGAATGAGAGAGAGAAAATGCAATCTTGACACTTCATAAGGAATTCTAAATCACACACAGAATCACTGAGTTGGAAAAGACCTTTAAGATCATCGAGTCCAACCCAGCCCTAACACCTCAACTAAACCATGGCACCAAGTGCCACATTCAGTCTTTTTTTAAACACATCCAGAGATGGCGACTCCACCACCTCCCTGGGGCAGACCATTCCAGTACTTTATCACCCTTTCTGTAAAAAACTTCTTCCTAACATCCAACCTACATTTCCCTTGGCACAGCTTAAGACTGTCCTCTCATTCTGTGGGTTGCTGCCTGGTGACAGAGACCAATCCCACCTGACTACAACCACCTTTCAGGAAGTTGTAGAGACACTGGACATGCTCGAGAGTTCTGTGTAATAAGTTCTATGTCACAACTGGGTCATGCCTTGAAAACTGATCAGCTGAAAAGCTCTCCTCACCCTCAGATGTGCTCTCTCAGTATCAGTGGTACCCATGGAGGCATCCTGATGGGGGCTGTCCCTGGGAGCAGGGCTGTGCAGGCTGGGAGGCAGAGCAGCTCTGAAGTGCTGACATATGTTATACACCATAAGCTGCACTAAAAATTAACACCCAGGTCATTTGATCTCTTCAAAGGAGTTTAATGAGCTGTGAGTTATTACATAATTTGATTCCAGGTTATTTGCAGATGTAACTATTGTAGCTGAAGCGCTTCATCCAACAAACCCAGTCACTAAATCAGTAGTCTTTTAACAGTTTTAAGTCTGTGAATCATTTCAATGAGCTTGAAGAATACAGTAATTAAGAAACAATGAAATGTTAAAGTAGTCTAAAGAATATCTTTCTCCCACAATTATTGTGTCTATGTTTCTAAACTTTCTCTATGTAGCCGTGCATGATCCTTTGCTGTAAACAAACCTTATGACATTGTGAGGGCTCAGGCATGAGCACACGTGCATACAAATATATAATATAGTATAATACACAAATGTGTAATGACGTCTCTAACAGAGCTCAAGTGGTAACATCAGGAAAAACTCTGCACTAGACTGCAATTCAGTACCTATCCTCTGTAGTGTTAGGTGAAGAAAAATATCAGAGTTATCTGCAGCAATGCCATCTGGTGATTCTCAGTAATATTACACCTCTGCTTAAAAGCAAAATAAATAAAAATCCCAAGGAAATCATGGTGTGTAGCCAGCAGGTTAGAGAAGGACAGAGAGTTACTACAGTATATGCTAATTACAGTCTTTCAGCTGAGCAAACCATTTTCCTTCCATTCATTGGAAATCTGATCAAGACAAGCCAGGTATTTTGTGGAAAATCTCTAAGGGGCTGCCTAGCTAATTAAAAATAAATAAATAAGCACATAAAATGCAAACAAGTCTAAAAATTGACTTGTGCCAGGCAGAATTCAAAAATAAAATCAAATCCTGTGGATAAGGTAGCTGTAACTGAGTGTATGCCAGATGCAAGTCGTTTTGATTCCTCAGAGTTGTCCTTTCAGAGACTGCTCTGTTCAAAAGGAAACAACAAACTAGGATTTCACATGTGATTTCCAGTTGAAGCTAAGGTTGGTTTGTGGATCTGTCCCAAAATTAAGATATTTCCACAAAAGGTCTGAAGAAATACAACTACATTAAGGCCTTCATGCAGATGTTGAAGCTTAAAATAAATCTGAGGATTGTAGAAAACTGTTTGACAAAGAATTTACATGGTTCATTTCCTCTCTTTCCTTAAGTAATCCTAAAATGTGTTCTGCCTTTGGATCTGCTATCACATTGCCTAAATCAGCACTTTAAAATGTTTTCTTTTACTAATGAGGATCTGACCTTGGAGGAGAACATTATTTCAAATTTCAGAGGTGTCTGACTGCAGCTAGTATGAGTTTCATCTCTTCTGTCCTAGTAGTCAACTTGATGAATGTTAAGCTCCACATCACACCAAAACCCACCATTTTTATGAAGCCAGGAAAGGTTTTTAATGCAAAATTCAGAAAGGGTGAGAAAAGGACTTTGTTTTGTAGGGCATGGCCTAATTATTTTTTTCCACATTTGAAAATGTCATTTGGAGGAGTTTACAGCAGTTTCCAAAGTTATAAATGTGTTCCAAATACAGGGAATGAAAAAACAGTATTAACCTTTGGTATTCCATCTTTGATTACTATTCTTATTCTTTATTTGCTTGATATGCTTCTAAACATTTGGGCTAAGGCTCATAACGAGATAAGAATGTGAGGAAGATCTTAATTATTCAAAACCGCGAGCTTAAAATGTCTTGAAGGAATACGTTTTCTTACTTTGTGAGCACTTCCAGAAACACGGAACAACTCTGGTATTTTGTTGAGACAGTACCTGTTTGGTTGACTTCTCCAGCTGTCCAAACAACTTGGACATCTCCAAGGTTGAAAATGGGTAAATCATACTCCTGCCCCACCAATTCTGCCAATGTCCGTATGTCTCTCGTGCTGGGGAGTGCCACGCTGGGCACACACTTGAGATGTGGCCTCACCAGGACTCAAACCTCCAGCTGTGCTTTGGCAAAGCCTGGCATGCAGTCAGCAGCGTGCTGCTCAGCCTGCTGCTCTCTAAGACCCTGTTGGCCTTTCGAGATGCTGGGGGTAAGATGGCTATCAGACCTATGAGCTGATAATCTCAAATGAAATGGGGAAAAGCATGGTTTTAGAGGAGAAGGAGAACTTTAACAGAAATCCCTATTGTTCTGTGCCAAGAACTATTAAGTATGTTTCTTATCAAGTGGAGCACAAATCAAGAGGACGCAGGGATTAGTTATTTAAAATGTAATGTTTCATTATTTGTTAATCTTGCATTAATTTCAATACAGATATGAAAAATTTTGTGGAAGTCCTTTGCATATATTTGTATGGAAAGTGCTTAAATTCATTTTTCCATTAATTTGTTTCTTTTGATTATACTCGCACACAAAAAGTGATAATCATTTCAGGTGTGCAGATTTACACAGTTCTCCCTAAAGGTGTACAGAGCATGTTTGGATTTGAATCCTGCTTTAGTTTCAGACTAGGTTGTAGTGTTATCACATGCACCACTACTGGAAATTTTTGTAGGGATGTTCAGAACCCCAGTGTGCTAATGCAGTGAGAGTCCTGATCCCATGATTGTGTACCCCACTCCTGCTGGTGTGCATGTTCCTGTGGAAGTGCCCTCTTGGAGCCTGCAGCCATGCCTGTGTATTACAGCACCTAGCTGGGAAAAAACACCACTTGATGTACCATAACAAATGTACAGGAAGTCATTACAAGCAAAACAGTAATTTAAAAGTTGTTCTGCTGACTGAGCACTGCATGCCTCAAGTCTCATTAGCTGAGAATTAACATTTTTCTAAGCCCATAAACAAGCGTGAAACCTCAGTGATTTTGCCACAATCCAAGAAGCAATGGATTATGGCAAACAGTCTCTGCTGCTCACTGCTGCAAGGCAAGTCTGCCCTTTGCCAGCAGCTTGGGCTGGCTGACACAGGCAGGGGCAGCAGTTTAGCTCAGGTCTGGTGTCCTAAGAACAAACTCAGGTGCAGGGCAAGGCTGTTGTGATTTCAGCAGCTCTGACTCAGCAGCCTTGTGTATCTGTGGTTCTGGGGACAGTTACCTGACTTGAACACAGAGGTAGGAGCCAACCTTCTTTGAAATATGCCTGGAATCACATCACAAGGAAGAGGGTACATAACAGCACCAGCTTGTAACTGCAAACTAATGGGTGGAATATGGAGAAGGATGTAAAGTAAAATAAAACCACAGTCCTTTTCCATTTGTAAATCTTGAGGGGGCAATATAACTTTTATCCCAAAATGTTGTTCTTAGGAACTGGTCATTGCTCTAATTCTCAGAACTCTGAGAACTAGAGATACATCATTCCTTAGCTCAAGAAAATGTTCACTTTATGGAGAAGTACAACAAAGACCGGAATCTTTCTTTGTTCCAGCTTATTTCCATTGCACTGTTTTTGTGATGGCAGTGACAGAAATGAGCTGAATCAGTAACTGAAGACATGCCCCAATTTATATAATTAGATCACATTTTGAGTAATAATTCCTGCCATTTTCCTAAAATAGATTAATGTGCTTTTAACTACCGTTGTCTTTTGGAAAGCAGGACTTAGGCTTCTTTCCTGAAGAGGCTATGCTTAATAATTACATCCAGTGTGTAAAAATAACTCAGGTTTTTCTTTTTAGTTTGTGCTACTGTCCAATTTCCAGCCATGTGCTGCCACTCACCTTCACTAAATTCCACATCATTTCTTTAAGACTCAAACTCAAACTCAATAGTTTGGTTTTCCCCAGATATAACACTTGCAAAGCTCTCTTGAGCCATAGGATTTTGCAAGAAGTTATAGATGAGACACTAGGTGATGATGAGCTTTTTTAAGTGACTGAGTGATTTTTGATTTCAAAAAACTAAGGATTTTTAATAAGTGTGTTTAATGAGTACAGCTCTACAGGGTCCCTCTTGTAGTACAGCAATTTGTTTGGAGCCATTATATTTCATCATGTCAGTAATTCCCATTTTGGAGCTCAAATATGATGTATTAGGTACTGAATACTGTAAATAATTGCACATTTTCATGCTTACTAAATATGTGTTTATGCAACAGTCTAACAGTAATTGGCTCTTTGAAGCTATGGTAGCCTATGTATATTATTAACTACTTTTTGAAACAAACACTGCTTTGTTTCTTTAATAATATGACAGACAAACCCAAAGGAAATGTGGCAGCAAAGAAAACTGCTCATTAAAAAAAATGCAGAACCTCTGAAGTATACACAGAGATGTGATTTACTCTTTTTATTTCTTTCTATTACAAAAGTCTCACTGCACTGCTTCTTGCAATGCTCAATAGCAAGCACAACGCAACTCAAATACTGGGATCTGGAAAGCGCCTAATGCTATTTTGCAAAGAGGGCCAGTCTCGCTGCCATCAGAGTCCAACAGTTCCTTTCATCAAAAGCACACTGTAGGCAGATGTTGGTAATCTGTTCTAATGCCACAACCTTTGTCTGGCCTCTCAAGGGGGAAATAGATGTGTTGGTCTTTGGAAATTGCTTTCCCGTACTGAATTTAGCTTTGGTCAGATGGGAGAGTGCTAAATTGCATCCCACTTAAAATGCAGTAAGCCATCTGAGCAGAACAATTCCTACTTGCTTTGATCAAGGATTTGAGCTAAGCTATCAGAGGAGGGGGAAAAAACCCTAAAAAACAAGAAATAACACCACAGAACCCTCTACTGTGACAGACCTCTTGCCTGTTCTGTTGAGGAAGAGGCCTACTTTTTGTTTCTGCACAGTCAAGATGATGGTGTCTTGATAACCATTCTCTTTCTTGTAATAATTTTCAAATTAATTCTGTCTTTAGCTAAAGTAAAATGTAGATATGTATCCCACTGGGAAGGCTCAGATGGAAGTCAGAATTTTGTAACAGGACAGCAAAACAAATGCTGGCAGGCTATTCCTGATTTGAAATTTTTTTCTCTCTATTTCTTTTAACTTTCTTCTGAACTTCACGAAGAATCAAATAAAATTATGCAGATTTCTAGCAGGAAAAATCAGTGTCTGCTAGACCAAAATAACCAAGCTATGAAACCCAACTCCTCCATGAGCCTTAAACTGACTGCCTGAGAAAACCTGCTGCTTTCCATTTTGCATGATGGCTAATTTGCACCCAAGTGACAGAATGAGTTGTTACCTGGTGCCATGGCCTTACACAGCCCCCCTGAATGCTCATGTGACATTTTACCATTTGCCTCTTTTATTTAAAAAGGGGGAAGCAAAAGAAGAAGGGTTCCAGAGAGACAAAGAAGGGGTGAAGGGAAGTATCTGTGTTGGAAGCTCTGATAGCGGAGTTGGTAGGGCTGCATGCTCCGATATAGGTGAAGTCAGTTACTGTTTTGTTACATACTTCCAAGGAAGCTTGTCTTGCCCTGTTTGGGACGTGGCTGTGAGACAATTAGGTCATGTTAGAAGTTAGATTAATCCACAGCTAAGACCAAAATGCTTATTCTCCTTTCAGGAAAAAAAAAAAAAAAAAAAAAAAAAAAAAAAAAAGGAGCTAAGTAAGGATGAGGACATCATTAGATCATTAGTTAAGATTTCCAGTACCAACACCATCATTCAGTCTTCCTAGATCTTCCTCTAGGACTTTGCCCACAGCCAAAAATCTGCATCACGGTCACCCAGATGTGTACAGTGTCATTTTGTGCAAATAGGCAGTTGTGTTTAACCTCACATGAGCTACCTGCAGGGTTAATCCTCCAACAGGCACTCCTTGTCTACACAGACTCTGCAGCCTGCAGCACATCAACATCTGTTCCGGTGTCGCGTGCTTCCACAGATTGCACATGGCATTTTGAGTAAGAGCTCCCTCCCATAATCCGATTTATATTGCCAGTTGTCCCTTTTTCTGGACTTCAAATATGTGCTGCAGTCCTGAGAGGCTTTTTTCTATTTCTGTCAGTGCTTACTGAGAATAAGTGTGTATCTCCCTTTTGGAGGGTGCTTACTGCTGAGGAGTCCCTCACTGAGTGCAAAGGTTGCTCTTATGTCCTGTGAGTTTGGGTGGCATAGTCAAGGAATACCTGTAGGGTGAAGGGGTACTGAACCTGAAAATATGTGGGTGGTCATTTTTTTTATTTAATAGAATACAATAGCCCACCCTACAGGTGACATGCACCACTGGAGAAGATGTGTATCTGTAAATAAGTAGCAGTTAAAGCAGTTTTCACTCAACACCTTTTTTCCTAATTTAAAATACCTGCTTTCATTGAGGGGCAGAGTTTGATGGTTAAGTAAAAAAAGGTGAGAAGAATTGACAAAAGGGGAAGGAGAAGGACAAAGGAAAAAAAAAACAGATTTTGAGTAGCAAAGTAGGTCCAGAAGAGTTTCATAAAACAGAATTAGTGACCTGGACTTCAAAAATCATTCATTATGTAGAATCAGTAACACCTTTCCCTGTGTGAATAGTTGATGGTGAGAAACAGATGCATGGAGCTTTTAGCCTGAATTTTTCCAAAATACTTGGTCTTCTCCTTATTCCTTCATCATGTATGAATTGGTTTGTAGACTAGGTGGAGATGATCTGCTGTCTAGCACGTTTTATTGATGCTGTTTGAGCTCCCAGTGTAGTCAGTTTTTGACATTTATTTTAGAACATACTTTCTGATTGTGATGAGAGTCCAGTTTTCCTGCAGGCAGGAGATACAGAGGGATATGAAATGGTTGTCAAGTTAATGGTGTCCAGAATCCCTTTATTGCCTTCAAAGGCCTGGCAAAATTAGTGAATGGAAAATAATGAACATGACAGATAAGTAGGCACTGGATAGAAAACCTGAATAGCTGTGGGAATTTTTGGGACCACAGCAGTAGTATTGGAATTTCATCAAATGAAGGGGAATGCTTTCCCCCATCTGTTCTGCAGATACATTTCTTAATATTTTAAGTGCAATATTGCAGACCAGAGCAGTCTGTTAAGCTACAAAGCTGAGACATGTCTTTCTTTTCCTGCAAAATTTGGTCACTGAGGGTCTAGTTGTGTAAGGTGCTGAGTGTCCTCGGGTGCCACCAATCAGTTCATGATTTCTGTATGCCTGGTGTCACAGAAACATCCGGCTCCTCTATTTCACTGCCAGTACCTTTAAAACCAGAGGAGTCTGGGGCAGCTTGAATCCAGTATAGGATAATTTTTTTAGAAGAAACAAATGTAAGCTTTTCTAGTCCTTTTGCTGTTGAAATATTAAACTGGGCAGTGAGATACTAGAGCATAATACAGACATAGCTTGCAAAACAATTTCCAGTGAATCTTTTCAGATTTTGGGATTTGTTTTTTTTTTCATTTTGCTGCTAAAAAAATTAGATCCTGAGATGTGTCAGTGAGGTAAATATTTACACTTCCCCTATCCTGTAGTAGCAGGCAAATTTGCAGCACAATAAAAACTGATTTTATTTCCCAGTGTCACGATTGTTTCTATCACATCCATAAATGGAAGAGATTTAATGGGCAACTGTGTCTTTCCTTCTCTATGACAGCAAGGAGACCATGCTCAGCAGAATAAGATCGAGGAATACTGGGTGCCTTGCACCTGTTGTCCATAGCACCATGTTGAGAATTGACCACTGCCACAGTATTTCATATATGTATGCTAAACAATTATAAAAAAGACCACCAATTGCAAACTAGCATGACTCCATTAAAAGAGTTTCTATTTGCACTGCAGTCTTGTGCACTTCTCCCAGACCATTTGTTGTCTCCTCCTCTGCACATGAAGTTTGGTACATGCATGTCTTTTGAAGAACTGGCAAAAAACTAACTTTACCAGCTATTGCTGATGTGGAGAGGACCTCACTCCATCTTCAGACAACTGCCTCTCCAGCAGGCACAGAGAAGTGTGAGGAACTCTTTTAGGGTGGCATTCTGGCCAATGCCTATGCAGATGCACAAGAACAAAGTATTTTTTACCAAAGCCAAAATGTATGTAATTGAAATTGTCAATTACCATCACTTTTTTCCCAAAAAAACCCCAGTGTGGTTATCAAACAACATAAATGTGGTAATTGGGAACATGTGACATTAATCATGGATGCAGGATTAGCCATACCCACCTGGCCTAGGCTTCCTTTTTCTCACTTCCAGCATGACTTTGACTAAATTGGGGCCTGAGGCATTGTCAGCTTCTGACACTGAAGAGTACTGGCTGTATCAGCATCATCTGGCTTCATCTTTTACATCTAATTTTATTCTTCTGAAAAGTCTGTTATTATTGTTATTGTTATTGGAGCATGACAATATGCGTCTTAGGAGAGAGAAAAAAGCCCAGGGAAATTATTAATTCAAGCTGTCAGCAATATCTAGCTCATTCATATTGTTATGAAAAACATTTCACTTGTAAAATAAAACTGGTGCATGTTTGCTTTTTGATAAAGTATCAGGAACAAGTGGGTATCTTTCTACTGAGGCAGTTTGTAGAAATTTTGCAAAATCCAAATTAGCATACATCTTCCTAAAATTGCAGTAAGTTACAAAATTATGATTTTTCATCAAAAAAGGAAAGTGCTGCATTTCTCAAATTAGATTAAGTGAAAATAAGTTCACATTGCAAAAGTGGTAATGTTGTTCAGTAATTTTATAGAACAAGGCCTGCTAATGCCTTGTGTGCTGCTGATGCACGTCATCTGCCAGTCAGCTTTCCACTTACACTTTATCTGCTTTGCTGATTCTTATCAGTTTGTCTGCTTAAATGTGTTTTATGAAAGATTTTTTATTTCATACACTTTGATTCATCTTTACTCTCACAGATTTCCTACTTAACTCCATTGAATTAATATTTTAATACCTGTTGAAGTTGAAAGCAACTGGCATGTCTTCTCCTGGAGTTGTATTTCTCTGGTGCAGTCCCTGACGACTTCCCACAATAATCAAGACTGAGCTGTTTGCCATGCTTCACAGAAGTGGTTAGTTAATGAAGATTTGTTTGGGGACAGGCTGAAGCCAATGGCATGGCTCATTTCCTCAATAAAAGCTGCTGTTTAGTAAACTGTATCTGATGACCTCATGACACTCCTGTCAGTCACCATTTTTCCTAGGACATTTATTCTGATTTTTACAGATAATGGCTCTCCAACCATTCTTTAATACTGTTTTAGAGAAAACTAATGACGTGTCCATAATTAATCTAGCCTCATAGATTTTTATCTTTCATCTTTTGCTGCCAATGAAAAATATAGATATCTTTTAGTTTGTCAGTCAACAACACTCCTCCAGAAGTCAGACTACAGACTCTTCAGACAGATTCAGATACCCATCATTTATATAGTCATATTTTATATCTGCTAACAGCATTATTTTGTAATGTTACTGCTGTGCAATATTTCCCACTGTGCACATGCATATTAATCACGCATGGCTGTAACAGTCATTTCCTCTAAATTTTGCCTATATTTTAATTTTTGGTTTCCACCAGTTGCACTATTCTGGTTAGCTCAAAGAAGAGCTCTCTGTCAATTCCCAGTCCAATGTGTTGTTGGACAAACAGGGCAGCTCCAGCAGACAAGTGTCATTCCTGTCTGAAGAAAGGGAGTGGGTTACAAGCAGGACGTGGAGATGACAGTGTTTCAGCTCTGGCAGCTTGAGAGATTTTTCTGGGTCCCTACTAGGAAATCAAATTTCCTTTTTCCTTTTTTTCCTTTTTGTGTTTTAATTAGTAGAAATAGTGAGGCCATCCCAGCAGACCGGATATGGTGACTTGTAGAAATACAGCAGTTGAGGTCACCCAGTCATGAACTATGAAACCATCATGTTTGCAACTTCTGAAATGGAAGAAATGGGGATAACTAGCACAGACTGCATTTAAAGAAAGATCATTGCTAATGTGTAATCATAAAATACCAGTGTTTTTTTCGCCTAGTATTTTTTGACTGTATATAATTATGTTTCAGACAAGCTGTCCTTTTTCACAGCTTCTTTCTTTTGTTTCCTTTTCCTCTGGTTCTGTTTCACGTTGCTAGTTGGAATAATTATGTAACTGTTTCTGATTTTTGGAAAGGAGAAGCACTGAAGTGGATTCCACTTGTGTAGCTGGGCTCACAGTCCCTCTGTCACCAAACTCAGCTGTTGGCCCACGGGCCAGCAGTGGCCGCCTCTCACCATTTCATTGTTGCTGTTTCACAGCACTCAGTAGCACCAAGGGCAATCCCCCCTTCTGGTTAAGCTATATATCCTATTCCCTGTTGTGTTAATGAATCTTCTGTATCTTTTCTGAATTCTTATTTCATCTTATTAGCACAGTGTCCACTTGCATAAGGCCGCAATGAGAAAGATCTAAGCCATGTGTTCCTTGCAAAAATAGAAGTTTGCAATCACAGAAGTCCTGTTGTGTTAGTAAAAACACGAGAATTTGAGTCCCAACAATGTGAGGAGGCAGAGTTCGGGTCAGGCTGGCAATGAACCATTACTAAGATTTTGCCTTTCCAGAATAGCACCTGAGGTGAGGCTGTCCTGCATTGCATGTGTGAAATTCAGGGATTTTACTTCTTAAAATGAAAGTTTCTGTTAAACAAAAGTTAGCTGGCTATTGGAGAAGTGCTACTAAGGCAATCCCCATCCTTTTCCACTGTCTAACCTTTCAGGGAAAAAATTACCAGCTTTATAGAACTTGGTCAGCTGCATCTCCATTTTTCTTAACACGGTCTTTTTTTCATGGACTAGACTGAAAAAGCAGATTATGCAAGAATATTTCTTCTGGCCACTTGAGGGTTTTAACAGCAGAATAATAACTAATTCCCTATCCTGCATATAATTATGGCAAATTCTGCTGAGAGGATCAATTTTCTCCAGTCTCCATTCTCTCTTTATCTAATCATATTCAGCAGGAAGCTTTGCCAGTAATCTGGCTGGCTCAGTTCCACTCCATGATAGTTCTTTTACAAAAATCTCTTCTTGAACAAGTTGTTACAAATACAGTACGATTACAGTATATTGTGTTCTTCCAACTTACAGATTTTAAAATGTAACATTTATGGTGAAAGCAAGGCCTATGGTTCATTCAGATGCATTAACTGTGTGGCATAGGGTCAAGTTTTTTAATAACTGCATTTGCATGTGTTGATTTATCTCATTTGATGCTTCCAGGGAACCTAATGGGTCAGAATTGGTCATAAGGAACTGCTCCAGCAAAAGATACGGAACTCTTAACTAGGTTTGAAATAAATACAGTTCCTTTTACAAGAATTAGGTTGATAATAACAGCAGTAGTTTGAATTAAGTGTAGATCTGATATCCAAAACCTTGTGGATAAGCATAAAAGGATTTTTTTTCAATGTACCCTAACTGAAATGTTAAAAACTCTCACTGAAGGCAAAACTGTTTCCATAGCCAAAATGAATTTTGCCCTGAAATAAATATACCCTAGATCATCCTCCTTGTATATCAGAAATAAGCCCATTAATCTCATGTCTTTTGAAGCTGAGCAGCTGAGGATATTTGTGCAATCACAACAATATCATGCAGGTGTGCTTAGTGCTTGTTCCTCCGTGGCCTGAGTGCCTGACAGGCTGCCGTGTGTGACCATGCCATGCTGGAGCTCACAGCAGCCGAGGCACAGCCCTGGATTTCACAGCTGCAGACAGCGCTGAGGACAGAGAGTTCCGAGCAGTGAGGTTCAGCTGAGTGCGAGCTGCAGCTCAGCGAGAACTGCGCCAGGGTGCCCTTTGTCTTTCACTTTTCTGGCAGTCATGCAGCTGCCTTGATACCATCATCCCCCTCATGTGCGAAAATGAAAACTGTTCTCGCAATGTTTAGAAAAACAGGAATAGTGGAATGCTTGGAAAGTCACAGTGAGCCAGCACTGTTGAAAGTGAAACAGCGGACGTTATCGCCTGCGCCTCCTGCTTCCAAGGAGACTGACACCTGATACTGGAAACAAGGAATGTGAAATTACTTTTTTGATTTGGAAGGCTATTAAAATACTTCAACAGGTGCTCTACCTGATATGTGTCTGTTCTAGTGCAGAGCTTTGCAAATTTGGTATTAACAATGCTTATTTTCTTGAAAGCTGTTGTGCCTCAGTTTTGTGAATTTTTAATTTGTCAGCTTTATTCAATCTTGAAAGATTTCAAAATGGATTTTCCTGTCTACATTCCTTGCACCAACAACTTGCATTACTTCCACCCCTAATTTAGTGAACAAATTGGTCCCAGGCAGAAAGTTGCAGTATGAATCCACATTTCCCTGAAGGATACCTGCTTGTGCTTTTGGCAAAGGATCATCTCAAACTGGAAATAGATAAATGAGAATTTTCTTGGAAGTAAATGTAAATGTGGGTCACAGCTTTCCAACAGACCAGTGATGAAAATGAGATGTGGCTGCTTCCTCCTCTGACCCAATTGTTCTTCATTACCATCAGCAATAAGCCCTACTAAGCAGTGCTGCAGCTCTCTGGCCTTTTAAATTCACACAGAGAAAGATCACTTTTGTGAGGCCTGAGAACAGCTGGTTTTACTTATGCATATATGATCATGTTGCAACAAAAGGAATCACTTAAAGCATAGAGCTAATAATTTCTTCCAGAGATCTCAATTTAATGTATGGATGCCTGATTCCCTTAAAGTCCTGTTTGTAGCAAGCATTGCTTCCTAATAAAGAGACTACAGCAGAATGTAAGCACTTGATGTCTTTCATAATCATCTTTAAAAGAGAAAGATAATACATAACATGTCCAACAAGATATTTTTCTTCCCAAAACAAAAACTTTCTCACTTGCTGAGGGGAATAAAAAAACTCTCAAGTACTAGACTATGGTGATGTACTTTGTTTATTAAAAAAAAAAAAATTTGGAAAACAGATGTTTCACTCCAGGGCCAAGTGTTTGCCTAAGCCAACTCTCTTGGGGAGCTGCACAAGCAAATATCAGGAAGACAAAGTAGTTACCCCATAGGATACCTATAAACTGTTTGTTGACTCTTGAGAGAGACAAGGAGACAGAATGGCATTTTTGTAAGCCTGGGACTAAAAATTAAGGCAGTAGCAACAGACAAGGCAAGAAGACTTAGGTGGCAAGCCACAGCAGGAAGAGTAGTCCCTAAGAGGACCCACCATGATCACAGAGAGATTCAGCTGGGCCCAGCTGGGAGAGAACCTCAAGTCTGTTATGTTTTGAGGTAGATAATTTTCATCCTATTCCTTATAGTGAGTTTCCCAAAAAGACTCAGAAGAGCTTTTAAACTTGAAAAGACAAATTTTATGAGACTTTTACTTGAAGTAGTTGGTTTTTAAAATACAGGAAATTCAAAGTGACTCAACAAGACAAGATAGAAATTAATAAGACTGGAGAACATTTTGATGAAGAAGCTGTGAGTGAAAATTGCTGAGGAAGGCAGACAAAAGCTGCCCTGTGGAGCTGGATTATTCCCTGCATTTGACACAAAGCTCCTGTGTGGTGTTAAACAAGCAATTTCCTGCAGGTATCAGAGTGACATAGAATCACAGATTGGGCTGGAAGGGACCTTTAAAGATCAGCTAGTTCCAATCCCCTGCCATGGGCAGGAGCATGTCTGCCTGCTTTGAACTTGTTTCATAGGTCTCTGGCTGGAGATGCTTATTTGGTTGGTTAACTCCTGAGGTAGAACTGAAATTCTCAGGGAGCTCTCCTTTGTATGTAGCAGGTGATCACCTCCTGCACCCAATCTCTGCTGAATTAGTAGCCATTTTGTGAAGAAGTAGCCAATTGGGGTGAATTAAGGCTTATGCAGGCTGTGGGGTTTTTTTACAGTTTGAGTACAGGGCATATATTGAGAGCATCCTCAAGGAAAACTTATGTATTATGTGCAGATAGATGGTTGTATTGATTATACAGAAAAATATATAATAAAGACTTCATAACTAATCTTCTATCCTCTGATTTCTCCCCAACTTCAATTTAGTTTAAATTGTAGCTTATGCCTCTCTGTGTGTGGTTTTCTCTGGGATCTCCAATGTTTGGATTTGGTAACAATTTGTGTTAATAATGAGACTCTAAGTCATTTCCACCATCATATGGAGTTTGTTTATAGACAGAAGATGCAAATGCAGCCATGCACTGTTGGGAATCCTATAGTAGCTGACTAGCTCTCAGAGAGGTTCCCCAGTTTTTCCAGTATCCAATCTTGGTACATGTAGAGCACTTTTTATGCTCTCTGTGCAGTATTTGGTGGTCTACAGATTTAATCATCTTAATAAAATCTCAAATATAAAAAAGCTATTCTTTAAAAGAAATGCAGAGCCTGAAAAAGGCTGGAATAAAGCTGATCCCATAAGCTGTTACCATTTTTGTGTTGATTTGCAAGCCTTATCACATACAAATTCACTAGAACACAGTGTAAACGAGGTTAAAAATCAAGTATTTTGGGAAAGGTAGAAGCAGTGATAAGTAATGTTTAAAAGAAAGGCTTAAACTTTGCTGTTTCAAACATGTTTGCTATTTCAAAGAGCTTCCAGCTTTAGCCTTAATACCATCCCAAAATGTTTCCTCTTTAAATTTGGCTCTGCCCCCAGAAATAATTTCCTTCTTGAAACTGAAAACAGCAGTGACAGCTCTTCTGCATGTTGAGACGTCACTGCTTAAAATCTGATATCGCATATCCCTGCAGGCTCAGAAACTGGAGCTTTATATTGCTGCAGAAGGTTGATCTCCAGCTGCCTAATTATTCTGTGCAGCTGCTTCTTTCAAATCCTGTAAGGGCCTGATGTATCAAAGTTGAAATTATCAATTTGCGCCATGAAAAGCTTTCATAAGTTCTATATATATATATGGTTTTGGTTTTATGATTTCAAATTGATCCATAGAGAGTTTAGTATGTAGCAACTGTACAAGAAATTCTTTGAAAACTGAAATTCAATATTTTTTTGTTTTGTTTTTCTTGTAATATGTCTTTAATCAGGAAAGATGCAGTTTCAGAAGACTTGAGCCAGTGAAAACTTAAACACCCTGACATTCACTGAGTGCCTTTTGATAGTATAGTGTAATACAATAGCGTGTTGGCTACAAAATATGGTTTTTGCACAGCTGTCCTTTGCATTCAGTTACTTGATTTCAGTAATAATGAAAAATAGCCTGTCCAAAGTAGTGTTTCATAACACACTGTAAACAATATAATTTGATCTCAACAGCATTAGGATGGTCAATTAAACAGAAAGTCAAGCCACCAGCCACCTGCTAAATCCCTTCACTGCCACTCCATCATCGAGAAAGCTTGCCCTGTGCTCAAGCTGTCCCAGGGTGGTTTTTAGAGAAGATGAAAAGCCCAGAAGGTCACCCCAAGGAACTTCTGGGAACAGAAGGAGACAGGGAGGCTTGGAACCCTCACGGAGGGGCTCGGTCCTGTGGCAAGTCCTGCTAGAGCCAACCAGCTGCAACAGAGTCAGTGCTACTGCATTTAGTATCTGCTGAAGTTGTTGAATTTTGACAGATCTGACAACACTAATCATGTGTTTGGTGTTAAAAAGCTTAGGATTTGACATGGTGATAGACCTGCATATCTTAACTGAAGGTTTTAGTGCTGCTTTGAAATGGAAAGGAAAACATCCTCATGGATGAGGAAAAGGCCAAGCTACCTAACACCTTCTTTGTCTCAATCTTTGTAAGATCAGCTTTTCTCCAGGTACCCAGCCCCTGAGGTGTAAGTCTGGAACAGGAAGCAGAGTGAACCCCCATAATCCAAGGGGAAATGGTCAGTGACATCCTGCACCACTTAGACACAGGCAGGTCCATGGATCACCCAAGGGTGATGAGGGAGCAGGTGGAAGTGCTCACCGAGCCACTTTCCACATTTTATCAGCAGTCATGGCTGGTACACAAGCACTTATGGTATCATGGTGTTCTACTTTTGATGTCCAGTTGGTTCATTTTAACATTCTTCCACATTTTAATCAGGACAGAAAGGTAATGTCTTACCATGCAGGTAAGCGTGTCAGCATGCAAAATCTAATAGTTTTAGAGTCACTTTTAAAATTCTGTCATTTTGGACTTACCCTCTTACATAATGTATGGAGCATTGACACATCCATAGCAAACAGCAAGGTTCATACACCTTGCTGCAGGTTACCCATGATGTATTCCAGATTCATTTAATTGCTTCTAAAGTTTTTTTTTTTAAGAACGAAATTTAGGATGACCTTGAGTTTATTTTTGAAAGTATAACTACATCAGTGCCTGTTTCTGTGACCTAAACAAATGAAATTAGACTAAAAATCACATGGGAGTTTAAGTCTTCATATTGATTTAGAAATACCTAGAACATGAGTTGAGTGGGAATCTCTGTGTTTCAGACCTAGATGTAAATGTAGGGTTAATTTTGACTGAAAGGAGACTTGCCAAAGGCCACTAAGTAACATTGTTTTGAATGATAAGCAGGTGCTTGCTGCTGTGAAGTTTTGCTGAGATTAGGAGTGAAAAAGTTAAAGGGAGAGAGTTTCCAAAGCATTTCACTCCCACGTTTGTCAGTGGAGTGAATCCTAAAAATCCACTTCAGAGAAGAGGTAAACAGTTGATGTCTATAATTCAAAAAAACAGAGTCAGACCTTTGCCTGATATATAGACAGACACTTTCATAGGGCAATATGGCTAAACTCTTTCATAAGCAACTGATAAATTGCTGTAACTAACTTGTAAGGTTTGTCATTCATCTTGTTCTGCTGAATGCCTGGAAAAATAATAAGCCACTTATGCTTGTCATGTGTTACCTTAAACTATGACTGATTACTTTTGCTGACATTAATTTTAATATTTTAGAGAGATTTTTTTTTTCTTCTGTGGTTAGTTCTACTATTATGCTATTTGTGTCCTCTGTGAATTCTCCAGGCGGGAAGAGTTGTTGTTTTTTTTTTAATACAGGAAGATAATTAAAAAGGACTTTGTAGTTTCCTTTTTCATGTATCACTAGCTATTTTAGAATTCACTTAACTACAAAATTTTACTAGTTACATAATCCTGTTCTTTGTCTATGCAACCACTCTTCTGTAAAGTGAAAATCTCAGACTCTACCCATACATGCATCCAAAGATACTTGTGATAGTATTAATTTTCAAAAATTGTTCCATAAACATTTTCAGAATGGACCTCCTTAGTTGGAAATATGTGAGGGAAAAAAAAGTCGTACAGTGATTTCTGAAATTTTGCTTCATTACCAGTGAAGAAAAAAAAGATTCATTTTTCTACCTCACTAGACTGTTTCCTGATGTGTTCAGTATTGTGCATTTATGGTTTCAAATACCCAATTTCTTTACTTTTATGATATATCTTCATTATTCCATTCCCACTTATAAAGCTAATTATGATGGTACTCAACATTGACATTGTATTTTTCATCCTTGCAACAATTCACAAATGAGAAAAGTAAGGATTATTGGCCCTGTATCACTGATTAAAAAAACTGAAATAAAAAGGGAATTGGAGCTTGAATTTTACTCTAGACCTTCTGATTCTAGTCTTGTGAGTGCTGACAACATTAAGCTTCCCATCTGAATACTAAAGTTTTCTTTTTCTCATAGTATTAGCATATATGCCATGGTTTTAATATTTTACTTTCTGTTCATTTAACCTAATTTCAATTAAGATTTAAATTTTTTTTAATATATAGTTACCTCAATAAATTGTTTTTCAATCGACATTAAACATGATTAAGGAGTGAATGCATGGATTTTAAAAGTTCAGAAACTGAACAAAGCAACATATTTTAAAATTTGATAGTTATGTTTGTCTAATCAATATACTGGTAACAAGATTGTGAGAGTGATTACTTAATGAAGCTTTGGCAGACTAGAGTTGTTTGTCATCACCTCGATGAGGACTAAAGAAAGCAAGGATGGTCCCTGTGGTAGCTGGAATTTTGGTCCTCCTTAGAGAGAGAAATGGAAGAGATGAGGTTACTTGTTTATATGCATTGGTACATCTGCCTGAAAAATTTACTTCAGCATTTTCCTAGGGATCTTGTTTGTAACCTTGATGTTATGCCTCACTTTTTTTTCTGCTCACCAAATTAAACCTGGTTCCTTTTGACAAGTGTTTGCAGTCAATGTTTAGAATCTAAATCTTTGTGCAAGGAGTCAAGTTACCTAAGTGTTTTATATCTTTCTCAAGTTTCTGGATTTCATGTGAGATGGGAAGATTAGCACTTATAGTTGATAAGTTAACTTTATTTCCTAAAAATGGATTAAATTCTTGAGTTTCTTATTTTTTGCAACACAAATGTTTGCACTCATGAGAAAATTCAGCTGACATCGTTTTGAGAAATCAAGGAAATAAATGGTGAAAACAGCTGTAAGGAAATTAATATGTGGCTAGTTTGCTTGGAGTACAGTGAATTTCTCAGTCAGAGCAGAGTTTCTATCTGCTACAACCATTAATTTTGCTGATTTACTGTAAACATTTGAAATGGCATAAGAGAGCCTAATTTCCTGCCTTTCTTTTGGGAATAGTACTGCCTGATTCCCACATGCAGCCCACTTCAGCTTAGAGTGTTTATTGGTACTATTTATTGTTCTTGTTAAGCCTGGGTGGCATTATTTGAGCTACCACAGTTCACTGCAAAGAGGGACCTGCAGGTCTGTGAGGCATCTCTGAACACTGAAAGTTCAGAGCTGCTTAGGTTGAGAAACCATCGAGACCCCTTTCCTCAAACTCTCGAAATTAGGAAGTTTGTGTTCTGGTTTGTGACTCGTGGGGTGTAGGTTGTAATCTATAGGAAGAAAGTGCAAAATTACCTTGATTTTGTCCAAGAATGAGAGTTTCACAGAACTTCAGTAGCAACTTTAAGCCTCTTGTAGTGACAAGATCAGCTAACAAGCCCAGTGAAACACTAACTCCTGACGCCAGAGAGCTGTGCTGTTCAGCTGGGGTCTGTGTATCCATCATCCCCGGGGCAGCTGCTGTGAGTCAGCAGCCGACCCAGAGCCCAGAAGTGATCTCTCTCCACCTTCTCTGGTGGCTCAGGAGAGGGGGGATAACGTGTCTGTGTAGGACAGATCAACACAGAGGGGTTATGGATGGGAAATTCCCATGCCCGAGGATGGGGGGAAGCACCTTCCAACAAGGGCAAAAAAGTAAAATGCTCCTAGACATCAGGAGTAGAACCTGCTGACAGAACGGCAGACCCTGCTCTCTGTAAAAAGCAAACCTGGAGAAATTTCTGTACTCGGTGTTTTGGGGAGTGAGTGAGGCAAACTGGCTGGGCTGGGACAGACAAGATGAGGTGGTCTGATCAGCAGGTTGTGCTGCTGTATCATTGGAAGCTGTGCCTCAGCACTCCTCCTAGATTGCTTCAAATTCCTTATGGCAATGTGCTCATTTACCAACAAATAAAAGGATCTTCTAAGACCTTTTAAAAGATCTCTCTTTTTGAACTCTTAGCCTCATATTCATCATGTCCTGCAATTAATGCAGTTTATGTTATTTAGGATATTACCTCTGACCTGATGGGATTTCCATTCTAATTATCATCTTTCGTCATGATTAGATCATTTAAATCAACATACTGATCTGATTAAGTAATTCTAGTCTCAACCTCTACCTCTGATTTAAGGTGGCAATATCTAAAAATATTTAACCTTGCAGTAATGAAACTTCGAGTAGCCAGTAGCATGTTTAGAAGTGTCTGGGAGCCAGTGCTAGGGGGCTTGATTATTACTGAGGAGGTGAGAATTTTTCTTTTACTAGCTTGTTTTAATAGTCCAGGAGAAGATGTTCTTAAATCATTCTAGACAACTAAACTTCATTTTCTGTTTTATAACCCAAATAAAAATGTCATTTTACTTGTTTCCTGTTAACTCTCCCAAACATCTTGTGCCTCTGCCTTGGCCAAACAAACAGTCCGCACACTGTGGTTCTGTTGGACAACTAGAAGCTGTTCACTCATTTTGTTGACCCAGTTCCAGCCAAGCAGTAAATGTGGAATACAAAAAATTCCAATTGTCTTGGTCAAAGTCAGAAGAATCAGGTTTTCTGTAATATTTAGTTGCTCAGTGCCCAGAAAAATGGGTGTGAATACTTTCCAAAAGAAAAGCTTTAAAGAGCATATGTGATTTTGAGGATTACCATGAGCAAGAGGATTATTATTTGAGAGACAAAGGGAATAAGAGATTACAGCACATTAAAAGAGAGTTGGTTTACATCAAAGGTGTAGGATGGTTACACAGTTTGTATAATACAAGGCATTGGCCAGGGAGCCAGACAGTTGGGATTTAGATTGAGCTCTCAAGCTCTTTTAGCTTTTCTGATTTCAGCTCTATATAGCAGTGTCTGAAATATGCAAAGATGTTTGCATTCAGAAGTGAATTAAGCAACAATAATCAGCTTACAGATTTCTGTTCTGTGATATGCTGAAGAAAAGAGGAAAAATCCAGACATTTAGGTCAAATATAAAAAACCTCTGGGCTGTTTGGGGTGAGCATCCAGTTGAATGATCACAGGGAGAAATTTCTATTAAAAAGCCTATCAAAATAGCCTCTTCTCTTTGGCAGAATGCATAACTCTAACATTTAGTGTCTTTCATCTTGTCTCGAGATTTGCTTTCATCATCTGATCGCAGCTGAAATCTGAAAAAAAAAAATTGAGTATGTACTTAAAAATTATTGTGCAATATATATTTAAGACTGAAAGTTTAGATTTTCTCATAAATTTTAGATTAAGAAAATTTACAATAAGCATTATTTTGGCAATAGATCTATATGGTCTAGCCCGAAGGGCAGGAGCTTAATTCTCTTGCATCTCATTTTTCTTCCTCTGCCTGCAGATATAGCTTGTAACTTACTTGTAGGTCAGATTTGAGCCTCAAAGCTGTGACAGCATTCCTGTAAATATGTTTGCAGCTGAATGACAGTCCCACATTGTCTGTCCCAAGAGCTGAGCACAGCAATTCATTAACTCTGAACTATCATCCAGCCATTTGACATATCCCTGTGTGTATACCAACCCTCTCGGGACTGGATTGGTAAGTTCCGGCATTCATCAAATGCAGCATCCAGACACATTGCAATAAGCCTATTGTTCATGTAATTAAATAAATGCAGGGAGCATGTAAATGAGTCTTTGGCAGCATGAGCCCTCGGCAGCAGCGGAGTTCGGCATTCCACTTTTCCCAATGCTGTGATGTTCCCTGCAGACCTGAGTGCCCCTGGGGCCGGCCCGATGGAAGCGGTGGCCTTTCTGCCCAAAGTGTAAAATGCCATCGGTTAAGGAAAGAATGTTCACAGTTCATACATCATCTGACAGGGTTTCCTTCCTCTGGCAGGGTTTCCCAGGGCTGTGGCTGAGGCAGCAACAATAGCAGGCAAACACCAGAGGGAGTTATTGTTCTGCCGAGGAAAGGAGTGCCTCAGGACACAGTGTTTTAAATAGTGGGAGGTTTATACCCAACGAAAAATGTTCAGCTGACATGACTCAACAAAATGTAAATGGTGAAACCATTTATTTTAATCATGTTTGAAAGAGTTGGTGTTCTTCACCAGTTTTCAGTGCTGATTCCAATGTACTGCTTCTTTGTATCAAGCAGCTGCTGCATAACACCCACTCACCCTCCAGTAATTTTTTTACATCTCTTCACAATACTAGAGCCTTGCAGTTCAGCATCAAGAGCCAGGTGAGCAGGCAAAAAGAAGTAACCTTTTTCACTTGTTTATTAAAGGAGTCTTTTCTCCTAGTCCATCCACACAGGCCAATACTCGGTCAGAGTGCCTGTGTCTTGACTGGTAAAGTCCATGTACCCTGAGAGTCCTGCATGTGGAAAATGACCAGGCTGCAACCATCCCCCCAGCTGACTTAGACTTCAATGGAAGGAAATCTGGATACGCAGATAGCAAAGAAGCAGTGGGTTATCTACATACTGGAAATAGGCTGCCCTTTCAGCAGCTATACCTGCATTTTATGCCTGCTGAAAGTCTGGCCGCCTTCTGCTCGTGAAGTTTCAGCTGGCCACAACCAGGAAAAGTGCATCCCCTGGGCTCTCCATAGAGAGGCTTTTGCAACTGCTCAATTTGCAGTAGCTGATTGAAAAAAAACACACAGTCAGCCCCAAGGTGAATCAATGCCAGTATCTTTTAGAAGAACATTTCAGTGAACAAACTGACCCAATTCCATTACACTTCACACAATGCTGGGGCAGGTGGAAAGCTTCTCCAATTCACTGCTGAACTTCCAAGACAAAGGACTAAAGTGGAGAGTCACTGTCTGCTTTTTCCGTGCATGTAATGAATGCTTCTGCTCTGACTGCTTTTAGTTTCTGTTATTGAATCAGTGCTTGACTTTCCACAGCCATTACACTAAGTGTCACCTGTGGAGTATGAAGCAAAGATCAGCTCATCTGTCTTTTCAGCAGAAGACTTCAAAGTTCTATTTTCTATTCTCAAAAGGGTATTCTGTAAAAATCACCCTTTCATTGATGAATATCAAAGTAAATCCCGGCTGAGCCCGATGTTAAATTGTATACCCCTGGCTTTCACAATGCTGCCAAGGTGAAGGATTCTACAACAAAACTATTTTTCCTAACAGTTTTATTGCAGGTGTGTAAGATCTAATGGAGATGAGCCTATTCTCTTCTTAGGTGTGTCAGCTTTACAGAGCTCACCAGCACAAAAAGAGGATCTTGGCATCCTTACAGTGGCGAACATAGAAGACGCTTCATACATCCGGGTGGATGACTTGCATTGTCAAGATCTTTTAAAAGATCTGGGCGTTATTAGAGGTGGGTGTTTAATTGTTGATTAATTAAAACAGAACCATACATGAATTATCCAGGCAGTAAACCTTTTTCTTCCGATAGGTAAAAAAGAACTCTGAGAGAACTGGGATCACACTCTTGCCTCAACTACACCAATCTGAATGTAGATGAGGAGAACTGTATTTAGATATTTGATGACATAGATAGGCAAAATTCTCAGAAACCTCTATGCAGACCAGATGTTCAAGTAGTTTTGGTTTTACAAATCTGTTTAAATATAAATAGCTCTGTGAAGTCAGGTATGATTCCTTGGTTGCAAAGTAATTCATTGGTCCTCATTTTGAAGGTAAAAATTAATATAAATCAGTATAAATTTGCTACTTCTTACAATATTAAATAAAAGTTCTTATAAAACCAACTTCAGATTAGGAAAATAAAAC
The DNA here is from genome assembly GCA_013397155.1 of Irena cyanogastra. Lineage (NCBI taxonomy): Eukaryota > Metazoa > Chordata > Aves > Passeriformes > Irenidae > Irena > Irena cyanogastra. Next base: position 247,462 of record VWZV01008967.1, on the reverse strand, counting down.
TCCCTGGGCTGCTGTCATAGTCAGTGTCAAGTCAGAGATTCTCTGCACACCTTAAGTTCGACTTTAGTGGTAGCATGCTGTCTTCAGAAATCACCGTGTCATACAGTATCCCTGGTCCTCTTTCAGTTTCTTTCTCCCTCCAACTCTGCTAATACAGCTGTTTTCTGGACCCGTGCTGTAAATATGGACTNGGGGGGGGGGGGAACTGCTACCAGTGAATACAACTACCATGAAATCTTGTCCTTAATACATGCTCTGGAAGGGGCTGAAGTGATCCTTTGTGAACAGCCCATTCACTGGGGACATTTCCATTACAGACTTTTTCAAACACACTAGTGTGTCATTTCTCTGTGACTAGCTCCTGAGTAGTGCACGTGTTTCCTCTGCAACAGCATTGTAGCACTGAAGTGATGGGAAATAACCTTTTTTCTACAGCAGCTTTTATATGAATCCTGATGTTTGGCCTGGAGAACATTGGCTTGCTGGGGAATGGATAGAAGCTGCACAGGAGCTTGTGGCTGTAGCAACTGTCCTCCATTAAGTACGGATATCCAAAACAAACTGTTTTATAGACCTGAAACAATATGCTATCATCACCCAAAACATAAAATCATGGTGAATAGCTTTTAAGGCAAAAGTGCAACAGCAAACATTGGAGCTGTCATATTTGTGTAAACCCAAGAGCACTGTAAACAGTTAAAATCTGAAATGCCAAGCATGACTTACATTCAAAACTAATCACTGTGATATTACCTTAAAGCTCAAAAGGCTCTGCCAAGCAGGTTGCAGGGACAGCAGAGGAGGCATTTGTAACAGGAAGAGTCATTTGCCACTAGGATCTTTCAGGATATGGGTCTGTGAAAAGAAATCTTCAATTGCGAGAACAAGGGAAAAAAAGATCAGCTTGCCCTTGGGAAAATATGACTTGTAAAGCTCATACATCTCTCCTTCAATAACACAGTTTTAGATACCTGTGCTTTTGAATGCCTACTTTAAAGAACACCTACCCTTTGGAGCCCTTTCATGAGGATTTATAATCTATGATAAAAATTTATTTTAGTCACGTCAGTGTGTGTGTCCATATGTCAGACCTCAAACAGGGAAGGGAAGCACTGGATAGTAGTCCCAGTGGCATCACAGAGACTGATTTCCAGGAGTAAAACTTGGAATGCCTCTTCCAGCCATCTTTAATGTTTTCTTCATTTCTATCTGAAGTTGTTACATCAAGGTATTAAGACACTTCATTTGACATTTGCGGTCTTCTGAAACTGAAGCCCTTCCACCTCACCTGAAATATAATGTCTACATTTCTGCTCCAGCATATTTTCCCTATCTCAGCTGTGTTCAAACCCATTTTCCGAGGTAAATCCAAAGGATTTACATATTAAAATACTCATCACTCCTTTGAATCCCCTGAACAGTTTATTCCTCTAATTTCAGTAAAGGATATTTCTTTAGAAAGTTTACTGGATGCCTTCAGAATTTGATGGAACTTTATCGCTGTTAGTCTCTCATCAAAGCCATCAAAGTGTTTAATCAATGCCTGCCATTGCCAAACTGTTAGCACTCAGTCATCCCCTTTACTACAACACCTTAGTTTCATTTATGCAGCTGAATTTGTGTCAGGAAAATTTCACGTGACTCAGCCCAGGATTTGCATGAGGTTGCAAACTCAAACCATGTTCAGGTTAGTCAGGAGCAGCCCCAGAGCCAGTTTTATTCTGCCTCTGCCGTGTCCAGTCTAGTCACTGTTACTCACCGGAGCCTGGATCCATGATGGGTCCTTTTTGGGAACCAAAACTATGTCTAGCTTCTTTTGCTAAATTGGAGAAACAAAGGTTTAAGTGGTCCATCCTAAATCCTGTCTTGCTTCCACTTTCTGGGATCCTTTGGGAGTATATTTCTCACCCTAGTTCTGCTGTTGACTACAGAAAAAATAAAATGTAAGCAGGACACACTTCTGTATATAAGTTTAAGGGACCTCTTTATAATAATGTGATGGCACTGTGATGGCAGTAACAATCTCCATTTCCATCAGTCTGTTTTCCTTCATCCCTAAAATGGCACACAAAACACACCCACTCCAGAATGTAGTGTGATTCATATGAAAGCCTTGGCCAAGCCTGTACTTGACAGTTCCTGTGCTTTGCAGAGGATTATTTCAGGGGGCAGTCAAGGAGAAAACAACTGAAGACTGAAGCTGTTTGTATACACACAGATGTGTATTCCTGGGCTAACATTTCCCTGCCTGACCTCAGGAAGACTAGATGAAACACAGCACTAGCTGCTGAGTCAGTGAGGTTCTTTGAACTGATAACTGTGGCATGTTCTGTGATGTGGTTTGCCTGGAAATATATTTGTTTCTTTTGAAAATACAAAATACCAAAATGACATCAGTTGTAGTGTGTGTTGAAAAAGGCTGAGATGACAAGCTGTTTTAGTCCATAAATGATTGCAGATGTTTGGGTGAGGCTGCAAAACATGAGGCTTTTCAAACGTGTACATTTGGGGAAGGAAGCTAGGGACATATATAAACATGAACATATTTGTTATATATTGCAGCCTGTCAGCTGGTTCCATTTCAGATGGGCAATTATTAAAGATGTGCAAAAGTAAGTGGAAACTATGATAGCTGCCATGCATCTGGTTTAGTGAGTGTTTTCTATTTCTGATCCTATAGGCTTTCTTCCCTTTGTCTAAACACATAGGACTATCAACAAGCTGAAAAAGAGGCCTAGGAGGTACACTGCTGGGTTTTATTATCACCAGATTGCAAAAGCACATAGCTTGAGCTGGTTTTCAAGCAGGCTAAGTCCCAGCTCTATGTCCTGGGAGCCTGCTTTGCTGAGTAGGATCTGGATGGTACCAATTTAGAAAGCTCTCTAAGTATGTGATGCCCTTTAAGTGAATGAGTCATTTGCCAGAGTCACAGGCATGGGAACAGGATAGAAGAAGAGCTACTAGATGAAGAATTACTGGCATTAGGTCTTCCAATCTTCAAATTTGGGCTGTTTGGCCCTGAGCTCCAGAAGGAAGGTCCAAATGGTTCTTGCTGACACAGCACCAAGAAAGTGAGTGACAAGGGCTGTTGGAGGACATGGACACCTGCTTCCAAGCCATAAGAAAAAACAAGTCATCATGTGCCTTCACTTTCAAAAAGCCAATGGCAGGCAAAATCTGTCATGACGAAATGATTTTTTTTGTGTCACCTCTTTGGGCCAAACTGCAGCTTTTTAATGGCTTGCCATGTGATAATTCTAACAAATCCTTCATCTGACTTGTTCAGCCTTACCCTCTATGCAGCTGTGGGCAGAGAGTGAGGAAAGCCTTGCTGCAGTATGTTTGCAGCATTATCTCTACTTATGTGTTGAGTTCCTGCAAACCCAGCTACTGATACCTCTGCACTCCTGTGTTTATTACTGGTGACAAATTAAAAATAAAGCTTCAAGTATTAACATAGCAGAAAATCTCATCGTTAAAAATTAAACTGTCAACTACTTTTTGAAAGCTGTCCTTTTTAGGAAAGTGCAACTTTTACAATGTGCAGTTGGAAGATGGATAACATAATTTCTTTCCTGATGGTGCTGCTCTTTTCTATTTGACAGACATTTTATTTTAAAGTGTGAGGTTGATATAAGTGTGCCAAAAATGCTGAAATTGAATTGCAGAAGGGTAGGGAAAAAAATCTGTTGTTTTTATGAAATGTGCAAAACTATTTAGATGTTTTGTTTTACTCTATGGGTTCAAGAAGCAATGATGCAAATCAAAATAATTTTTCTTAATTAAAATAAATTAAAATCTACAAAGACATTGCAAAGGATATCACAATAAGATAAGTAAGCAATTGCACACAATTGAGACTCAAGAGTGAAAAAAAAGGGGTTCAGGTATATAGATTCAAAAAATCCTCTATAAATATTGATTGTGTGTGCTAGAAGGCAAAATTTAGCCAGTTATTTCAAAATTCATTGCTGATATTCTGTCATTTGTTCTTTTCTCAATACACCCAACTTCATAAATACATTTCTGTTTAAAACATCTTCTCAATGTCTGAAAGGTTCAGTAAAACTAAGCAGCTGGGAGGAGAAAAAAGCACAAAGTCCTTGCAGGTTCTGTCCACATGAATAGCAGCAGGCAGCATTGAAAACTGGTGCCCCAAGTGGCACCAGGGACTAAGGGCTTCATCAAGAGCAAAGTTATTCATAGGAATAACTGAAAAATGGTGGGACAACTCACATGACTGGAGGACTCTGATGGATGGCTCAGGCTGTTTCAAAGAGACAGGCAGGGCAAAACTGGAGGAGTCTTGCTCTTTGTCAAGGGGAAGTTCTGATGCATAAAAGTCAACCACAGCAGCTGTGGAAGCCCTACAGAATGCCTCTGGGTCAAGATCAGAGAAGTCATCTTCAAGGGGAATGTTTCAGTAGGCAACTTCTACTGACCTCCAAACCAAGACAATAAGACCAGCAAAGCCAAATTTGGGTCACTTAAGCGAGCTTTGGAAGGGTCACAGAACCTGGTTCATGGGGATGACTTCAGCTGTCCAGACATTTGTTGGAAGAACAACACAGCAGCTCACGTTATCCATCAAGTTCCTGGAGTGCCTAGGAGGACTACTTCATCATACAAATGTTAGAGATGTGCCAAGCAGGAATGAGGCACTGCTGGACTCACAAACCCAGAAAACCTGCTTTGAAATACCTTGGCCAGTGATAGCCTTGGCTATAGTGATCACAGCACCGTGGAGTTTGGGGTTCGGCTGGGCATGCCAAGGTTAGTGCTAAACCAAAGGTTTTACACTTTAGAAGAGCAAACTTCAGGCCACTCAAAGCTCAGGTGGAAGGCAGGGTAAGTGGAAAGAGAGGGTGGTTGTGTCCTCTGGAACCTTCCATAGAGTAAAAACATGCAAACAGTCTGGACAGCATCCAGAGAAAAGAAACAAGGACAATCAAAAGACTTGAAAGTCTGCCATATGAAGAAAGAATTGGGTTTGTTTGCCCTTGAGAAAAGAAGGCTTAGGGGAGACCTAATCTTGCAGGGGACACCGTCTAAGAGAAGCTGCCACTGCCATGCAAATAACATCAACACAAAGCAACAAGTACCTGACAGCAAGATGGAAGCATTATTGAGACAACAGAAGTGCTTGGTTGCATTAACTTCATGGCACCATCCAAGCTCCTGAGTCAGCACTTCCAGTGTCTTGCAAGGCTGTACTCTTGGTAGTGATGGTGAGCATCAAAAGGAAGGGGAGACGACAGTGCAAAAGCTGTTGTGCTGCAAAGAAGGTAAAGTGAATTTTTGGTTGCATCATGCAAAAGCATATGATTCTGCTTTATAGAACGTAGCATGTTTCTGTGTTTCAAGAGATGAGACTTTCACATTCTGGCTGGTTCTGGGGTAAGATGTTAGGCTGGGTCATGTCCAAGCAGAATTTACCTGCAGTGATGGCAATAGCATGTTACACCAGCAAGGACTAAAGACATGCTGGTGCTGGAGGAAATTATCTATACTCTGGTTGTTTTGGTCTGAGGGCTAAGGAGCACAACTGCCTTCATGATCCCCTTTCTTGGGCAGCAGCATATATTGAGCAGGCTGATCTCCTTGTCACTCTAAACTAAACATTGTTGGCAATTACTTTGAAACAGCTCATTCTTTAGTAAATGCTATCTTGATGACATTATTTGAGGTCCTGGTCTAGAAGCTATGTTAGGTCTGGAATCTGTATTCCTAGTTAAATCTCCCAGCCACAAGAGGTAATGGCAATTAGACAATTGGAGGAGGGTTTGCTTGGCCAAGGTGCTATGCAGACATGGTAGCTCCCCTGTAGAACCAATGGGTTTGCTTAATCCCCCAGTATGCCAGAAGGGGTTTTATGAGGCTTTTCAAGATGTAATCCAGAGGACCTCATGGGTTTTTTCTGCTTTTTGTTCTGCCTTGGACAAGAAGATAATTTCAGACTGAGGCATCTGTAGCATATGTTTTCTGCAGAGCTGGTAATAATAGAAACATTTCAGTGAGGTCCCTGTATGAGTTACGTCACTTGTTTTTTGACTCGGCAGTCAGAGAGGAGCTAGCAAGGAAGCCTGCTGTCAGTGCTGGAGAAAGGATGTAGGTCCTGGCGGCAAGCCCAGGCCTGCTCAGCAGATCAAAGGCTCTCCCCTTGGCTCCCATAGCAGCCGGAAAAGCAGCTGCCCAGTACCCTTTCAGCATCCTTCGTTCCTTTCTCCTCTGCCAGCAAATAACTTCTTTTTGCTCCCCACCTCAGCAATAGTCCCTTTTTTCCCCCCTCGGTATCTGCCAAGCAAGGTCCTTTTATGGAAAGTGCTCGTGTTTACTACCTGCAGATCTCAGGGCCAGCCAGTGGAAACGCACTGGGAATACTCTGGTTCTTACATGCTCCTCCCTTCCCCCAGACACGCTCCCAGCTGCGACTTTAACCTGAAAGATGAGGCACAGCTGAAAGGAACGAGCCACGGTTCTAAACCACATGCCATTTTCCAAGCCAGCCTGATGGAAGATTTGAATTTGGAAAAGTACTTTTTGTGCCAAAATAGCATAACAGCCATGCTTTGAAACTCTTCCCACTCACCTCCCAGAAAAATAAATAATGTGGGTTTTTTGTGGGCTTCTTCGTGGTGGTTTTTCCTTTTTAAATATATGACTGCCCTCCTCCAAAGCTGCTGCTTGTCAGTGCTGCTCCTCGCTGTCCCTGTTAACTGGCTCCTGGCGGGAAGTTTGTCTGCCATGAAAGGAGAGTCAAGCAGACATGTCAGAGAACTGCAGACTCTGCAAGAAGAATACTGTGTCTGCTATTACACTGCTGTTTCTGCTTCAGTTACACTATGGGCTGGTTGATGGGAGCCTTTAAAAACAGCAGCACTGAGCTTCAAAGGCTCATGCAGCCCTTACATACCAAATTACTGCTAAATAGGGGATGAAAGCCTGACCTTTGAGTGCCCCGCTGGCAGCGTCTGCATCACCAGCACCTTTTCTCCTCCCCGCTTTTGAGAGTTGATCAGCCCAGCCGTGGTAGGTGAACAGGCTGACTTGCACGAGTCTGCTAAGGGGCTTGAAAATATTTTTGTAGTTGCTTTTGTAAGCACTGTGAGGCACTCCAGCCTGCAGTCACGGCTGCCCTGTGGACACGAGGTTTTCCTTGCTCAGTAAGCAGTCCCCGAGCCTGGGTTTGCTGACTAATTATCTGCCGTCATCAAGATTAGTATGGGAGCAATGCCTTAAAAGATCTTTGTTCCCAGTGTGAGTTTCTAATGGCTATTAAAACTGTGAGTGTTCGGGAGCTCCTCTGGGGAGCTCTTCTCCCTGCGTTCACACACTGCTAATAACACCTTCATACGGGTTTGCCTGCTACAAATTGCCAGTAATTAATAATATTCCATATAGAAGCATCAGAAACAGTTAATGCGTGCGACTGCAGGCTGGCCCAGTGCATAGCCCAGATGCTTGGTAGACAAGTTTTTCTTTGCCTCAGTTTCTCCTTCAGTAAAATTGAGAGACTATGAGACTTAGTAATGCTTGCCAAATGTTTATGGGTGGGTGGTGGGAACCATTGGAAGTGGCAGGTGCAGAAGCATAACAGGTTGTTTTCCATAGCTTTCCTTATTATACCTGATGCTTTTATAATGGAATCTAATTTTCTAACACATCTTTTGCATAAATATGCCATATTAGACAGTAGTAGCACTGTGAGGAGAGTTGGAGTGAGTGGAGAGGGTGACCTGCAGGGTCATTATCACCAGAAATACATATCATTGTTTATTGTCATACCTCTAATGAGGCACAATTATTCCTGTAAATATTTTTCTCATTTTTGTCCTTAACTGTTCTTCTCCATGTGTCTCCTACCACCGTTTATTTATTATGTGTATTGCAAAACTCCTCATGGGTGCAGTGAGGCACCAGTATCACAGAAAAGCAGTGGAGCCCCTTGAGTATGTGCAGATTTTTCTTTCTATCTCCATTTTCTGTCTTCTCTGCCTTTGTTGGCATCTTCCCACTTGCCTCTTCTTTCCTCCCTGTGAGTCTGGTTTTGTCTTTACTACTACTGAAACAAATAATTTTGATGAAACAAATATAAAGAAAGAGGGCAAAACAGTCTTGTGTGATTTGGTTAGTAGTGAAACATGCAGCATTGTAAAATATCAAAACCCCAATGACTCTGTAGGAAAATTCAGGTAACAAGTAAAACACATGGATACATAGAGTAAACATGTGGATGCACCAGGCAGGATTCAATTCAAGACCATGATGTGTCTTTATCCCAGGAGAGATATGAGATAGTGATAGGCCCTGGACTTCAACAGTTTTTAGAATTCTGGAAAATTAATCATTACAGTAAGTTTTTAAAGGATTTCAAGGAGTGGGTGAAGAAAGTAATTTGTCTTGAAAGGACAGCTCAGCGCGTTCTTGATCTTTTTACTGCCCCGGTAAATCATTTATCAGGGAAAACTTTCAGAAAACTCCCACACAAACTATGCTAGACAGAGTCTCCCAAAAGTAATATTACTCCTCTTTTATGTTTTTCAGACCTAAAAAAAGAGAGTCTGTAATACCAGGGTGGTACAGGCCCCTGCTTAATAGTGTGAGGGCTTGAAAGCTTGCCTCTTCTGAAATACTAAGTGAATTGTTCAGGACTATTTCAGGATGTGGATTTCTCATTTAACCTTGCTTTTATGTGTTTTGTTTCTGTGATACCTGACACAAAATTCGAAATAGTACCACAGTGTGAGATCTTTTCTCTTTTGAATTATTAAAATGGAATATAGGCATTACTTTTTCCCCATTAATTGTTCTGGTTGATTTCCCTAGCTTACAGCAAGGTGTGGTTTGGAAGGCTCAGATTTTAAAATATTAAGAGAAAGGGGGAAAAAAAGTGAAAAGGAAGAATTTCTCCCTGTACATCAGAGGCCCCTAGAAAATCTGGGATCACATACATGACTTCTGGAAGGATGCTATTTAACTTGTGTTCATCAGTTATGAGGTTTTCTCTGGTCTAAAATATCCCAAACTGTCATTTGTATGCAGCATCATCTCCAAATCTGGAGTAACAATAATGAGGTATTAAAAAGGAATTTCTCTCTGTTTATATTTTGAGTTTCAAACAATTCAGTTGCAATTTATTTATTACAGGAATATTAATTTAATTCAAGGACCAGAGCTTTGAAAGCTTTCTAACAAAATGTTAAGATTGTCAATACAAATGTGACTATGAGGAATATTGGATAATTTCTACTATTGTTTTCTCCATGGCCATGACCTTTTTCCCATCATAGATGTTAGCATATTGTGAAAGGGAATAGTATAAGAGGCACAAGGAATAACTTTGTGTTAATTTCCTTTTTGTTTCCAAAACAAAAGAAGGTGTTGAAAAAGTTTTGTGCAAATGAAAAGTGTATGCACAAAGTAGCTAAACATGCAAGAGAAATGTACCTTTTTTATTATTATTATTTGCACATAGCATGAACTATAGATAGATTTTAATAAAGCTCCTTCATCCTAACTATGTAATTAGCCCCACTTCCCGTGGGCTGTGAGAAACCTGGAGAAACTGAAAAAAGGTGAAAACAACAGAGTAGGTGGAGATTGTAGAGAGAGAAAGGGCTGAAGTGAGAAAGAAGTAATCCAAGGGAAAACAGGCTTCATCTGCTATGTTTCTCATGGAAAAATTGTCCTCACCCTTGCCAGCCTTGAAACTTGGAGGTTTTAATTGTGGACTCAAAATAAGAAACCTGTGGTTTTCCCATTCAGATGGACTCCGTCTCCCTAACCACAACATCTGTGAAGCAACTAGGGTGTTCTAAGCTTTCCCAAAGCTAGAATTTTACAGCTCTTTTTCTGGAAGAGCTACTTGAAACAACGTGACAAGGGCCTGTATAAAATGCTCTGTAACAAGTAATTCACGAGTGTCAAATATGATGTTAAAAATCCCCCTCCCGCCCCCATACCTATCCATACCCTAGTTCATCAAGAAAATTTGATTCCTCTCACCCCAGACAGTATTTACCTGGCACACAGACCTGCTCCTTGTGCCCTTACTCATCTCTGCTCTAGGGCTGTGTCTGTCTCTTCTAGCTCCATGTCTCAGGAAGACAGTGCTAGCTGTTCCCCAGCATTAAAGCAAACATGGCTGCAAAATCCCTTCCACACTGCAGCTATTTCGAACAAGCTGCTGTGAAGGAATTCCTGCTAAAAACGTAAGAGAAAAAAAGAGCTGGTATCTCAAAATACTTTCCTCGTTGCAGCAGTCAGCTGAGGAGGAATGTGAGGAGAGAACAACATAATGCTGTTCTCAGGTAATGTGGGGTAAGAGCAAGAGGGTAGGAGACACTGAAATGTGTTCATAAAGGAGGAGAGGAAACCTCCAGACACACAAAGAGGAGAGGCTAATGTGCCTTCAAAGTACATTTAACGTGGGATTGCTGACATGTCATCACAAGCACCAGCACAGAGCTATTACATGGGTCACTGCAGGGACAGGGTTACCGTGCCCTTCTGTAATCCTGTTGGATTTATTTTACATTTAACTTTGCCGTTGAATTCCACCTTGTATAATGTTTGGTTTAGGAATAAATGCTACAGCATACCATTTTTTAATTCTTACCTGGCAATAGGACTTGTAACCCCAACTCCCCCCTTATAATTTTTGTCTGAAAAGTAATCTAAAGTCTGAATAGTTTCCATCACTCTTCATGGTATTTTTCATGGGAAGTTCAAAGAGAACTTTTCATTTCTCAGATACTCATGTTGTTTTTGCAGGTGCTTTACAAAAGTTTCCATTAACAAATAAACAGTAAGAGTCAGGTGTGATGAAAATTGCTCAGCCACAAACCATCAACACTGAATATGCTAAGATACAGTTGAAGTGAGTTGCTTAACAAGTGCTAAAATCTGACCTAGTTCCATAAGAGGTGTTATAGAATGATGCTGCACATAACAAAAAAATACCAAAAATCTTTTTTCAAGCTTTGTGAATAGTAAAAGAAGTGACTATGTTCATTATTGGTTACAAACACTTTTAACCCAAGCTTCTTCTTAATGCAGTTTCACTGACACACTCACAGCCTTCCATGATCCAAAGTACAGAACCATCATCCTTCTTCTTTTCCACAAAAAAAAAAAAAAGTGGTTTTAGAAGCAAGAGCAAGCAAAAAGAAAGCAAAAAGCAGCAGCACCTCAAACATGTTGACTGATGTCAGAAAACTTGTGGCAATAAAACAGATATGACACCTTCCAATTCTCATAGCTGGATATTGGTATGAATATGGTGGGAGGGTGTTGAGACAAGGTCAGGGTCTAAACTATATGTGCTCCAAGCATTTGCATGGAAACTGGTGACTGGTGAGCCCTGGCTTGCCTGGCATCCTAGGAAACAAGACTTTCTAAGGATGTTTCCACTGAAGGAAGACGCAGCATCAGCAGGTGAACAGCTGCCTTTGTTGAGGACACCTGACCAGCAGCAGTCACTAAGTCCATCCGTAGTTTCCCCTTTGGTGGCAGCATGAAGAATATCCCAAAAACACCTGTGCCTGAGCTCTGCCTCCCTTGTCTGGGTCACTTGTGCATGAGGTCACAACCCTGAGCTGTGCAGGTGGTTCTTAGGACACACACCCTGAGCAAGACTCACCAGCTACAGCTCATTAAGCACAGAAGTGATCCCAGTAGCTTCATGTATTTAACAGTGGTGCCTTGTCTCAATTCAGAGTTTGTATACTTCCTCAAAAATCCTCTTACTAATTTTGAAAGTAGTAGAAGTAATGGATATTTCTTTCTGCTTGTTGATAAATACATTGAAGACTGTGAACAAAATCCAGACAAAATGTTGCTTGGGGCAGAAGCCATTATATTTGAAGAAGTCCTTGACATCTTCTGGAGCAAAATATATCTTGCTATTTTTCTTTTTTTATGTTTAATGTATCAGACTCATGCAAACAAGGATCTATTTACAAATCTATCTGAACAAATAGCTCCAAAGACAAAAGGTTATTGCCTAATGATTGTCACTGTGGTAGCAACAAAAATTTAATTATTAATGGTAAGACTTCATCTCCACCATTTTTGCAGACTAATATGCCTTGTGGGATAGGGAATGTGCTTCATTAGGGGCTTCTCTTAAAAAACAAATGCAAACCATATGCACGTTCAGCTCAAGGTCTTTACCTCAGAAATAATTATGTCCATAGCTACACACTGCCTGTTAGCTAAATGTCATTCAAGGTCTTGCTTGTAATATTAGAAGCATGAGTAATTCCAGATTAACCAAGTTCCTGAAAAGTATTTTGAGAGCTATTCTTTAAAGCAAATTAGATTGTGGGACATAGCTCAAGGCAGAGAGAGGACACTGGAAACCTTAAGGAACGAAGCAGTCCTCTTGACATTTACTGCAGGGTTGTCTGTGTATTGTTAGGCACAGGACTTTTGTATGTGAATAAGAGCCACATGTACATGAAGAGAGAGAAAAAAAATGAAATTTAGGGGAGATTAGTTCAAATGGTGCCTACGCATTTGTGATCTCCAAGGTCGAGGTAGGAAGTGCACATGCAAAGGTCCAAAGTTCCAGTGAGACATAGAGAGGGATCGCAATATTCAGAAATACAGCATCTTATTTGGCAGGAAATAAAATACAGAAGCACAAGGGTGTAAGCATATGTATTTTGTTAAGCATATGTATTGTGTACTGTCCTTAAATATAGTTGCTGGTAAAAGGGGATTCTGCTATAAAGAAAGAAACATATCTCCACTCAGTTCTTTGGCAATTTAGCTATTCTCGATTTCATCAAATAGGAGAAATATTTACCCTGACAAGGGGTTCCTTCAGACCTGGGGACATTAACCAATTGCAGCTTAAAGAAACTGGGCATGAATGAGTAAAGACAGAAGGAAAAGAGTGTGAGGGATCAGCATGTGTGAGAGAGAGAGAGAGTGAGAGCTGCTCTTTCTTGTAGGAGTTAAGATGGGAAATGATACCAGTCCTTAGGTATTATGGTCAGTGAAGTGTTGGATCTGGACCTGCTAGTTTAACCCTTGCAGTATCAGATCTGACCTTCTGATGGCAGCCACATGGCCTTGAGTCTGTGAAGTGGCACAAAGCTGGCAGCTCTGCCTTGCAGTGTCGCAGTCCCGTATGAGATCACCCTACGTGCAGGGCAACCTTGAGTGGTCCTCAGAGGGACAGCAGTGTGTTATGCATCACAAGCTGCTTAGTGTCCTGCCATGGTGACCCCCATTCCCAGAAAAGCACCTGCTCATGGCTGGTCAGTGAGGCTATGGATGTGCTGGAAAAATCATGGTGCGTTCTTACTACACGATATACGTGTACACAGTCACATATCTGGATCTATTTCTTTTCAGTTTATACCTGTCTAGTTCTGTCGACCTTGGTGGATTTATCCAGGTGTATGTCAGGCCAGAATCAAAGCCTCTTCTCTGTCAGTGAAAGGGAGTCAGAAGCTGGGCTGGTGTGCTAAACACAACACATGATTACTAGGAGAAATGACTTGGCAGGAGTTGAAGCACCAGACATACAGAAAATGTTTGCTTTGAAATTCCAGAGACTTGACTGTCCCTTTGGTTTTTTGGAATGCTTTGATTTAGTCATGTGGGGTGGGAGCTGGCTGTAACCTTGCAAGGGCACTGGGAACAGTACCTCTTGTGCAGCTACAGGAGATGTGAAGGGAATTAACTGTCAGCAAGCTTCAGGGAGACAGCAGATGTATACGTGGTTAAGAGAAGTTTGGCTGGCTTGTAAAATTTATTTCCACCACAAGATCAAAAGTGTATAAAATATGTAATCCTTGGATGTGTAATGTATAACAGGACATAGCAGTGTGAGGGAAGAGCAAATTCATTGCATGCGAATGGCTGAACAGTTTCACTCTTAATTACATGAGAGCAGGAAAAAAGAAGGCCCCTGCAGTTTCCGCTATTACAAATTACACATGCCCACAAGGAACTCAGGATTTGGTGCATTTTAATAATCCATGTTATTATTCATTTTCAAAAGTAAACATTCCAAGCCAACTCTGCTTGCTTTTGGGTACGGTTTACAGGACAGCCCTTGCATCAGCAGAATGAGCCATTGACGCAAACCTCCTTGCTGTACTTGAGTGCTCGCCTGATTTACTCACGCGCTCCTCAGTTAAAGGTAGCTGGCGTACATTTTCTGCTTCTACTTCTGTAACTAGCTCAAGCGTGAGTGTAGATGGTGCTCCCCCCAAAAAATTTCACTGTCAGAAAAGCAGAAGTGGGACAGGATGCTGTTCCCATGTTGCCAGGGGCTCCTGCTAGACTCCTACCCCATTACGCATCCAGGACCAAAGCCTACATTGCTGGTGTACACACTGGACATTGTTAATGAGGTTTGTACGAGAGGAGAGAAAAAAACCACCTGGCTGAAATTTCCTCACAATAGCTTCAGTAATTCAGCCCTCTTCTGTAGCTTTTGTATATTTTTCATAAGTGGTTCCATTTATTTTACATTGTTACACTGTCATTTTTTTCCTAGGATGATAATAGAAGTAGGATGAGGGGGAAGAAACACTGATTACACACTTTAGAATTGGATGTAACAAAAGGAAGGAAAAATTATTACTGCTGTAAGAATGTGCTTCTGTTCCACCTTCGTAATAACCCAACTATGGAGAAATATTCTGATTAGATTTTTTAAAAATATGTGTTCCCACTGAGAAATCAGCTGATTCTTTCTGATTTGCCTTAGTCTCTGAGAATAGTCACATGCATAAACCTCACAGATGATCTCTGATGATGAAATTGGAAGGCACAAGAAACATGCTGACCAGGGAACCAGCACAAGCCAGACTACCCATGAAAACTAGATTTTGTCTGTATGGGACATCTTATCTGAGATCACTCATTTGATGTAATCTAGGAGACTTTTACTGAAGCGAGTTTTGCTGGAAAAAAGAATATGTAGGCTATAATCATTGTTGACTTCTTGACACTAAGCTTGCTAGTGAGGCATCTGCCCATGCTTTTGAACCTACTTTGACTGAGGTTTGGTTTTTTACCTATGAAGGTGGTTCCTGGATGGTGGTTCACTATCCAGGGGTGGTGCCCCAGCCCTGTCAGCATTTAAGAGGCATTTGGGCAATGCCCTTAATAATTTGCTTTAACTTCTTCTCAGCCCTGAAGTGGTAAGGCAGTTGGACTAGATGATTGTTGTAGGACCTTTCCAACCAAAATATCCTATTCTATTCTATTCTATTCTATTCTATTCTATTCTATTCTATTCTATTCTATTCTATTCTATTCTATTCTATTCTATTCCACTCTATCCTATTCTACTCTTTGGCATTCTGTTTACTTAACATTGCACTTCACTATAAGGTCATGTGGAGCCTGTGGGTGAATAAAACCTACTTGTAGAGCACAACTCTTGTGAAGAGCAGCTGAGGGAGCTGGGGTTGCTTAGCCTGGGGAAAAGGAAGCTCAGGGGAGATCTTATTGCTCTCTTCAAGTGCCTGAAAGGACATTTTAATGGGGCTCATCTCCCAGGTAACAAGGGGAAGGACAAGAGGAGGTGGCCACAAGTTGTACCAGGAGAGGTTTGTATTAGACATTATGAAAAATTTCTCTGCTTAAAGAGTAGTCAAGCATTGGGATAAGCTGCCCAAGGGAGTGGTGGAGTCACCATCCCTGGAAGCGTTCAGAAGACATGTGGATGTGGCATTCGGGTGTATGATTTAGTGATGGACTTGGCAGTGCTGGGTTAATGGTTGAAGTGATGATCTCAGAGGTCTTTTCTAACCTTAACAATTCCATGATTCTATGGAAAGGTTTTAAACTGAGTTAGAAGGTGGGATAGGAGTTATGAGAAGCTGATTGCTTTTAAGAATTTGGATTTTAAGGAATGAAAAAAAAATTTTAATTGAATATTGACAGTTTCTTTAGGGTGAGTTCAGTTGCCCTAGCTCTGTTGCTGAGAACACTGCAAGCTCTCTGACTATGAGTGCTGCAAACAACACAGTCAAACAGCAGACAGGGAAATTGCATTTCATACATAATTCACAATGTGCTGCAGCGATTCCATAAGGTCAGTATCTATTGTTAACTTGGAGGAAATCATAGAGAAAAGAAACAAGCATTTGTTCTCCTGATCTTAGAAAGAGCTGTCTACAAACTGCTGATTTCCACTGCACAGCACTACACAAACAGCAAAGAAGAGCTCTCCTATGTATAGACAAGCAGTGCATCTGAGACAGATAAACTCTGAGGGTAGAATAGTGTATTTTTGTCTCCAGATTTTCATCTCAGAGCTCCACAAAAATGGAGAAAAGAGACTAAATATAAACAGGAGATACTTTGTGCAGCAACATGCTGAAGTTGTTTAGCATTGGGATTCCTCTTGCCTAATTGGCCATCCAAAATTAGTCATCTGGCTTGATGTTCAGTAAAGGGAGGGAGGCTGCCATTGCCAAAGGGTAGTTCATCCCCTTCAAATATAGCTCTTATAAGGAGGGTGGGATAAGTTACTTGACAGAGTGCCTGTGGTTTCCAGGTGTTTATAGTCATTTATACAGGTTCTCCCAGATTTTTCCTCTTTTTGTTTTCTGGATATTTTTGCTAAGTGGAGTGTGAGTGTGCTTTGTATTTGTTTCGGATTTCCTTTTGCAGCAAGGAACTGAAATTATCCAGACTGAAACTGCTCAACACACAGAAGCTAAGTCATAACTGGGATTTTCAGACAGGCAGTACGGCAACAGGACATAAACAGCACGTTGGAAAACTTCAGGCATTGTATGTATACTCTGTGCATTGAATAGGCACTTAGACACAGACTTTATCCTTCTGGACAAAGAGGATGACATTTACTGTCAAGCAAAACAGCAGATGCACAAGAAGCCAGTGATCAAACTGGCATCGAACTCCAAAGCAAAACTATGGTGTCCTGAGATTCTGTAGGAAAGGAGGAATTCAGCTGTAATCATACCAGTTTTGGGAGGGCAGTGAGGCTCAGAAAGAGCATCTGCAAGTCTGCAATGTGAGGCTGGGCTGGGGAAGGGGCAGAAAGCTTGGAGAGAGGCCACAGTAGAAAACACAGTGAGTGTTTGTCCTACAGACAAAGAGAGATGTGGACACCTCAGGTAAAGGGCTTCTTTTTCCTACAGGAAAAAACATCTTTTTGTTTGCCTAGATGCTTATTAGAGTGGAAAACTCTCCAGGAATAGTCAGGACAAAGTCAAAAGAACAACATATATGTCCATGTGTGAGCAAGGGAGAAGTTGGTAGTATTTCTGTGAGCAGTGCTCACATTGCCACATATGGGCTAAAAAAAACTGAAAAGGCAGCTATTCTCTCTCTGGATGTAATCTGAAAACCATCATTAATTAAATAATGCTGTCCTTTTATTTCCAGACTAGTTTAAGCTGTTACAAAGTGTAATCTGTTAAATAATAAATATTCTTGTGTTTCATGGAATGTTCTCTAACTACATAATGATGCATGTCAAGAAGAAATCTGTGGTTCTCCTTAAGCATCTCCGAAGTTGTTTAGATTTGCCTTTTTAACAAGGTTTTAATGTAATCACTGCAGAGAAATATCATAAGGCAATGGTGGTTTGCAGATGGTCTGCAAATGATTTAATTATTAAAATATTAAAATTATAAACCAGAGAGTTAAAGCACAGGCAAGAAGAGTGGCAAGCAGGCCACAAATGTGTGGCTGGAATTTCATTTGCAAACACAAGGGATGGCCTACAAAAGCTGCTCACTGATGAAAGTTCCTATGAGTTTTCACTGATTTCTCTGGCATTTTGCATCCACCAAAAACCTTTTGTAAGATGTGAACAGCTGGGAAGGCAACATGCATGTCTGTGTGCTTTATCCCATGGGGTAGGGCAAAGATGTGAAGGCATTTTAGCAAAACCAGGGTCCCATCAACAGTGGGCAAGTGGAGCTGGTGAGTCACCAAAGCTGCCACTTGCGGTGTGTCAGCTTCCACAAAAAACCAAGCGTGTTGCATGTGATCTGTTACCTATTTATTTGAATGGACAGTAGAGTGGACTCTGCTCTGTTTCACCTGCAGTTTTGGCAGCACCAGAGAGCTGTGATAGATGCTGCCCCTTAGGCTGGGTTACAGCTGCTCGGTGGCACTGGAACAGGAGTTCCTGGCATACTGGTGATCTGAGTGTTTCTGAACATACAGTTAAATTTTTACTTAACAAATAGTCTACAAATAACAAATATCCTCAAATGTTGGTCCTTATTTCAAGTTCAAAGCTGTTATGTTTTCGTGAATTCCAAAGGGAAATATCTACTCTGTACAAAATACCTTTTTAACCCATAACCGACTAAAAGAAATATTTATAGTCTTTATATTCCATTCAATAGCACATCAAAAATTACATGGATTTGTGTGTTTCTCCCCTCCAAGGCTGTGCACTAAAATGAACACAAAATGGCTACCTTCCATTATGCTGTAGCCTCCTTAGTGACTCATGGATTCCATCTACAACAGAAAACAGGTTTGTATCTGCATTCTGCAAGCAGCTCTCCTCCCAGCCAGACAAAATTAGCCAGATAAAACCCCCAAATCTGCATGCCTTCAAATACTGGGATGTGAAAACCAGGGAGGTCATTTTATTTTCTAAGAGAAGCTAGCCTGAAAATAATTTGTGTTCTTTTTACCCTGTGTTAGACACAGATTATTAGTCTGAAAGGTAAAGAAAAGTCTCTTCAAGTAAATGAATCTATTCATACTTAGATGAGCTATTCTTCTGCTTTGGCAACCTGTGGAAACGGTAATCTAATCATGCCACAGTATTAGTACCCAATATGCTGAAAACTTGTAATTCATAGCTCAAGGGGAATGTGGAAGATAGTTGAGAATCCAGTAATTATAGGGCTGGTGTTAGTCTGAGCAGTGAAATAATGTGCATTATTTTGCTCATAAGCAGAATATTTTTTTTTAGCCCACAGTGAGCAACTGAGCTGCAGGGTTTTTGTCTTTGACAAAAAGCTGTAGGACATCTGGTGCTATTAACTATAATTCCCTCCTTGTCCCAGTAACACCTTTATAAAAATAGATGCACATGCACGTACACTTACCTTAAAGCTGAAGAAAACTTTTTCAAGAAAAAGCATTTCTGAGTATATTTCCATATGCTGTTCTGTGAAGTGAAGAACTATTAGGGAACTAAGTTGCATTTGGATTCAAACTGGTTCATGCTGGGGACACTCACCTCTTTAACCTGTGGTGTTTACCTTGTTTACCTATTGGAAAGGATCACCTGGGCAGATTCATCCTCATCTAGAAAGCCCAGGTCACTGGCCAAGCCTTTGAAGCTCTTCTGCTCACTTCCGATAGCATTTTAGTTTTGAGGTTTTACTACTTTAATTACTGCAAGTTCTATGTGTATTTATTAGTGTTGGAATTTGAGTCTGCATAGTCAGTGTTACAAGATACTTTGGGACTTAACATGAAAGCTGTGGATAGACCAAATAATCCCTCCCAGTGTCATATGCTGAGGAAGCTGTAACTGCTACCCAAAAGGAGCATCCCATAAAAAAACCCCAAAGATACAACTCCAAGCTCGGGAGAAAAGTATGCCTTGAAATTTGTTGCATCATGCGAGATGAGAAGAAAAGCAGAACTCAAAGGCAGAGCTGAAGATGAATGTAGCTTTGTATGTGTATGCATGGGTGGCTGTATTTATGTGTTCAGGCAGGTACAAGCACACAGGTATTTATTGTCCCTGTGGGCTCCTCTTCCTTGCCCCACACGCAGTGCCTCGCCCACCTGTCAACCCTGACACGCGTTGTACAACGTGGGGTAAGATTTTCCACAAACGCTTCCAAGACAAATAATGCCATATTGTTTTTATTAGAAAACTGCATGTGCACAGTAACAATTCTTCTAGCCTCTGCCTCATCTGGCAAAGTGCAGAAAAACACTGTGCAGTTAGGAACATGTGTTACTGATGCAACCGATGTTAAAATTGTCACGTAGGATGTATTTCACACATGGCAGGCTGTGGAAGGTCATGGGAAGCTCAGTTCTTGGCCAAGTGGCACACAGCAGTCTCAAAAGTGTGAAATATAGCCTTTTTAACCCATTTTTTCATTTGACAATATGTTATTTATAGGGGAGAAGGAAATAATGTGTGCTCAGCTCTCCTTAGTGAAGCTAATACCATAATCTAGGAGGTCTTACTTCTAACTTCTAAAAGTGGAAGTGAGGAAAAGAAGGTTCTGGAACATTTCCAAGCAGCTTAGAACACAAATTGTAATGTTAACTTAAATCAGAGTGAACAGTGCTTTCCATCCTGAAGGACTCTTAACATGCTAAGCAATGGAACAAGTTCCCAAGGGAAGTGGTGGAGTCACCATCCCTGGAACTGTTCAAAAACCAAGCAGATGTGGCACTTCATGATATGGTTTTAATGGGTTGTATTCTGTTGAAGGTTGGACTCGATGATCTTGAAGATCTTCTCCAACCTTCATGATTCTATCATTCTGTGCCCAACAGACCACATGCATTCTGTTGTGTAAACACGGCAAGGTTTGAAATTATTTGTCTTTTTTTTTCCTTTATCATTATAAAGCTGTTCATAAATAGATATTTGGTTTGCCTTATAAGAGTCTAAATTCCACTTGATGTGCTTAAAAATAGACACAAAGTGATTCCACACAGGCATGTATAAATAGCATTAAGGGTATGCTTTTCCAACTTCACATTTTAAACTTTCATGTAAAGTATTTCTTTATTTTTTAATTATGTAGAAGTATTAGAAAATAAGAAAAAAGAAAAAAAAATCCTAAACTGGTGACCTTTTACTTGGCTCTAAGGGATTAAAAATTGCTCACAAGAAGAAAATAGGGAGAAATAAGAAATAATCTTGTCCTGTTGAGATGACATTTTTCTCTTGATATGCAGGTCAAATCAGCAGGTTCCCAGTCTCAAAGAAAACTGCTGTGGTGGCCTACTTGGCTGTTAATACATAGCACATTCAGCACATGTATGGAAAAGTCAACTGAATGGGCTAACAAGAAAAATATGACTCACCCACAGGACTAGAGCATTAAATTCAGGAAAACTGCTAGGAAAGTTCCTCTTCATTTTTTGAGTATATTTCACTCCTGGTGCACGTGAATTAAACAGCAGTCTTATACACAAAAGAATGGCATCGTAGGTGTGATAAGCTGCTTTGAAATTAATAAAATATATTTGTTCATGCTTTTTCTAATCATTGTGCTGGTAGGAGAGTCTGTGCCCTGAGAAACCTTAGTCAGAAACTATTGCATGCACACACTTTGTTGCTGTTTTCTTCACTCAGCCAAAGTATCTTGAATATTGCCCTTTTTAGTCTTTAAAAGCTGAAGGCAGTCAGACCTGCCCGACCTTTGACAGACTCTGAAGAAAACAGAGGTTGTGGGAGAAGACTGCTGGCTCAATGTGCTGTACTTGTCTGTAGTAAAGTCTTTCTAACTCTGGAAATTCTCCAAAAGTACTGTGGTTATTCCACAATAGCTCTTCATCTGGATACCCTTAATCTCAAATAAAAAACGGGGGTGTAGTGATTCAGTTTAAACCACTTCCAAAACACATGATTACTCCAGAGTAATAGCTCTTTTGGAAAGTGTCCAACTAGCCTCAGACCATCCTCTCAGCTGGGTGCAGTGCAGCCCTGGATGATGCTGCTGTGACCTAGAGCTAGGCACACTCTGCGTATCCTCTTACATCTCCTGTGACAAAAAGTAAATGATATTAATATTGTTAGTAACAAGAGCTGACTGATTTACTCCCTGGAACTGATTTTAATCTTGAATTTTATTTTTTTTTCCCAGTTCACAAGTTGTTTGCAAACAGTTATCATTATTACACATGTATTTGTTTTTCATTTGTTAACAGGCAGTTTAGGAAAAGCAGACCCTGGCCTGTGGATTATTCATCATCTGTCCATTTTAATTATTTGCTTTTTGTGCTCAGTGATTGGCATTTGACAGTGATGCTGCTCAGACTCTGTAATTTGATGAGAATAACAAATAATGAATAACCACATGTTAACCAGGCAGATAAAGGTGCTTGTGTTAAGGCAGACATTCTTCAAACATCCGTGCAAACAGAAATTGAGGTCATAGAAAGGTTTTCAAGCAAAGCAGAGATGAATGAAACAGCCTGAATTGAGCCAAGCTGAGTTGCTCTGCTTAGCATCCTTGGTTTTGACCAACATTTGCAGCTATTTGAATTAGTGTGTTTGATTTTTTTTTTTTTTTTTTTTAACTGACCGATTTGTACAAGAGGATCCAGACTTGATTTCTTCCCCTTTCTTTCACATCCTGTAAGCCTGTGGTAGCATCCTTAGTCAGATATTTGGGTTTACACAATAAAGGCTCAGAAATGGTTTTCCAATCCAAAATAAATACCAAGTCTATATGGGTAATATGGGGGTGTGATAAAAGGGTCTTATTAGAGGGATGACTAAGAAGAGGATGTTTCAGGCTGGGGCAGGAAACTGTAAGGAGAACACTCAAAAATTAGAGCCTTGGTTATAAATTTGATCTTTCCTGCATTTCATGCATGGAGAGGTCTGGAGTGTTAGCTATGTGCATGTGAAATTGTAGGGATTTGTAGGATTATTTTTTTTGGCATGGCAAAGATTTTTCTATTGGCCTTGTGATCTACTGAAAGCATTTATATAGTCTAAAGATGCAAAAGGTCTAAATAATTTGGAGTGTCAAAATTTCTTTGAGCTTGTTTCCTTTCTCTTTTTGTGTCTCAAATAAGTGTCCTGGGTCTACCTTTTGACTTAGCAAAACCAAGAATATCTGGGTTCATCTTTTAGCTAAGTCACTACAAAATGCATTATTCACTTTTTTACATTAAATTAAAGGTGAGAAACGCTAAAATTATTTTGCTGTCTAGGGGTTAGAGAAAAGGGAGGTGCTAATGATGAGCACTAATTCCAAAATCTCTCGCTAAAGTAAACTGTAAGTGGAAAATAAAATGAGTGGTTTGGAGAAAGAGTTTATTCTCATGGTTCTATACTGTGACAATGCTTCTTGTCTTCGTAGAAACTATGTAAAGTAAACCCATTATTTTTGCCACTGGAGTGATATGGCACAAATTCAAGGTTTCAGGATCATGATGGCAAGTTTTAAATTTTCTGCCTCTACTGAGTGATTTTTTTTTTATAAAAAAGAAATGAACAAAAAATAAGGAAAAAAGCTATTAGATTATTATCAGGCATGCAGCTAGTGTCTCCAAGGAAGATACAGGAGTTTGTGTCTGACATCTCCTTCAAACTGTGAATCTGTATTACAGGCATTTTTTTAATAAATTGAGAAATACGTGGAAAGAAATTGCAATGCCTTTCACTCAAACCTTGTTTAGAAGTCACACAAGACTGCTCTGTCCTCTTTCATGCATGCCAGGGCTACAGTCCTTCTGTATCTAAATCTCTTCTGGGTGCTAATTCAGGACTCAAAACAATAAGTGATTTTTGTGCTCAGATTTATTGAAATGCTCTTATCTGTAGACTATAATGACTGTAAATGAGATGCCAGTATTTTTTGTGCTCAGGGCACTTGGGCTGATCGTTAGGAATTTTTCACACTAAGAGTATTTTCAGCTGACTTGTTGCATTATTAAGTAGGACCCTTGTCATAAGAACAAGCAAATAGCTGAAAGGATGAGGTCATTCATAGTGACCTCAGACCTGTCACTGAGCAAGGATGTAACTTGTTCATTTGAATGTAAAATGAGAGGACAGAAATCAAGGTTTGGTGTAGATTTTAATTCCTCTCAACACCAATTGTGTACTTCAAACATATTTTTCATATGCATTGTTCAGCAAAAAATTAAATTTTTTCAAGTCAATTCAAGAAAAGTGCTGGCATTCTCAAGTCTGTTTTGCTATTTTACCTGAAATTAGGCCAAAGATAAGTACAATTTCTTGTGTAAACACTTTGTCTACATTTCCTCCTTATTTGAGACAGGATTGGATTTTCCCTCAGAGTGCTAGAGGATCTGCCCTGACAGGTGGCTTTTCACAGGTCATCTGATAACCCTGTCAGCAGAGGCAGAACTTTTGAGCTGGGGCATAATTCTCTCTCTCAGGTGACAAGTCACTGTTCAGCCTGGAGCACAGATTTAGCTATAATTTTCCTTCTTTCCTCCCTTCTTCCTGCAGCAAGCA
The DNA here is from genome assembly GCA_013397155.1 of Irena cyanogastra. Lineage (NCBI taxonomy): Eukaryota > Metazoa > Chordata > Aves > Passeriformes > Irenidae > Irena > Irena cyanogastra. The sequence continues at coordinate 223,293 of VWZV01008967.1, read as the reverse complement.
GCTCTTGCGTTTGGTTTTGGTTTGGATTTTTTAGGAAATACACGAGCGTAACTTGCTTGTTTTAGACATTCCTGCTTGGACTGGAACACCCCAGAAGTGATAAGTGTGCTGAAAAATGCAGTACTAGCTGCTTAAAAACAAGTCAGTACTTCCCTGTCTGAACAGATGTTCTTGCTCAATAGGCACGTGATACTTTTCTTCCTGAAACCTGCTTTTCCACGGTTATGTTTATAAGGATTTTATCTGTGAGAGTAGCATAGTGTGCTGTTATACCTGCATAGGTTTTTCGACCCTGTAGTGTTACACTGAAATTCACAGTAAAATAGTTGAAACAGTTCTTATGGTGCTTCTTGGCACTTTATAGTAGCTAAAAAGTTGTTCCTATTGTTTTTATCAATCACGTTCTTCTTTTGGTTGACATTGGCTTTTATTTTCTTGTCTTTGGCACTCATAGAGTTTCTTCCCAAAATCTATCTGACTAAAATATAGTAGCCCTTCATCATCACTGTCATTTGAATACTTTTAACTCTTAGATGAACTATTTAATAAAATCTTATACATCAAGTAGCATAAAACAAGATTCTCAAAACTCAACTGTTGACTTTTGAGACAATGTCAAAGAAGTAACACCTTGGTGGCACCAAGTACTGAGAAAAAAAAAAAACATGCTTTGTTTTTAAGAGTTTAAAGATATTTGAGTTAATTGCTGGATCAGGTGACAAAGTGCTTTCTGCTCTGAGGAATCACAACCTATACTCACAAGCATCACAAAGTAGTTTGATTAATAAAGCAGGTAACTATTCTACCAAAAACAGTAAATCCCACTTCATATAGTCTGTATTAAATGCATTTGAATAGTCTGTGTCAGAGCAATGACTTTCTTGATTTCTTAAAATCTTCTGAACAGCCTTAGGGTTGAATAGCATACAAAACTGGTGTACCTACATTTCTGTATTTGCTGGGTATCCCAGNACAGCAACCCTGAAAACTGATTATGACCCAGAAAATTAAATTTCACAAATTCTTACTGGGTTAAATGAAACTTATATAGCTTTTACTGGATTCAAATGGATATAACTGATAACAATGTGCAGCTTGTTTGCATGCCATGGCATAAAAGGAAATCACTTTAAAATCATTGAACTGATGCAGTTAATTACAATAAATTATTTGACAGAATCACTCTTATTTCCTTTGTTTTCATTTAAGTTTAAAAGAAGACATTAACAGTTACATTCACTTCTAAATATGCCCACATTAGGGGTGGGTTTGCAGCAATTTAGGCTAATTAATTTCTAAGCCAATTTAGATACATCACTAATCAAATTCTGCAAGACCAGCTTGATACCAATGTGTGCAATAACACAGAATTCTGCTTACCCTACCTTAAGTTTATTAAGTATTCAGAAAACCACTGGGAGTGAAAACCAGTAGAAACTTGTTTTCTTGCTAACATCAGCAGCAAAGAAAGAAGGTACATTTCCAGACTGAGAAAGGGGGAACAACTTTTACAGACATTTTTTCTTATACAGAAATCACATTCTGAAATGTAAATACCCCAGCCAAGTGTTGTGTTTTGAAAGTTAGCTGCAGTGAAGAGCTTAAAAGAAAATCCTTGCCGTAATGTTGAAAAGAGTGATGCAACATTAATACCTAGCTAACTTACATGCTACATGATCAGATTACTCAGAGATAATTGGCTTGCTTAAGTCTCCTCTAGGTTCACAGGTTGGTTTGTGGGATTCAGGGATTCAGAAGGGGAGGATCCTACTTATTCTTCAGTCTGACCTCCTGTGACAAGAACTATACAATTTCTACTTGCAATTTCTCAATCAAATTTGTGACAAGCTCCTCCTAAAATGACTGACTGGTAAACTGGCTTTATCAGCAGTCTGCCACCATGAAAGGATGAGACATTGGCAGCAGAGGCTCAGGAAGGACAAAATGCAGTTCTTAACAAACTGTGAAGGAAGGTACATCACACAGTACTTGCTTCAGTATGTGGGCTTGTTTCTCACTACACATCTGCCTCAATGGATCTCCAGGTTTGATAGGGTTTAGGCCTCCTGGATGCTCAGATATTAACTATTCCTTCTGTAACTGTAGGGACAGCATATATACAAGAGTGTATTAATATGGCCAGCACCAGTAGTTACTACTAGTACATGGTAATTTCAAGAAATAGCATTTACAGTGACATGCCCAAACACAGTGGGACGTGGAGGCTCCACTATAGCTCCACTGACTTCTGGCATGTTGAGAGAGCTACTGATGCACTCTGGAAATTAGGTTTTATATTCACAGTTTGGGTGAGGTTTTCAAGAATCAAAAGCCAATTAGACATGTAAACAAGAGACAGGTTTTCGAGTTATTAGCACCAGGAATTTCCAATGTGCACTTGTGGACAAAGTCTTTACATTCAACCGTTACTCAGTAGGCAAAAAAAATAAGTGATGGATTCTTCAGAGCATGCTCAGATTTGAAAGCTTCTAAATACATCTGCTAACTACAGTGACTTGCAGACAGTTTAACCCCCTGTGTCTCTGAAAATCTTGGGTTTGGTTCTTGTACTGTGTTTTTACATAAAGATCTGTTTACATAGATGTGTCTGTATTTGGTTAGCACCACTTCACATTTTTAAAAAATTGCCCATTTTGTTTTATTAACATTATTGCCAAGGGGAAAAGATGCAAATTCTGAAACTCAAGAGTGCTGCAGTTACACATAACAAAGTGTTATATCAAAGTGCCAGTGAAGTTGCTTCCTGGAAAATATATAGTAAAATAATCTGATTTCATTAAGCTGAATAATACTACTTTTATTTACTGTTATACATTCTTCATCTAAGTGAGATAAACTACCATATTTCACAAGGTTTTCTTTGTTTTCCATAAATGCCTTTTACAAAATTAAAGTACTGATATTCAGAAAGTTTATTAATTTCTTACCATGATGATTATATTATGTATAAATTCTGAAACATAAAATACTTTTAAGTACCCTATTTTTATCTAAAATTGTAAGGTTTCATATTTTCCATTACTGCTCCAATGAGGGGGAAGTAAAGTTTTGGTAAAGTGCAGAAAGCATTTGAATGGTTTGCTAGACAGTTTAAGCAGTATTTCCCTGATTTTCTCAGAAAAAAAAAAAGTGCTGTACATGTGAAAAGATGGTAAATAATTCAGATGCTGACTAAAAAAGACCACTCTGCTGTACTCTTTTTATTTTTTCTTGTCTTTCATCATGTTTCAATGCACGTAGAGGTTGATATTCTGTATCAGAGACCTTCTACCATGACTGTACTGAAGCATTGGAATCTTCAAATCTATAGGAGACACTCTGTCCTGAACAGACCCACATCCTTATCCTTGAAGTTCTTGGTGGTGTTTTTCCAGATGCTTTGTTTTTAGCCTAAGGTTAGAGGCAAGGCCAAAACTGTTTCTCTTCTGATTTCTCTCAGCCTGACTGAATTTCAGCAGGTATATATGATACCTATGTGCATGTATCTATAAATAGAGCCAAGTGCTAATTGTTTGACACCAGTAAAGTTCACAAGTTTTGGGAGTTAAATATTATAAGCCATCAGTGATTCACTCTGGGTAATAACTTTCAGTTAATGTGAAATCCTTTTTCCAGAGATTCAGTTGTTTATAGACTCCTGACTTTTGGGCCACAAGAGTTGAACTGCTGAAGTTGTGTGCCGTTAATGTACTGGTCATTCTTGTAGAGACAGAAGTTCAGCAGCAGCTGTGTAGTACAAGGAGTAAAGTGGGTCTCCTAGGAAGCCTACATGCCCTGGATTTTGTCTGTGCATCCATAATTTGTGATAATATCCTAGTGATAAACTGCATTTAGCAGACACCTTTGGCTGTGTCACCTGCTCTCTGCACGATAATTCAGCTTCCCTGGGATAGCAATTAAGCTTCTGACTGGCATCAGCAGCTTCCAGCAGAAGAAATTAAAAGGAGAAAAAAAATCTGCTAGAGAAATATTCACCTGTCATCCGCTGGGTATGTACATGCAGATTTTCCAACTCAATTCATTTGAGATGCAGGATGAGCCATATTTAGTCTCACCTTCAGGAGATCCTTCACTGTATCCAGCTGGAGGCACACTACTTGCAAACAAAAATGTCCAGACTCATGGAAAGGTCACCAGCAACAGCTTTAAACTCCCGAGTACACGGGATATTAAGTCTGTGGTGGTATTGTGTGCCATAAAAATAGTTTAAATACTTCGTATAAGTTTCTGCAGGGTTTTAGTTTTATGTTTTGCCTGTTTCCTAAGACAGTGAAGCTTAAGCTTTCATCAAATAAGGTATCAGCTTGGCGGCGAGGGAGGTCTGGAAAAAGCATGGCCTTGGCAGAATTCATGATGGTGCGGTATCTAGGCTTCAGTAGGTCTCATTTGGGATAATGACATCCATAACTCACTGTGGTATTATTCCCTCAGGCAGCTTAAAACTTCTTATAAAAATCTTTGCTTCAGTTTTGTAATAGCAAATATCTACATCCTCAGAAACCATCTGCTTAGGTCTTTATTAAGATAATGCGTGCTCCTTTTTCATACCAATTTTTTGCATGTAAAAATAACAATACAGGATCTGAAACCCTACTTTCAAGCATTCCCCCCAAATCTCAAAAAATAAGGAGGTAAGTGTATGGTTTGAGTCTAACAAGCCAAATCAAGCACTGCACTTCCAAACCCAGAGGCTGCAGTACTGAAGCTAAGGTCTGCTGAGATCTGCCTGTATCTGTGTTTTTTGTGGCAGTTGTGTGAGGTGCAAGAGCACCACTGTTAACACATCCATGTAACAGACAGTAAATCAGAAGACTGAGGTCCATCTGTGCAGCATGGAAGAACTCTTGCTTTTTATCCTCATACTTAGTTGTGTACAAGTTAGAATCATTGAGTCATAGAACGGTTTGGGTTGGAAGTGATCTTAAAGATCATCTTGTTCCAATCCCCGTGCCATGGGCAGGGACAGCACCCACTAGACCAGGTTACTCAGGGTCCCATCCAACCCAGCCTTGAGCACTTCCATAAGTTCTCTGGGCGACCTCCACTGCCTCACCACCCTTGGAGTCAATTCTGCTTAGCATCTAATTTAACCCTGTCCTATTTCAGTTTAAAACCACTGTCCTTGTCCTGTCACTATCTGCTCGTATAAAAAATCCCTCTCCCTCCTTCTTAAGACATTGGAAGGCCACAGTGAGGCCTTTGTGGAGCCTTCTCCATTATAAACATCTCCAGCTCTCTGAGCCTGTCTTCACAGGAGAGGTGCTTCAACCCATTGATCATCTTCATGGCCCTCCCCTGGACCCACTCCAACAGGTCCACATCTTTCTTGTGCTGAGAAAGTTGTGTCCTTTGTTGCTCCTTTCAAACTGTGGGGTTCATGCTTTTTCTCAGAAGAAACACTATTATGTTACTTGATTTTAAATTTGCACATTCATTTATTCTTGTTAATCAAGTTTATATAAGATTACCAAGTTAGAAAGATATTGCTGATGTATCTCATCACTTGAACTGTTCAAAGCACTGCGTGAATTTGATCCCTTCACAAGTATTAATCTGCCTTGGGGTTCTCCTGAGCACCCATTCACTCAGTTAAAAATTTGTGTTTGCATGCTGATGTTTGTTCCTGAGGGCTCATCTCCCCTAGTGAGCATGTTTAAACAACTGAAGTACTCTTACAATGAAACATTCAAATTCAAGCCTTTATTATTATGCAATTTGGGATTATTTTTTTTATCATTAGACTTCCTTCTGAACTGGGTGGTTGACACTCCCTGTTCCAAATTCCTGTCCCATGAGCTAGTTGTTTGGAAATACTGGCTAGGAAGACAAAAACCATGGCTTCTTTTTTTTTTTTTTTTTTTTTTTTTTTTGGGAAAGGTGTTTTTTTTTTTTTTAATCTGGAGAAAGTGCTTTTTTCACTAGGTATTTGGGATTAAACTGTAACCTGGAGGCAGTACAGAGAAATAGGGTAAAGATCAAAAGGAAAAGGAGAGCATAGCTTGGAGAACTGATGCACTGGAAACAGTGAGCCTGATTCAAAGTGCTTTGGCTGTCTGAGGATTCTTGTGCATGACTTAACTAGTTTCTGGATTAAATCTTGCATATACCCTAGAAGAGGAATGTGTACCTGGTTCAGCAGCATGTGCTCTCTGGAAAAAAAAAACTGTGGAAACTAGTCTATGTTGTGTCAAACTGAAGGTTCTTTTACTATTCAGAACAAGAGATTTCTGATTAACTCCATATCTAAACAATTTTAATGATTCACGAGACTACTTTGACTTGACTCTCCAGTCAGATCAGTTTCCGTACAGAACTTCACTCCTTGATCTATGTCCAAGAACATATTTATCAGGGAATTTATACAGCCCTTTAAATTCACTTCCTTATGTGAATTAAACCAGCTTTCATAGTTTGAAAGTTCCTTGTGTGTGAAGTGAGGATTTCTCCAAATTTTTCACGTGTCCTGTGGTCCTGTGGTGTTCTCCCTCTGAGTCCTGCTGCCGAGCAGTCTCTGCCGCAGGAGAGCTGGAGAGATGAGTTTACAACTTTGCCCGCAGGGAAAAACGCCGCATGGATGTGCTCTCCCTGCGCCGACTGAATGCTCAGGCTCTCCTGGCTGGACAAGGAGAGCGCCAGCGTTTTGACAGTTTTCTCGAGGAGGACTCGTTTTGTTTTTCGAGCGGCTTAGCATTCAAAATACCGTGGCCACTCGAAGAGCCGCAGGTCCTTCAGGTTGCCCTGGCACAGGTTGCCAGGTAGTCGAGCGCGCACGGAGAAGAACTCTGCAGCGCAAGGCTTTCACTGTCGTGCCTCAGCGGCTCGGAGGGCTCGGCCAGCTCCGGCACTGAGAGCAGCTGCCTCCGACAGCGGCAGCGGCCCCGGCATTGTTTTTGTGTCGTTTCTGCAGAGGAGCGGCAGGAGCTTACATCACTTCCAGTAATGAAGTGCCTGGGGTTCTTTTATGACTTGCACACTCTGCTTCTCTGGAGCTGTACAGTATGTGCTGCGTGACTCCAGGAAACCGAGGACTTGTTTTGACTTGCTAAAAGAACGTTTTGCTATTTCTCTTTACAATTTCACCGTGTGACTTGTCAATTCTCTCCCCTCTTAAGAATAACTTCAGATTTAATTAGCTGAGTGCAAACATCTTTCATTGCGGTGTGGATTATACTCCTCATTGAGTACATTTACCAACAGAATGAAAGACAACTTAATCAGGCAATTCTGTATTTGTACTGTTGTGCCCGGAGAGCATGGTAGCTGTCAATAGACAGTCGCTATTGACTTTCTTTCTAGTGCAGGATGCCCAGTGATGTGGGGACCCGTCTTGTTAAGGCTTGCTCTTTGGTTCTGATGCTCTCTCTCCTACCTAAGACGCCTTTTCAAGTGTGTTTCATTACCATTTCCCTCTCTGCAATGTAAGAAAAATGATACTTATGTGCCGTGCTGGGATGTACTGAAGGTGCTGGCACGTCCCCAGAAGTTCCCCAGTACCTTTCCTAGCATATTTTAAATGGTACAATTTACACTTTGCTGAATTGCAAAGTAGCCTTCCTCATGGACCTCTATTAGAGAAGTTTGGCACCAGCTTCCCAAAGCATTACCTGGATATATGCGTGTGTGTAAGCTGTGAATTCCTCTGTGCCGAATTTCACTTTGCATTTCCACAACTCAGAGAATATTCTCCTGACCATGAACCACCCGGAGTATTTCTGGGGTATCCTGACTCAAGCAGCAGCCTCCACAATTCTCCATGAGTCCTGGAGTACATGACTGTGCTGCAGCAGCAGCAGCTGATTTACCTGCATGTGGTGTCACAACAAATGCTTTTTGACAGAGTCAAAAACAATGAAAAACAGCAGATTTACAAACCCCTTTGTAAAACTGTCATCCTTTCTGTTAGTTCCAGGTATTGATCATGAGCACTTTATAAAACACCTTTAACTCTATTAACTATTCACTTCCCCAGAGTTAAAATTTGACAAGTCCATTTTTAGCCATCTCTTCTCTCAGAGATGCCGTGGTTTCAGTTTGATTCTTCAGAAGTGAATCATAGTTTCAAAACCCTCACTACCTGAAACACTTTTTTTTTCCATTAGCATTCAACATGTTTAACATGGGTTCAGACATGTTATCAGAAACTTATACTAGAGTCCTTTAAAAAAATCCCGTGTGATTTCATGCCCTGGAAACACCTTTCACACTGTAACTATTCCTACAGCTATGGGGAGATATGAGGCATATGGATGTAAGCTAGTCAAATTAATACCATAATGGCTTCTGGCTCAACAAGCAGGTACAGTGCAAACAGAGAGCAGAACAGCTGTAGCAGAGTTACCTTTTATGTGGGTGGCACAGACGTCTGCCAGTTAAAATGATCTGATGAATCATTTCTTGCCATATGATTACTGTTAATAAGAATTTATGTTAACAAGTTTGTGTCTGAACTTTGCACAGGTTCATGCCTGCATTTTATTTTGTTAAAAAATAGAGCATATCATGGTTGTTTTTTGTTCTTAATGGACTTTCTTTCCTCCCTTGAAAGCATTCCAGGACTTCAGTAATGCAGAGCTGCCAACTAACCCTTAAAGGAAGATGTTTGAATATGCATGTAGTGCTTTCTGTATGTAATTCTGTGAATACAGAACAATAGATTTAACCTGGGAACCTCAAGCTAAGCTTATAACTCCACACAGCAGCACTTACAAAGAGAGCATAGCCTTCAAAATATGAACTTTAATAAAAGTCTTTGTTATTGCCAACATTTATACTTACACTTTACCCCTGAGTGACAGGTTTTAGCCACTGACTTCATTACACTAACTCTCTGTGTGTAATATCACATGATTTTTTTTTTCCAGAACTGATGTAATATTTATGGTGAGAAAATGGGCATGGCAAAATGTTCTTTTAAATATGTCCTCAACAACTTACAAAGCATTTCAAAGTATTTGAGAAGTCTGTGCAACAAGTGAGACATTTTATAGAAAGAAATACACAAGTATGGTGAGTGTTAACCAACTTCGATAAAGGATGATTTGAGAATCTCTCTCTCATCAGAAAAATGTGGTTTGAAATTCTGCATATAGTAGGACAAGGTAAAGAGACAGAAAGCAATTGCAAAAAAACTACTTGAAGTACAGTTTAGCTGGGATAAGTGGCTGGAGACTTGTGAATCTTGTTTCGGAGCCATAAACAGAACAAACATTTTGGTGGAATGTCTTGTTCCCTTGGGACTTAGAACAGTTAGCAGAAGATACATTGAGGAAAACAATCCTAAAAAGACTAAGGAGGAACTTGGCAGATAGATTCTTTCTCTCCCTATTTCCCTACTAGCAATTCTGCCACTCACATAGGAGGAATAGAAGACACTGATAAGCAAGGCATTACTATAGCACTTAGATTGACTTTTGGGGGCTCTTTGGCTAACAGCCTCCTCCTCACCTCTGCTCTGCCCGTGCTTATTGATGCTTTGATATCACATTTGCATCCATTGTCCCCACAGCATCAATAAAACAAGAACTCTGCTATGTTTTTTCCAGTGTCATCCTGCATTACCACCTACAAGAAGACACCGCCTCCGGTCCCACCGAGAACTACCACCAAACCCTTTATTTCCATCACAGCCCAGAGCAGCACGGAGTCTGCCCAGGATGCATACATGGATGGGCATGGGCAGAGGGGTGACATCATCAGTCAGTCTGGACTTAGCAACTCCACGGAAAGCCTGGACAGTATGAAGGCACTGACAGCTGCTATTGAAGCTGCCAATGCGCAGATCCATGGCCCTGCAAGCCAACATGTAGGGAACAATACTGCCACTGTCACCACCACCACAACCATTGCCACTGTTGCAGTAGAAGATAGGAAGAAGGACCACTTCAAGAAAAACAGATGCTTATCTATTGGAATACAGGTATAATACATGACACACATTATATGCTTGCCATTGTTTTGGATTTCTATGTCTGTTTTACTGTTCATTGTACAATGTTTTGTGTATTTTTCTTCTTGTCCTGACAGATACCTATGCAGAACTTGCACCAGCATAATCATTCTGCATGGTACTAATGATGTTTTCCTAATTCATCATAAATACATCAGATGCAAGGATTTGTTGGAGTCTCTGTGCTGCTTGTTATTCAGCTCTGTTAAATTACACACATGAGCACTAATCTATGAATCATAACACAGCGGGGGTCAGAAAGGCATGAATTAAATCATTGAAAGGGAATGCGTAAAACAATGATTTACATTACACTATCACCAAAAAAATATTTTCATCCAGCCCACTGAATTAATTGTCGCTGCTTATTCATGCATTTCATAATGACTGGTAGCCACTTGAATGAGGCAGCATTGTTCCTATCTCAGCCTCAAGAGCAGAAGATAAGTTCCTTCTGATTTGCCCTCATTAAAGAAAATTACATTTCGTTACCCCTAGTGGAATGAAACAAGAAAACTAATCCTGCCAGAGTTCATTCATGTTTACAGAAAGGACAAGAGTAAATAAACTAGACTCATGTAATCTGCTTTCTTAATTAATCTTTCCCACCCCCTAGTCCTCCCCAAAAAAAGTGATGTGCATAGGACTCACGACTATCTGTTTGCAGGATTAGCTTTTGTAACAAAGTGCTTGAACTTAAAATCAACTGAGAATCAACACAGGTGTTGACAGGAGATGAATCTCGAGCGAATAGAATAGCAATCTACAGTTTATCGGCCTTCACAGGAAGACACAATTTTTTTTTTTCTTGCAGAAGGTGGTTGTAAGCACAGCACTATGTGCCTGGACAGGCTTATCTGATTAGTAAAGTCTAAGAATTTACCATGAAATCTCTGTATCAGCCGGATGAGATAGATGAGAGGTGCTGTGCTGAGGTATGCCATCGCAGGAGTAGCTGCTGGAGAAGCTGTGACTTTTTTTCTTAATTCTTCTTGGAAAGGCAATAATAACTATTGCCTGTGGGTTCAGTTCACTGCCTTTGTTGTAGACTTTTACTGCTTCACAGTTGTTTGTTTTGGGTATATTCTGAAAGAAGGGCTGATGTTCAGTGTTAAACTCAGGAGAAAGATCCAGGTGGGACAGGGATAGAGGAAAACTCTTGTGTTATGTATTCTCATTCCCAACCAAACCTAAGATGCCATTATATTATTGTAATCCCTCATTTCACCAATCCAAGAAACCAAGACTTCTTAGCAAAAACCCTGCAAAACAATGGATACAAGGAAATAACTTCATGTTTGCAGAAGCCAAAATGAGCAATGGTAATGTGAACCATGGTTCTTGAGAGACCATCTCCTTGCTATCTCTTCTTAAGGTAGTGTTGCAAGTAATGAATGCTGCTTTTGAAAGGTATAGAGGCCTCAGTTTCCTGAGATCTGAGGAAAACAGAGCTCCAAATGCTCTTCAAGCTTTTGACAATCTCCCTCTTAAACTTCGGAGTTTACAGATGACCAGTATAATCACGTGAGATAATCATGAAATCTGGGGATGGTACGTGAGAGTCTGCCAAGGCAGGATTTGTGTACAAACCAATGAAGATGTGGTACAAACCACCTGAAGCTGGGATGACATGAAGCGAAACCTTCAGCAGTGATACAGCCTGACAGGATTCCTGCCTGTGCGTGGTGCCACCCTCACAGCTGTGCACATCAATGAGATTTTTAGACTCAGACAGGCTTCACAGATAAAAGAAACTTACTTCACTAGTCTGCTGTCTGATCCCCTTTGCAGCATCGTTGCACAAGCAGTCATGCTGGTACAGCTGAAGGAGTAGTGTGGGAGTAGAAATACCTTAAGATAGGTGTTGATGCCAGAAATTACTTCTCTTACAAACAACTGCCCTAAAGGAGGTAGGTACACTGTCAGTCCTCGGACTGGCAGTAGAGTCAGTCTCTCTTCACTGAGTAAAGGGAGCCTAGTTCTGGCTTAGTCTGAACTCAGACCAAGTATACACCTTAATGGTAGTTCAACCCATCTCTGTAGAGCAGGGCAAGCTGCAATAGCCACAGGAAGTTCCAGCCCAAACTCCTGTTTGCAAGATGAAGCAGTAAAGAAAATGCATCTAAGTCTCATATCTGCTTTCTTAAAATCTTTTCTCTTCAGTGCTCGGATTTGAGGCACTAACATTTAAACAAAATAAACACCTGATTTTGATATGAGTTCATAGATGCATGCACATACAGGTAGAAGGTAAAATCAAACAAATGGTGAGGCACAATAACTGGAGTTACAGCTGCTCAGAGGTGTGCTCTGACAAATGTGAACATCCAGCCTCCATAAAATACCAGATAAAATCCATCTGCATGTTGCAGGCTGAATACTGTCTTACCAGAAATGCTTTATAGATTAAGTGTAATGAATACTCATTAATAACCTCAGAAACTAGCACAACAGAGAGGAACTGAATAGACGAAGGACCTCATGGTACAAGCTTATGTGAAGACACTTAGCAGTTAAGGTGCATAGATACTGCAAGTAGCCAGGTGATATCTCTGCTAAAATACGTTCTAATTACCTGTCATGTTTTGGTTTTTTTAAGGTTGATGGTGCTGAAGAATCCACCATACCAGGTGATAATAAAGCAACCAGCAAGTTCCAGTCCATAGGAGTTCAAGTAGAGGAGGAGAAGTGGTGAGTAAAAGTTAATACTGTTTTTCTAAAGTAAATAATTATGCCACAACTAATTTTTAAGAGCCCTAGTTCCTGCACACATGACCACATAAATCTGCTTCCTGGATGAATTGTTAGATCACTCAGCTGAAAAGCTGAGTCTTCCAATTGTTGTAGCTCTTGTTTTTCAGAGAGGATTTTTCAGGAGCGGCGAGAGAAATGGAAGAGAAGTGCCACATATTTTGAGGTCTCATATACTTTTAAAAATCTCTTTTTCTCCAGAAAATCTGCCTAAACAGTGAACAGTGTTGCAGCTGGAGTATTAGTCTTGGGATGGCTGCAGCAGCATAGAAGCGATGAGGAAAAGTTTACCTTGTTTTTCAGCAGAATAATTTCAGCCACACGTAGCAGTGCAGTGGCAGAGCCAAACTGAGTGCTTCTACTCAAGTATCTCACCTAGACATCTCTGCATTACAATTGCTCCCTTGCAAAAAAAAAAAGTTGAGATTACAAAGTAAGCCTGTAAAACTCTGTTGTCCGTACAATCTGCAGTATATCCTGAGTTAGTAAACAAATACCCTTCAAGAAAAAAAAATTAAAAAGAAAAAATAAACTAGAGCAGCTGTCTTAAAGGGTTATGTTTCTTTCTGATTACAAATTTGCAGCTACATTGCAGGACAGCATAACTGTGAGTAGCACTTGGGACACACATAAACTTTTTGAGTGCTTGTCCACAACTGCAACTTTTATTTCCTTCCCAAAACAGGACTCAGTGGCTGAAAAAAAGCCAGACACTCCCCTTGCCCTTGAGTGTGCAGGCCTGCCCAGTGTTGCTGTGATTCCAAGCACTCACACAGGTCTTGCTTCTCTTTTTTCAGGCCACTTGGGCACAGTGTGACTTTTGGATGCTGGAGCCACATTCCTGATAACTCTCAGTACCCTCCAGTGTCATAGGCAAAGCCTCGGTGCAGTATGACTTGTCAGTGAGGGAAGTTATCCTCGTAATTTCTCCAGAAAAAAACCTGGGTGCAGCAAATCTGAGCTGACAAAATCCAGGCCCTTTCCCCTTCTCTGGCCTGCTGACTTCGGAAGCCAGTGGAGATGTCCATTTTCACACGATTTTTTCCTACATCTGCTAAAAATACTCAAAAATAGCCGGTGTATCTACACCAGTTTCAATTCAATCTAATCTCCCTGTAAAGCAGCAGAGCATTTTCCTGTGGTTTTAAAAGGCTAAAGTGATTTCACCAAAAAGAAATGTGATTTTGCAATGACCCTGCTAGGCTGTTACCAAGTTCCTCATTAACCTGCTAAAACATCTCTTGCTGGCAGACATTTCTTTATGTGTTAGACCTTAGCCCCATTTACCCTCAACTCTTCCAGCACTAGATAAATGAGCACATTAGAATGGATGCTGAAGGACCATTTCACTTCAGCCTGGGCACAAAGGAAATAACTACCCCAAAAGCCCGACCCTCCCCCTCCCTGCAAAGAAAGAAAGAAATGCCTGTTTGTAAATACCTTAATTCCAGAGTCCTCTTTCTACAGCAGTTTTAATTGCTCCAGAGAAAAAGGTAAGATTTGCCTGTGAGAGTCTGCCCTGAGAAAGCAATATTTCTGCATTACTTACTGACAGCAGTGTTTGGGGGTTTCCTTGCTGATAAAGTTGAGGTTGCTGCTGTTTGGAGCAGACGGGCAAGCAGCAATCTGTCATGGACTTTCAGAAGTGAACTGGCTGATAAAGGACCTAATCCTTAGAAAATGAGTGCACTCAAGACACAAAAGGCGTATCATCACAGATGGGCACTCATACTCTTTTTTTTTTTTTCCCCATAACACAGCAGAGCACAATGTATTGATTATCTGTTACAGGAATAGAACTGTAAATACAGTACATTCTTAACTGTCCCTGCACCATAATATCTGCAAAGCCTAAGAAAAGCTCTTTTTAGCTGAATCTTTGAGAAATTAATGTTTTTTAAAATATTCCAGGCTTCAGAAATACTAAATAAATGTAAAATGAGAAGAATGACACAGCAGGAAGGATAAATACAGTAAATTGATCATATTTCCTTGACAGTCTAAACTGTTAATTACACTGTTACAAAACAATAAAGCTCTTTGCCTAATGCACCAAAAGCCTACCACAACTTTCAGTCTTCTTCTTGGCTTCCTGCTCTTTCCTTCACCTTTCCCTCACCTCATACGATTGTGATTCTCACACTAGGGAGTCTTACCTCCTCATGTCCTTTTAAATATTCCTTCTTCTGTTTGGACCAGGTAAGCAAAACATTTTGCCTCCATTTCTTGATCTAAGTAATTCAAAAACAGAGCATCTTCTCAGGACAGCTCTCTCTCTTCAGTCTTCCATCTCGCCTCAGACCTTTCCTTGGCCCGTCGCTTTCTGTATCGCGGGTCTCCTGCCAGGACAGATGCCTCAGTCTGCCTCCACCTCTTGTGCTGCTCGAAGGATAAATGTGCTTCCTGCTACCTGACCACATTACAACTGGATCCACTGCTACTATTTGTCCTATCCTCCGTTCTTCATGTTGCCAGTTCTCAATAATATTTTTCATACCCATTCCCTACCTGCAGGGAAATCTGTGATTTCTGGCATTTATAGAGTAACTCTGTCCAGTCTTTCTCTTGGAGAGAAATCGGTATGTATTTCTTTCAACCTCATGATCTTACTGCTGTTCATCTTTTATCTCTCACCTGACTTCCCCCAGGATGCTGACAAAACCCTGACCAAAATGTTCTTCCCTTTTTCCTTCCAGGGCAGTTTTGAAACGTGAAACTCATCCATGCAATCTCAGGGCACTTCATTGTCTGTCCATTTCTGTTTGTCCTTTCTTTCTACCTGTAACTTCTTCTTGACCTCAAGGGACCACCCTCCTCACTTACTGAAGATAATTGAGTTGTTAAAAGTCAACCACTTCTACTGAAGCAGAAAAAAAGAAATAATTTATTCTGCCAAAAACAATTAGCATGCATTCTTCGTGAACAAGGGGTTTTCAGTCCCATAGCTCTGTAATCAGTTTTAGCCTCTCTTGCAATTTATGTTGCCTGCCCCAAGATCTCCTCCCATTTCATTCTCACCTCCAAAATGGTCTTGCTCATTGTTCTAGATGTACCATCAGCTGGTAATTGTACCGGATTTGCCATCACAAGAATTTTTGAATACTGGAACAATGGTAGCTTCTGGAGGAAGAAGACTGCCATAGGAGACTGTAGTAGACAGATGGTCCTTCTCCCTCTTCTCTGGTTTCTGGGGCACCGAGGAAGGTGCCCCCATATCTTGATGCACGAAAGTGTGTCTTACCACAAGATCTCGATACACAAAGTATGTCCTTCCACAGCACACTTGATAGGGTATAAAGTGGAATAATTTGAATTAACGATATGGTAACATGAAGCAAACAATCAAACCAAAACCCTGTGCTGTCTCTTCCAGGAAAAAAAAAACCCTCACATCTTTGGATTTTGTTACTATATAAACTCGTATTTTTTTGATTTTTTCCTGTAGGTTTTTGGGTTTGGCTACTTACTGTCCAACAAAAAATATCCAGGCTTTAGTGTCTTCCCTAACTCTAACTCAAACTTCTCAACATTGCAGTCTTTAGAACTTTCAAGTCTGTATTTTGGGTAAGCTAAGCAGGAAGTACATGATATGACATTTGGGGTGTGTCCTGAGCAGGGCTAAGAGTTGTACTTGATGATCCTTTTGGGTCCCTTGCAACTAAGAATATCCTGTGATTCTGTGAAATACTTGCATGGCTTTTCTCAGCAGCATTTTCTGGCTGTCTATGTTCTTCATGGTGGAAGCCATTCCAGTGAGAAATTCTGAAGGTTGCAGGTATCTCATCCCTGGAAATATTCATGGTCAGGCTGAACAGGGCGTGGAGCAACCTGATCTAGTTGAAGACGTCCCTGTTACTACAGGGATGTTGGACTAGATGACCTTTAAATGTCCCTTCCAACCCGCACCCATTCCTCTGGCCAGTCCCACCCTGGTGGGACTCATTCCCCACATCCCCTCCCACCCTGTGCACGTTTGGAGGAGGAACTGCTGCTCTGGTCAACAAAAGGCAAAGCAGGCCCTGGCTCTGACAGGGCCAATCTCCTTCCCTGGGCACAGCTGCCTGTGAGCCAAAGGAATGCTCACAGCCCTGGTGTCTCCCAGCCAGCTGGTGGGCTGCTGCAAGCCTGGCCTTGGCAGAACTGGCCATGAGTTTCTGATCACACCCTGCTGGCTGGCAATAGCCTCCCTGCCCCAGAGCAAGCCCTGGAAGGAGGCTGAGCACTCCAGCCAGCATCTCTGCTCTGCAATGCAAAGGCCAAGAGTTGGTAAAAAACAACAAATAAACCAACCAGCTTAAAACAATGCGATGAACAAAGATGAGCAGCTGCAAGGAATGGGGTCAGAGTAGGAATATTGTTCCTGCCATAGAAACATGGTACCATAGCTAACTCCTTCTGCAGTTTGTTCTGTTCTGCTGACAGCAGCTGCAACCTTAGCAGAGAAGCCCACCACCAAGAAGGAGGACAGTCAGTGGGTAAATCAAGGCTGAGTTTAACCTAAATACCTGTGAGACTGACCATGCATCAGTTGGTTTGAAATCCAGATCTCTTCTGGGGTTTTTGGTTTGGGTTTTTTTTAAGGAAGGAATTAAGTTATCTAAGTCGAATTGCAAACATGTTTTGCAAAAGAAAGCCAAAGACTTAGAAGCTGAGAGTTGAATGCCAACAAGTGACCATGTTGTTGTTCAAAACACATAATTTTGTTGTTCTCCATACTGGTTTATCCAGTCTGAGGTTTCATGGCTTTCTGCACCCTAGGCCAGATATCTGCTGCAGTTCTCTGAAGATGTAATTATTACATCTTGTGCCTGCAGGGTACAACTGAGTACAAAAGGGCCAAGCCTGAAAGCAGAAGAAGAAGTAAACCTCTGTTTTGAACTTTTTCCTTTTTTTTTTTTTTAGGTAGACTTGTGAATGTTTTACATGGTAGAAGTAGCAAAAACTTTATCATTAGCTTCATCAGCTCTCCTCTAGTATGGAGTTTTAACTGAGAGCAAGGCAAAAAAAGCTCATGTGGGACACAAATGGTGTTTTGTAAGAGTAAAACATCCTGGAAGTGAGTGAGGAAGCTGGGTCAGAGACCAGAATTACTATCTATTAGGCATTTTATATAGATGAGTTGAAGGCAGGCAGATAGTAAGTGCCTTCCTGCATTTCCATTTTATTCAAAATACATTTCCTTGGAAGTATTTTTTTAATTTTGCACTGATGCTAAATTCTATTGCCAAGTTGTTTTTCTTTTGAAGACAGGTAAGTTACATAATCCAGTGCCAAGAAACTGTCATGCAAACCTGTAGCATACTATTGTATAGATAAAACAAAGGCAAAAAAAGTAGGTCATTCTATTTCATTTGTTAAGCAGAGTCTGGGTGTGGTGGTACTAGCTCATATTGAACCCAGTAAGAGTACACTCCTGGAAGACTTGAAATGCAGAGCCTCCAGGAATACATCCTCCTGTCAAGCAGACTTTAATGCTTTCACATCTGGCTTTTGGCATACACTGAAAAGCCAGGGTGTTAACTGAAAACACAAGTGGTCATCTGAAACAGAAGAGTGTCAGAGTCTAGGCCACTGAAGAAAGCAGAAGGTGGCTGTGACATGGAGGTTGGGACATGGAGAAGAGCAAGCCTGGACTAAGGCACTTGCATTTCTCACCAGTGCTATGGAAGGTGTGGAAAAGTACACTGTGTACTAACACCTTGGCTCTCAGTGAACCCTGACTAGATGACTGAAAAGAAATCCTCAGTCAGTACGTGCCTCTGTGGGCACACATGCTTTTGTGTGTGTGTGTTTGTGTATTTCAGTGCAGACAGGGGATTTGTCAGATTGGTGGTCAAATTAAAGCAATTTCTAAAAAAACTAGCAAGGATTGGACCAATAGATTTTCACTGTAATGTAAACATAATGCTAGTGTCTTTCTAATTACTGATACTAGTATGACAGCTTTTCTCTGCCAGAGGCCTGTAGCAGATACTTAGGAAAAGTATAAAGGAGAGTGTGTGAAGTGTAAAGGATAAAGTGTGAACTAAGCACTACTTCTCCCATTAAACGTTCCCAATTTAGTGTTTTGTTGTTCAGGGTCTTCCTAAGCCAAATATGAGATGTGTAATGGCTCCTCCTGTGAATTTGACCAAGTTCTCTTTGAACCTGTTTTTACCTCTGCTTTTTCCAGGATTCCATGGCAATTTAATTATACATTGTGTGAAGAAGTACTTCCTTTCATTAGATGTAGATCTTCAGACTTCTAAGCCTGGCAACTGGCTGCCTTTCTCCCCACAGTTATTGCACTCAGAGAAATGGTGAAACATCCCCTAGTCAGAATTTCATAGATCCTCATAGTCCTCCTCAGCCATCTGTTTCTAAACCTTTTATCCTATGGAAGGGATTCCACATCCCCAGTGACCCTTGTCCTCCCTTTCTAACTTTTTCTGCTGTATCAGTCCATAAAAAAAAGCTTTTCTCTGCTTTATAAAGGATAAATACTACCAAACTGAAGAATTCTGCACACTCTTTATTTTTCAGTTTGCTGGTGCATATCGCGCACAACTACAGTGGCACAACCATGACTTTTGTATAATTTAACAACTGTTACAAAAGAACTGCAAGCAGCAGGCACTATGTTAAAATGCTTGTGGTTATTAAAAAAATATGTACACAATCTATTATTAAAGTTTTCCTGGGACTGGTATGGCTGAGGTGTTAATTTGAGCCTTCTTCTGCAGAGGAATTGGGCTTTTTTTTTTAATTGGAGGACCTTTCTCAACTCCTGTTTTGCTTTGCTTTACCCCACTCAAAGCCCCAGATCAACAGCCATTAATTTTCTCTATCAGCAGGACCTATTACAATCCTCCTTGAAGTCTGCTGCAGTCCTCCTGAGCTATCTGGATGCACCAGGTATATAGGACATTAAATTCTCCCTCAGCATCCTTCCAGCTGCAGACTAAATATACTTGATGAAATTCTGCTGTCAGTTGTACTTGTCTAATTGGCTACTGCTCTTCAGTGGAAGGTGGAATATAAATGAAAGGAAGTGAAATGGTGCCCAGCATCCAGTTCCTCCATCTCTTCAGCGTTTTCACTGCTGCTTGAGCACAAACTAAAAACAGAACTGACAATGGCAAAACAGCCAAAATATCACAGGGAACTGGGCCCCAACACTAGTTTCAAGTGTAGATGTGAGATTGAGAACAAATTGGACACTAACTACTGGCTGCATGAGTGCACAGGCATCCTGGAGTTGTAAGAAGAGGAGATGGGAATCTCTCCCTATTCAGTTCAAAACTGTTAATCTTGAACCCTAAATATTACTGATTTAAGAAACATCTATGTTAATTACTTTATGGTTCTACCTTCTTTTTCATCATGGGGCAGGACAGCAGTCTGCCTCACTTGTTTTCCACTCATGCCCTCCACAATTCACTGCTGATCAAACGGGCTCTCATTGGCACCTCCTGCAACAAAATTAGTCATCTTTCACTCCTTATACTTCTCTGTGCTCCTCCTCTGTCAGCCTTTTCAGTCAGGTGCCTCAGACTGCAGAATTCTAAGTGCTGTTTACATAGAGAAAACCCACCCCAACCCAAACCCCTGAACCTCCTCTCTCCCCTGCTTGTGCCTTCACCCTCAGATGCCCCAACACAGGGGAACTCTGCAAAGTGAGGGGAAGCTACCTACAGGAGAGCAGCCATCACAATGAGGGTAACACAGACAGGCAGAGCACTAGCTTTGGTGAAAAAGAGATCATTTTGAAACTGAAGTTTCAATGTGAAAAATAAAATGTCTGGACACTGGCAATGGGCACTAAAATTGTGAGAGATGACAGATATGAAATTATGAAGAAGCAATAAAAATATTTATCTGAGTTAAAAGTACTTTTTTGGTATAAATGGAATGTATAGTATTACATAGGTAGTAGACTCACTGGTATTAGTATTTTACTGATTTCACATGTATGATTTTTAAATGTGGCTTGTGAGTTTGGATGTGTAACTTCAAAGGGGTGTGAGTTTTAAAAATTGAAAAACTGAAAATTGGGCCCCTTTAACTTTTTATTAATCAGTAAGCTAAAATCCTGAGCTACTGGCACTGTTAGCTCTCTCTTGGGCTGGCCTCTGGCTTTGTTGAATCATGTAACAATTAGGGGTCCTTCTCTCAATAAACAGTGAGCTTGCATGGAAAAAGAGAGACGCTTGTTTGTTTGCTTGCAATGAGAAAGAAAGGTTATGCCGATCATTTCAAGAAAAAAAACATCTGAGTGAGTGTGCACTGAGAGATGTGACTGCCAATCTTAGCAAGAGTGGCAGAATCTTAGTATGTCCTTCCATACTGAATTACCTAGAAAAAACTTTCTAACCATTTCTCTTTGTGCTCTCCAAAGCTTTCGCAGGTTTACTCGATCTAATAGTGTAACAACAGCTGTGCAAGCAGACCTGGACTTCCATGAGAACTTTGAAATAATCGACCCTCAAGAGGACAATACATGTTCTGGACAAATATCAAGACAGTTTTCCCGAGATGCAAGCACCTCTACCGTTAGCATACAAGGGTCAGGAAACCATTACCATGCGTGTGCAGTGGATGATGACTTTGAGACAGATTTTGATCCGTCAATTTTACCTCCTCCTGACCCATGGATTGACTCTATTACTGAAGATCCTCTGGAAGCTGTTCAAAGGTCAGTGTGCCCACGAGATGGCCACTGGTTTCTGAAGCTCCTGCAGGCAGAGAGAGATCGTATGGAGGGTTGGTGCCAGCAGATGGAGAGAGAAGAACGTGAAAACAACTTACCTGAGGACAGTAAGTAACCACCCACAGTAATATTGCAACTGCAAAGAAGTATTTAATATAGGTCAAATTCACTCCAGTGAATTCTGTGTTGTGCCCTTTCTTACTTAGCTAATAAAGGTATGGTCGTGATTCTCAAAAGGACTGTATGTATGTATATAATAATCCTTATTAAAGCTGACAGGGAATGCAAATGCTCGGCACTTCTGAAACTCCAGTGGTATTAGTTTTTGGGATTGCATAGTTCAACAGATAATTAGGAGAGTGTGGTTAGGGATCCTGTAGTATTAATGTTTCTTAACTCTTCTGTTTGAAATCACTTCTCATAACTTTAGAATATAGTTTAACAGATTGTAGCTCCTGTTAATTAAATTCATATTTCAGTTGCCTTTTCAGATGGTGATTGGCATAAGAGTATTTAGATGCTTCTCCCTAATGTAAGAGATTTCAGTTATGCTTCCAAATTGTCCTCTCTCTCTCTTCCCCTCTCCAGCCTCCCTACATTTCCCTTGCAATTCTCATTTGCTTTGACTGTCCCAATAAAACACACTCTTCATATTGTGTGATAAGAAACCACACACATGCAAAGTACATCTCAGTTGCCACCACTGTCAGCAATATTAACCTACCTGTAAGGTAATAGGACTGTCTAGGGAACCTTCATTACTCACAAGAGTTGATGGTTGAGCAGTTCACATCTTATTCGTTCACTCTAATTAGGGAAGAAGGGCTGAGCATGTGTTTCCCAGTCCAGAATTTTTTCTCCCAGTGAAAACTGAAGGGTTTTTTCCATTTATTTCTCTTACAAGGAACAGAACTATAGCTAGCTGTTAACTTTAGACAGAGGTAAACCTGTGAGCTTACGAACATGCTCCTTGCAAATAAAGCTGTTTCAAGTTTTAGAAGTGAGCTTCTGGGAAACACTAAGGAGCAGCTGCTTATAGAGAATTCAGTTTTTTATAATTTAGGCATGCCTAAGCATATTTTCCTGGATATAAAAGTAATATTTTTCCAACTCCCAAATTAGCTTCTACCAAAGCAAGGACTACTAATTCAGCTCCAGAATTGCTTCTTAAAATTTTTTAACCTTTCCTCTCAAGAAGTTTGAATTCTTCTGAAATGTAAAGGTTTTGATATATGAAATAAATTAATACTGGAAAAAAAATCTTAGAAATGCAGAAGCTGTTTCTGCTGGAACTTTCTGTTCAACCCAGTGAATGAAAAGGTATGATCTAGATAATCAAAGTTAGACAAAATTGTAAGCAACTGGAAATTTATTTTAATGGCAAGTATAAGAGAATCTGAATTTTAAGATATGTAAGGTTTTATATTTCTATAAAATTTATGTTATATAATAGGCTAACAATTTCTTCTGAAGAAAATATATGGAAGGTTTGACCTTAAAAGCTGATCCAGATTGCCCAAGTTCTACAATTTTTGAATCTCATTTTTGACTCACACAATCAATGCATTCAAAAATCTCTTTGAACATGTATCAGAATAAAAGAATTTCTGTTGTTTCTGTAGTATGAAGAAATAAACCTTTTGAACTATGAGATTTTTCGACTGAAAAAGAAGTGTGAACACAAACAGGAAACACAACTTTTATAAGTCATAAAAACTTAGACAGGACATAAGGAAAACATATTCTGTGATGAGGGTGGTGACTGGAACAGTGTTGCCCAGGGAAGTTGTGGATGCCCCATTCTTGGAAGGGTTCAAGATGGATGAGCTTTGGGCAGCCTGGTCTAGTGGAACGTGTCCTTGCCCATGGCAGTGGGGCTGAAACTGTATGATTTTCAAAGGTGCTCTCTAACCCAAACTATTCTGTCCTTCTGTGAACTGATAATACTGGGAAAACCTAGCAATATTTTATTTGTGCACCAAAGTAGTTGGTGCACCAATAAAGTAGTAGGAAAAGAACATGAAGTGAATTTTACAAGGCTCATAGATGCAGAAAATGCATATCTGTACAGAATTTTCTCTCAATGTCTTGGTGTCTTTGATATAAGAGAGTTTTAAAGGGCGTTTTGAGCAATCAGTGGGAGGAGTCAGTTATGGGGAAGATAAAAGAATGGCTAGGCTGGCTACTCCCAATGCCTCCTGATAGCACACTCAGCTGTGTCCTGGCGCCTCTTGTGATCACTGGAAATGGCAGGAGGAAAAGGCTCACCTGGGTTTGGTAGCCACTGTTGCAGTCCTTATTTCGGTGTGACGCTGTCAGCTGCTGTGTCCCGTGGCAGCTGCCTCCCACAGAGGCTGTGCAGGGCCTTCTGCTGCGCCTCAGCACGTCCCGCTCTACCTGGTGCCAAGGAAGAGCATATGGCCGGGGCCGCTCTGCCCGCTCAGCAGTGCCAGGAACAAAAGCCTGATTGTTACCAACCCTGCCCCGAAAAACGTCTTTTTCATACATCTACACTTGAAAGAGAGAGAGGGGAAGGAGGAGAAGAGGTGCGTTTGCTTTGCTCTCCCTAATGAAACATAACCAGAGCAGGGAATGCATCCTTTGTTTCCAACCTGACATCGCCAGCATGTGTTTGGCCAGATAACAAAATAACGAGAACGTGTGATGAGCGAGGTTTTCTCGATGCCATGGCAGCTGACAGAGGGCTCATCCCCCCGGCGCTCCGCGTAAAACGATCCGCGCTTCCTGCAGACAATGCGGCCCTTGTGCGGAACAGCTGTCTCGGGGAGACGGCTCGCTGCTGTTTGACAGTAGCTTGTATGTTACATAGATACGTAGGGTATTATCTAGCTGGGAATGAATCTACCAGATGGGATTGAATGTTTCTAGCTGGGAAATGGAGTCTGCTGCCCTGTATAAAAACAAGCTGTGGTTCAGCGGCTGCACGATGAAATGCCAACGTAGAGAGAAATGTGGCTTCCCTTCCACCATGAATTATTTATTGTATAGTATATTCTGGTTTTATCTGAAATCATTTTCTGATACAGCCGCAGCATGTGTGACAGGCAGATGAACACCACTCACACTTTAAGCTAACATACTTGATGTGATTTCAGTGTATTTTGCAGTTACGTGGAAGTTGGCTACGAACTCTAGGGCTCTCATAAGAAAAAAGGAAAGATGTTACACATCTGAGGCTAAACACCTTGTGAGACTTGATTGACGCTTTGGATCAGGCCTTAAGTGAAATCAGCTGTTGACTTTTTTTTGCGTTTTCCTCAGCCATCTGCTTGCTCCTCCTACCTCTCCCCTGTAAAATTTCAAATACTCAGAGCCTCACCAGAGTTGTTGGTGACTTTTGGCTCAGACCTCTATTGTCCCCGTTTACATACAAAATTAGCAGCATCAGACCTGGCTCCCTGCACAGCTCTGACCATTTTTTTTCCCAGCAGCAGTGGGCACAGGAACATACTCCTATGGCTTTGGCCTGTCTTTGGAGGGTTGTTTTTTTTTTTTTGCTGTTGTTTGTATTGACCTTCTTGGAAGAACCAGAAAGCTTCCCCTGCCCCCCCTCCAGAAGTTTCTCTTTCACATGGGGTTGTACTGTGGCTTTGGTGTAAAGATAACCATCAGAAGAAAATAGCAGGCCTGATTCACCACAAGTCAGGTGCAATGTGGGTCTAGTAATGTAATGTGGGCAAGAAAAGCCAGGCCAATCAAGTAAAAACTAAAACAGAAAACCAAGGCTCTCACAAGACCTGTCATTATAACTGTCTTGTGTGGTGTATACAGTAGCCCTCTGGGCTAATGTGTGAATAAAGGTTGACCTGAAATCTGCAGGAACCTCACTGCTCAGGATCAGAGTCTCTACAAATTCATCCAGTTCTGGCAAATTATGCAATGCTTACACACTGTCTGCTGTTTTGGTTTGTTTCGATTGTTTCAAAAGAAAACAAAAAGCAAAGGTTAGACATGAGAGAATAAAGTTTAGGAAAAGGTACATTTTTCATAATAGTTGTGCATGGCAAAACACAAAGAGACCCATGAATGTGCTCTCAGCCATAAGCACGGAAAACCATTTGCCATTCATTCCTCTGTAGGGCTTCTCCAAGTAATCCCGGTCTCTGCTGTTCCGAGGAGTGAGACAGCCTCATCCTGCAGTGGGCTGGGACAGCCGTGCACAGGGATGGTCACCAGCCTGACATGTGGCCGAGTCCTGCTGGAATCCCCCTGGCTACGTGCCTCTGGCCATATGCCCAACTCGTCCTTTTCTTGTTCTGGTTTTCTTTTGTCCCCAGAAGGGACTTCTCCATACACGAGGGTTTCTCAAAAGAAAACCAGCAAGGAAAGCCCTACCAGTGCCCAGAGGCTAGTAAGGCAAAAAGTGAAATCTACAAGCAAGGAAACGATCTAGTTAGGGAAAAAAAATAAAAAAAATCTAAAAAAAAAAATTAAATGTGCTAATAAAAGCCAAGTAAGTCAGAGAACACATGGAAACTACTTTAATCCAAATTAGAAGCATTTGCTCATGCAGACAGCCCTATTAATTTCAATGAGATCACTCCTGTAAGTATATATGACTTAAAGAAAGGACTGCTCCTTCCCTAGTTTCTTCCATTTGGCTGTTTTCTCCTTAACAGCTGAGCTTAAGACCTGAGCAGTAGCTTTAACTTTGAATTTCCTGGCTTTTGTCATACTTGGCGTTATTTAAATGTAGGTCTGTCAACATGAATAGGCCAAAATGCTGGTCCTTCCTGGCTTGGAAATGGATTGTGACAGCTCTGTGGCAGGATTGCTTCATATGCATAGTGCCCAGCCAACATCTGCAACGCAAATGTCAGGCTGTGTCGCTGTAATTTCAGCTATTGTTCCTGCCACTTGCTCCTGGGGCAATGAGCAGGTCCCTGGTATTCTGTTCCCTAGCTTGGGCCCTGCTTATCAACCAGGTGTTTTCACATTAAGGGCATTTGATAGTCAGGAGTCGCAAAGTGCCTCCTTTGTCACTTGTTAGACCCTGGGGCCTGTCAAAGTTCAAATGCAAATACATCAATTGGGGTTTTAAGGCCAAATAATGCTGTCCCTTCTCAAAACTCCCCTGGCTTCTCTATGTAATTACTTTACACATCATTTCAGGTGGGTTTTGTTATTTTCCTATATTTTGTTATCCTTGTTACACACAGTCACCTTCCTAGTTAGAGAAGATGACAGTAACCTTTTTTTTTTGGCTTGTGTTCACAATTCTTTTATTTTGTTGTTTTCCTATTTCTTTTCCGATGAAGACATGGAGGAGGGAAACACATTCAAAACAGGTCATAGGCAATTCTTAGAACCAAGAGAAGCAAGAACTTACTCCTCGAACAGCACATAGTCTAAGTCTATTTCCAAGAATGTTTTAAAAGAAGAATACGTTGGGAGGGTAAAGACACAAGGATATTCACTGCCATGTGTCTGTCCCAGAATAATATTCTGTGATTCCTAGATAAGAACAGTAATAGTGAGGAGGCATTCCACAGTAGCTGAATTCCATCAAAATAGCTATACGTTCTTCAAGAATAGACATAATTGCCCATGTCTTAAGAAATGTCACAGGAGAGAACTGGATTTACAAGGAAGATAGGTCAAAGCAAGAAGGGAGAAAAAAAAAGGGGGAAAAATTCAAACTATTAAAACAAAACACTGCAGTACACACACTTCTCCCTCTGGGGAAGAGGTGACAGCAAAGCATATGATGGATGTTAATAACGTTGCTTAATGCATTACTGGAAGGCATTCAGATCCAACAGTGCTGAGTGTGCTGTATAGCCCTGTATGGAACAGAAAGTAGACGTGAATAACATTATATAGGTGTTTAAATCCATTATGATTGCATCTTGATGGATCAGGATTTTTTGTTGCTTGCTTTTATATGTTTTCTTTGTATCCTATTAGCTGAACACATCAATTTGAATGTTTATGTGTTTTTCCTCCATCTCCCTTGCTGTTAAAGATTTCTCTGATTCTTTTCTGATTTGTTTTGAGTATTATCTTTGTAATTCTGTTTATTTCTTGGTATTTGGCTGCAAACCTTGCAGGCTTTTCTTCTAAGAAAATCTATTGGTCTATTTTTGCTTTTGATTTTTCACTACACCTTGGCCTTTCTGTTGGGCACCAGAGATTTCGACTGAGTAAGCAAAATGAGCACTGTGCCTTAAAACACTAAAAGCAATGTGGGTTTGGAAACAAAATTTAGGCTATTGATAAGGCTTTGTGTCTTCTAGAGACATTCCTTTCAGGTTTTTGTATGCTTTGTGTTTTGTCTTTTTTTCCCCCCTAACTTCCATGACAGAGTTGGTTGTTGACCAGTTGCACATTAACAGACCCCTTGCTTTTGAGGGGCAAGGAATCAGTGACACTTGACTAGATACAGCCACAGCTACAGCAGAAGTGGCAACAATAGAGAACAGCATCAGCATGCATCCCGCAGTCAGCTGGGATGATGGTTTTTAGGCAAATAGCCAGTCACTAGGCAGCCAAGGACAAGGACTTCCTTTTCCCTCTGCTGAGATCCCTGAATATTAAGCTCTTCTTCCCCAAAAGAGGCACATTCTCATCCATCATCAACAAGTTGTATATGTATTTCTTCATGCTTGGGATGGGATTTCCAAATAATTTAGTGCAGGTTTTCCAGGAAAAGCCCACCTTTTTTTTTTTTTTTTTAATCCCAAGAAGTTGAGAGACTTTTTTCTCCCCTTCTCAAGTCTTGGGAAGCGTCAGAGTGGCCGAGCTCCAGATGAGGCAGCTGTTCCCAAATATACTCAGTGGGAAGAGTTTTCATAACAATGGGAACCACATGAAAGCTCTCAGAGTAGCTCCTCCTACTATTGAAAAGTCCTTTCAGTTGAGTGGTTTGCATATTGGGTTGCATAAATGACTAGACACACCAAGGGGTCCATTTTCAGCACTGTGCGCATAGAATTAGACACGCAAGCCTTGCTAACAATAATTAGAGTTGTGTGCAAAACTCCCTGCGCAATATGCTGAAAATATTCTGCTTAGTGAATCTTCCAGCTCACGGCTATTTCCTGGCAGTGCTGAGCTGAGTTCTGGGAACAAAATGAAAGTCTGAGCTCTGTGTGTGTTCACAGAGCTCTCTCCTATAGGTTCTGAAAAAAATGTGAAAAGACTCTCTTCCCTCCCCCTTCTCTTCCCCCCCGCTTTGTATGTCTGAAGTATAAATGAACTCCACATCCCACTTTTCCTTCAACAGCCTTAAGAAGTGAGCTTTGAGGCTGGTGGAGAAAAAGCCATTTGCCTTGAAGGAGGAGAACACAGATTTGATATTACTGTGTATCGAGTTTCAGTTTATCAGGAGTATTTGTGGCAATCTGCTTAGCATGTGGCTACTCAAACCCTTGGAGAGGCCCTTCTCTTACCAAGCACTGCAAGTTGGCAGTCTGGTAGCCAGCACTGCAGCCAGTCACAGGACCAAGGAAACGCTTAAAAATCTTGTTAGAAGGGGTTATAGCAAAATCGCATGTATTTATGTACGTATGTGTTTATTTATTTATTTTTCATTGTGGTAAATCAAAATACTTAGCAGTATTTTCCCAGGAGAGCTGTGTTAATGCTGTCTTAGCTTTTATACAAAAAGTGACTGTGCCCAAGGGATGGTGCAGAAGATGGCAGCTTAGGACTAGTATCTCTTCTAGGCTCTAGCAGCAATTCACTCACCTTGAGCTGGCCATTTCATCTGTTTGTTTTTCCTGTTCCTCCTTCACCTGTCTCGTACATCCAGGCTGTAAATTTGTCACAGAAAAGCTGCTGTGTCTATTTGAGGGCTGGGACAATACGAGTATCTCTGAGTAGAAATGGTAGTGAGAACTGTGACACAGTGGCTGCAGTTCATGTTTTTCATTAAGGAAGTGGTAATATTTAAAAAGTCAATTTAAATTATTTGTTTAATCACTTGTTAACCAAAGAATTGCGGATAATAAGTTGTTTCAGCTGAGAAGGAAAATTAATGGAGGAGTCAGATAAATCTGTGATGCCAACCTGTTTTTTTAAAGACAGTTTTGGGTTTTTTCTGAGCATTGGAAAGCTCAAACAAATCGGTAGCCACTTTCTTGCTCAACTCTTTCACTCAGCAGTCCCTAAATTCACACTCTGTTTTCTGGATTCACTGTCTTACTGCCTGCTGAGGCCATGTCTGCCTTTCCGCTGTGTTTTTGAGTTCTTGCTTCTTTTTTCACACACACAAAGGCACACACATACACATGTGTTCACACACATGTACAGGTACACACACAGAGACTCCCCCGGGACCAGAACTCCCCAGGGAGCCTCTGAATGCACCAGTCCATGCCTGGATTTTGGGCAGTGTATTCCCAACTACCTCTGTAAAATCCCAGTGTCGGAGTGAGGTTGAATGCAACCAAAACAGTGTGAGCTCCTGCTTTATTCAGAGGCATTTACTATGGGCTGTCTTCTGGTTCACTGCAGCCCTTCACAGCACTCGGTCAGTCCAAAGGGGTAATAAGTACCCAGCTGTCTGTACAAAGGAGTCCTCAGCCAGCTGTGCTAGGACTCTTTGACACCTCCCTCCAAATCTCCAGCAAGGAGGAGAGGCCAGGGTGTGATTGCTCCCTGAAGGATTCCTGGGCATTTGAATTCAAAGGCAGAAGCAGCCTTGAGTTGTGCTCATGCAAAGTACTCAGAAGGTTCAGGTGAGATTCATTGGTGTGCACTAAAACAACCATCCCTTCTCTGGGGCCCTGATCGAGCAGCACTCAGCTACACCTGACAATAAGGCCTGAGTTGCTAGGTGAGGTGGGGAAGCAAACAGGGTTTGAGAGCTGCATGTCCTTGTGCAGGGAGCTGGGTTTGTATTCAAAGCCTGAGCCTGGGTCACAGTGATACGAGTGGTGACATTTCTGGTGAGCTTTCTATACAGCCTGCAAAAGCTTTTGATTAGCCACGTTTACAGTGTCATTACAACTGGTTACAACTGGTCTCACTGGAGGAATGAGAGTAAGATGCAGCAACCTTTCACATATTTTTTGCCTCATGAAGATCTGACCTTAGACTTATCAGCTTTTCTCTTTTTGTGACTGAAAGATAATGTACCTTTTGAAAGCCAGAGCTGACTGCTGCACAGCTTTCTCCTCCCTTTTTATAGGCTTTTAGTTGCCTGCAGCAAAGAAAGCATTGTGACTTACTCTTCTTCTTCTCTCAGTTCTAGGGAAAATTCGAACTGCAGTGGGCAGTGCCCAGCTTCTCATGGCTCAGAAATTTTACCAGTTCAGAGAACTTTGTGAAGAAAACCTGGTATGTAATTTTTCTGCTAGATACTAATGTCTGCCATTTACTAACCCTGTGAATAAGCCTAAATATACTAAAATGATTTTCTGACTAACATGGCAGTTTTTCCAGTGCAGGCCTTGATAGAAATTTGGGAGTAACTCAAACTTGTCAGAGTCAGCATGAGTTTCACAATAGCTTGAGACCCTTAAAATAAAGGCAAAAAGCTTTGGGTGAACTATCACTGAGGCTCTTCTACTAACTTTAGAGGAGCAAGGATCTGTCCCTTGACCATTGTGTTCATGGGCACACGGATGGGTAAAACATCTTAAGATCAGAAATCTCACGAGTTGAGAGATTTCTGTTCTTTCCCAGGTGTTCCTGGGTAACAAGCTCCAGACTAAAATCTGCCTCAGTGGACAAATGCAACAGAAATTGGCTCTGTCTTAATAAGACTTCCAATTCTTAATATAAAAACTGAAAAAGCCTTCTGATTGCACATCTTTGCAAATAACAGCCTACGACTGGGCAACCTGCTAGTGTCAAGCACTGAAAAACTAGGAATCTAAGTGTAATCTCTGGTCTCCTTATGACTCTAAAAATATATACTTTATTGTTTTCAATAATTGCACCTTTCATGGTATAATCATCCTACCAAAATCTTTTGTCAGTGTGACTGTGAAAAGCCCAAATAGAAATTTTATAATGGCAACCAACTTACTCTTTTGGGTTTATTGCTTCTGAAGAGGAAGAAAACTAAAGGCAGAGTAAAACTTGAGCCATGTAAAACATCATGCAAGGTGCTACTGGTAATTTATTTATTAACAACAAAATTAGTAACAATATTGTCAGTGTAGTCTGACAAGGCCACAGCACCCACAAAACCATGCTGACTGGTGTAGGAACTCCTCAGCATTTATGAAAAAACATGCTTGAAGTGAGTGTATGCAACATCCTATTTTAATTAAACAGTTTCAGCTGGGAACCAGCTTATAGAGACACATCTTGTAGAAAGCCCTCCCTCATACAAACCTTGCCAGTGGAGCAGGGATTAGGTTTTGTGCACACTCACTGCATGCAAAAAGTGTTCAGAGCTGGGGTGAGCTGAAGGGACAGGATTTATTGGGTCTGGCCCAAGCTGTGCTGAAGATGCTGAATGTCCAGATATGCTCTTCTGAGCAATGCTTTTGGGCTGATGACCTTGCACACACAAACAGTTTCCCCACATGTGTCCCAGTTTCATTCTTCCAAAATCTGCCTGTAAAAAGCACAGGCTTTACTGTGCTTCTGCATGTAGTCTTCTGAGCTTTTCACCCTGCACAGGTTATTCTTGACAAACAAAACAAAAAAAAAAGAAGAAATTGGCCTGAGGTCTATAAGAGAAAATTTTACTTAGTGTATTTTTGTGAACCTTACATTCTCAGAGTGCAGAAAGTGTGTTCACATGTTGGTATATCACTATTTGCACATGCAGGAAAAGTACAGTTGCACAGGTATCACTCTTTTTCACATGTGTGAGCATGGTGGGGAATCCTGCCTCATGAAAAGTGAAGAGGAGGCTGGCAGTTCATTTCAGTGCAGACAGGATTGCCACCAGTTGTGCCCAGGAACATCCCTGGGCAGATCCTGCCACGGGGGTCCTTTACCCTTAGTCTGTGGGGGGTACCCTCTGCCTTTGGTGAGCGGGTGTTTGCAGGGCACAGCAGCTCAACGCCAAGCCAGATGCCGCGAAATAAAACCCGCCAGTAAGTAATGCTCTGCTTTGCTTTTCTCCTCTCTCTGGGTCTCACCCATCACTTGGATTGCTCAAACTGCTTTGCTAGCGAGATTTGTAACCATTTGCATGAATTCTTTACATTAAGAAGTACTAAAGCCAATGTGTTTTTTTCTTCTGTTACGCAGAATCCTAATGCACATCCACGGCCGACCTCCCAGGATTTAGCAGGGTTTTGGGATATGCTGCAGTTGTCCATAGAAAATATTAGTATGAAATTTGATGAACTTCATCAGTTAAAGGCCAATAATTGGAAACAGATGGATCCTCATGACAAGAAGGTAGAACACTGTAGATTTTGTATGCTTCATTTAAAACCCTGCACAAATACTGGACAGATTAAATAGGCCTCTGTGTTACAGCGTTGACGTTAAAAATGTGAAATGAAGCTCATATCAAATTAATTTCATTGTAATAACAATGTTTACATAATAATCATCTGGGATATTATCTGTAATATGTTTCAGGCATATTTTTAAACCAAATCTGTCTTTGTGAATCGGATAATGGGAATGTGGTACTTTGTTAAGCTTTACATTTAATCATATTAGACGATCAATCGTTGGAAGGAACTGCCTTATATATTGATTCTTAAAATTAAATAAATCACATTTACGGTTCATATTATTGCATACAGCAAGAGTTCTAGGTTGTGTTACTGAAAAAACTAGGGAAGCACTGTAACCATCGCTGACTTTGGTAGCCAGATTACAAACACCAATATCAAAAATATGCCTTCCAAAATGTTACATGAAAAAATTACATTTTTTTGTCCATTTGTTTGTTTTTTATTTATTTTGGGCTTTTTTTAAATGGGTGATTTCGCAAACACATTCACTTTCCTGGTATTGTTGTTTACCTGAGGTAGCATAAAAATCATCTGGAGCTTTGGTGGGGTTTTTTTTCCCTTTTTTTTTTTTTTTTTTTTGGTAAATGTAGTCTTCTTCTGTCACCATGAAAAACTACCACATCCAAGTGTAAGTCACATTTCACTTTACATTCTCATTTGGCACCATGGCTTTTTTTTTTTTTCTCCTCACTATCCACCTCAAGACAAACAGCACTTGGGTGAGCCAAAATACACAAATGTTTCAGAAAATCCTTAGAGCAGAGACCCAATGCTAGAGGAACCAATATGTTGCGCTCCTATAGGTATGTAATTTGGTGGCTGAATTTCTGCTGTGAGTGGTCTGATAGCAATGAATACAGCCAACAGGTAGGGTCACCAGAAGGAGGGGGAGCACGATTTACAGGTACAGTGGCTCAGACAGGAGTCCTGGCTACCTCAACTTACGGTCAGCTGGCTGCCGGTGACCAAAGTGGTGTTTTCTTTTGGACAAATAACCATAATAATATCAAACCCCGTTAATCTTGCAGCAGGAAGCTTGTACAGGCAGTGCTGGTAGCACTATTCCTCCTCCTCCAATCAAGACTAAATACTCATTCCTGACTTAGGAGTGCCATGTTCACACCATTTGTGCACACCTAGTGTGTTTTGTAGGGGAATGAATGGGAATGTGTTTTCCTAGCCCAAGGTACTGAAGGCAAGTCATTTTCTTATCTTCTTTTTTTTTTCCAGTATCTATCAGAAAAGGAAGTTAAAACTGCCAAACATGCATGCACAGAAATGCTGGTATATGGTCTTTCATTAGCTTGTACAGTAAAGTGGGTAGGCTGAGTGTTTGCAATTGCAGCAGTAAGAAATGAGAGCTTTCCTCGAAAAAAAAATGTGCCTTTTCTTTGCTTCTGAAAAACATTACAAAGAGTTTTCAACAAAAAGAAGACTATAACAGTTTAAAGGAAGTTAAGTAGTGCTGAAGAAAGGGACCTACAGTAGGAAGGTAAAGATTTTAAAGAATTACACTGTGTTCCTGTTTCAACAGCATTTGTCTGTGATTTTAGATGAAACAGATCATCTCCTTTCTTAAAAAGGATTTTAAAAAAAGGAAGAAAAAACTTTCTGTGGAATTGATATTTGCCTTTGGCCTTTGCCACTGGGCCGTTTTTAAGCAGCATAGATTAATCCTTGGATGGAGAGAAAAAGCAAAGTATGAATAAGTGTAACTAAGCACCTTTATATTTTGAGCCATGGAAGCTGTTGTGAGCAGCATGAGAGAAAATGGAAGGGCAGAATGGGACCTTTGTAGTGTGATAAAATCCCTTCGCTCAGAGACCGTGTTCACAGTTGGAAGGGGATGTAACTTAAAAGACAATCTAATTAACTTGACAAAGTCTTTGTGGACGCCTGAAATTCAATTCTGAATACACTTTTATTTTGCGGGAGAGATCCCTCTCTGAGGGGTTTTTTTGGGGTTTTTTTGGAGGGGCGGTTTTGTGTGTATGTGTGTGTACATGCACCAGGATATACATAAAAGCCCTCCTTGTTGGTCACATATCTGGAGCTAGCTGCCACCATGATGATTAATGCATGTTCTCTTAACGGTTTTTAAGTTTTTCCTACCAGATTTTCTATTTCTAGCTGAATGTAGCTTCATGCCTGTTTAGCACAAGGCCAGACTGTATGAGCTCACACAGTGAGACCCAGAATGTGGGATTTTTGAGCAGTCACTACACTGCTACGAAATAGATACATAAATATGTGGTGTTTTTTTAAAAACTACTTATTCTGATGCACCAGCTGCAGACAGCTAGCTCCCATCTGCATTTGGGAACGCCAAAGCCATGGCACCTCCATGTTGCAGGAGCATCTAGCGCTATGCACGGATAGAAGAGGGTGGCCCAGGAGCTGGGGCTCTCCAGAGTTCCTCTGCTGAAAGCAGCATTCCCTCCCAGCTGCACCGGTGGCGGGAGGTCGGTCTCTTTCCTAGTCCTTGGCACTAAGCAGGTAGCGGTGGGGGCCTCGGCCCTGGCAGCACCGTCCCCGAGGAGAAGTAGCACGGCGGCCGGCCCTCCCCTCCCCTTTGCCCTTGCCCTGTGTTTATGAACCCTTGAGCACAAAAGCCAGTTGACTGAAGACAGAAAGGCAGATAAGAGCTAACAAACCTTAGGTAAAATGTGTGTTCTAACTACTGATATATCCTAGTTTTTCCCGCCTTTCCCTGAGAAGCTGTATAATGCCATTAACCTTCTGCTTTGATCAGGAGAGAAGGGTCCCTCCTCCAGTGCCAAAGAAGCCATCGAAAGGTCAGGTGCCACTCATACGAGAACGCTCTCTGGAAAGCTCGCAGCGTCAAGAGGCCCGGAAACGGCTGATGGCTGCCAAGCGCGCTGCATCGGTTCGCCAGAACTCAGCTACCGAGAGCGCCGAAAGCATTGAGATATACATCCCCGAAGCCCAGACCAGGCTATGAAGGGATCCAACCGGGAGGACTCTCTCTGGCAAGACAAGCCTCATGTATAATCTGCCCCTCTAGGCTCCTGCTCAAGGTCACCACGAAGTATTTGTACCTCCTCCTCTCTCTCTCGCTCTCTCTCCCTCCTCTCCCCCTCCCCTCTCTCTGTACGCAGCTGCCCCGATGCTCCCAGTGAACTCCACTGCCGTGGCATAGTTGTCGGTCCTCCGAGAGATGTCCTCTAATCACCCTTGCTTTCTGAAGGTTCGCCCATGTCATCATGATGCTTTGTCACATGTACTGATGCTGCCACTTTGCCTCATGTAAACGAGCACGATCCTTTTTTTTTTTTCTGTTTGGAACAAATAAATGCAGCACTCAGACTTCCACACACCTGCGCACCTGTACAGTAGATGCTCCATTTCACTTAGTCATGATCTTTAGTTGACCTAAAGCTAGTCTGTTACCCAGTGTACAGCAATATCAAACTGTAGGGGACTTTGGTATTTTCAGTCATGCAGGGTGATCCTTTCAGACTCTGCCGTCTTCCTCACAAAAGATGAAAGGAGCTATGACTCGGATTCCCTTCTTTTTATTACTGTTTTTTTTTAAAGCAGATGGCGCACTTTATTCTAAACTTCCAAATCTCATCTTCACCTGAATTAAGGAGTCACACAAGGGGAGGGAGCTGGGGTGGGAGTGGGGAGGGGGGGACAAAAAGAAACCCCACAGCTCTGGCAGGTGAAAAGGTGGAAGTATATCCCATAGGCAAGATGGCGAGGGATATAAAAGATCCTGTGGAAAGATACCTGCACACTCACAGCTGCACAAACTGCCTCATTTTTATTTCATCGATCACTACTTAAACATTTCAATCAGCAGAAGATTGTAAATTCGATCTTCCAGGGAAATAATCTATTTTGAAAGGCAATAAAAGAGTAAAAAGGAAGGAGATAAGACGCAATGACAGTTGAAGAGATGATATAAAAGAAGGATTTTCTTGTCCAAGTATTAAGAATTTTTAAAATTGTACTGTATTGTCAATCCCTCTTGTATTGTATTGTATGGATTATATTGGTTAAAAAAGAAAAAGAAAAAAAAGAAAAAAACTTGGTTTTGTTGATGTCTTAATCTCGGTGGGACCATCCCATCTCATACGTCCACACAGCCACACACGGACACCTGTAGGTGAATTACTGTACATGGAGCCTCTGATGCTTTTCCAGGCCAGGCTTGCTTTGCTCTATCCACAGCTGGTTGTATGCTACAGTTCAGACTGCTTATCACCAAACCGTCCATATTTAGGAATAAATTTCTAATTCAGCCTCCTCTTAATGGTATAAAGTACTCACTTGAACAAGAAACAATAGACTATCTTTCACAAGTTATGGGATCAATATGAACTTAATATTTTTCACGACAAGCCTTCCTACCCTGGCTTCTGCCATTGTTTTGCAATCATGAAAAATATGCATCCTAAGTAGCTCATTAATGATGAGCGGAAATGGCAGATAATAGGGCTGGAGAGGAGCCTGAGAGGTCAGCTCCTGTGTGTCTGTCCCCTCCAGCCACCTCTGGCTGGGACAGGGGCTTGTCCTCCAGCTCCTCTGATGAGGAATGATGCCGACCACGCTGCTACTGGAATCTCTTGTGCCAACATTAGGAAAGCTATGTCAGGCATGTTGCTGAAAGCGAGTTGTGTGCGTGCGTGTGAGCGTGTGTGAGTGCGCACACGCGTGCCTAACTGGCATGTGCTGCTGCCAGCAGAATTAGTGTGAGCTGCTTTGGGTGACAGGACTGCTTTGGGTGACAGGACTGGTGTGAGCAGAGGAGCGCTCTGCAGTCCTCAGCGCGTGTGCAGTCCTGGAGTGATGTTTTCCAGACTCCTCTGCTGCTCCCTACATGCTCTTCACCCTGTCTGCCAGGGCAGGGGTACACGGGAGAGGAAGGCAGGCTGCTTTCTGCTCCTAGTGGGCATAGGCACAGGGACAGCCCCACCATGGAGGGGCACAGGTGGCAGCCCTTGCTGCATGCCAGGGCTGGCTGGCTCTGCCCATGGCAGCTCAACCTGTATGGACAGTCCAACCAGTGAAAAACCCCACTGCACATGTGGCGTAATTCTGCAGCTTGCACTTAAAAAGCATTGAAAATCGTCATCGAAAAGTTAAGCACTTGCTAAAAGTATTCATCAAGACCATGCCAGACAGCTTCTTTTCCTATGACATCATAGCCAGGTGCTAATTTAATTTTATTCGAGAAAATAGGAGAGGTAATAGGTTCTGGCACCAAGTATTTTCATGAGAGCATACTAAAACCACTAGAGAATTTGCTACCTCTCAAAGCCATCGATATCTGAGCTATGTCTTTATAAACAGGGCACAAATATTTACTGCTGTGGTTTACAAGATAAGGGCTAATAATTTAATATATAAAAGACTTTTAACTAGAGTAATCAGAAATCCAGTGTAACTCTAGAGTGCTTGGTGTTACAGGAGCTTCAAAAGGTTTGACCCTCTAAGCGTTTGAATACCAGTGTATTTGCTAGTTTTGAAACACTGCGTTTAACTTTTAGCAGCAACGAAACATCACCGTGTTTGCAGTATGTAATAGTGCCAACTGCCACTTTTGAGCATATATAGTCATAGGAAGTATTAATTATTTGGAACTCATTTGTACTGAAGTATTCAAAGCAGTACCTAGGTGACAGTCCACATTCACAACTGTGTCGCAGACTTACTTAGTTTTGTGAACGTTTTACGAAAGATGAGTTAAGACTTTGGTTGACAAGTGGCTACAGAAATTTATATCCAGCAAGATCCCCCCTAAAAAAGCAGAAAAGTGAAGACTATCTAGTCTTGTACATTACAAATTATTGTATTTGTATATCATAGAATATTTTTTGTATCTATTTTAAATGAATTTATTCTTAGCTGAATGCTCGTTAGTTCATTTGGCACTGGAGAGGTTATTATAATGTTTGCCTAGTTTTATAGCAAAATATTAAAAATACAGCCAATACCAGAAAATACAAAATAAAATAATTCTGCCCATAGAATGCCACTAGTTAACCACTTGACTCATTTACAAACAAAATGCTAGTATATTTGCTCCATCATCTGTTTTAGTATAATTTGTAACAATTTGTTTTTAGTCTAAACTGCCCAGTGTATATTAAAATGCCTATATTCTGTTTCACTTTGGGACTAAACTATTGCTTTTTTTTCTCTTGGGGGAAATTTTCGAAAAGGTTGGTTTTGTCTCCTGCTTCAAAAGTTAGAAAAAAAAAAGAGGTATTTATTATATTTTTTGCAGATGTTTCCATAAAATTCTCATAATCTTTTTGTAAAGAAAGATGAAGAAATGGATTAAAGATTTTTAATATTTGAAAAGGTAAATAGAAATAATTTATTTGTAATATATTTCATTTTATTTATTGGTGTTCCCTTAATGCTTTGATGTGCACTATCACTTTAATTTAAACTGTATCTTTGTGAATTTATTGGGGGTTTTGGTTTTTTGTTTTTTGGGGTTTTTTTTAAGGAAAATGGTCAAATGCATATTTTAAGTAGAATGTAAATCACTGGCCTACCTGCATTCCCAACTGTGATTTTAAAAATGTTTTTGATTTGAAACAAAAGACACAAATTTGAAAGTCTTTAGACAGAAAAGAGTGTTTTTATGGCTTAATGATTTGGGTTTCCATAGGATTATCTATCTGGTTTGTGTGTGGACAGGAAAATGTAAATAGATGAATGTTTCCCATAATGTAAAAAGAGCAAATTAATAAAATAATTAATGCACTGCTTGTAAGAGCTGTGGGTTTTCAATGCAAATTCATTCTTCCAGAACTGCCAAGGCATTTCATTTGATGTGGTCAAGGATAAAAGCACGACAAGCAGAATATTTCTCTTAAACTCTCATTGCTTAAGACGAGCCCTGCAAAGTCTCATCCAAAGCATCCTGCTGAGCACCCTGGAAGTGTTCATCTGCACAGAGTTGCTCACAGGCATAAAAGTTGCCATGATCAAGGCCCTGAGCCTTAGCAAAATCTTCAAAGGCACTTCTGCACAGAGCCCAGCCAAACCCCACTGAAGATGCCAGGAGTTACACTGGGGACTTCAAAAGAAGTGGCAAGAAGACCCCAGCCTGTTTGGTTTTCCCCTTGTTGGTTCTCTTTCATTTTCTGCTTATGTCCCATGATGTCTGAATTTTTGGGGGCAAAAGAGATCCCT
The DNA here is from genome assembly GCA_013397155.1 of Irena cyanogastra. NCBI lineage: Eukaryota > Metazoa > Chordata > Aves > Passeriformes > Irenidae > Irena > Irena cyanogastra. The sequence continues at coordinate 183,311 of VWZV01008967.1, read as the reverse complement.
GGCAGGCATAGCTAACTTTCCCTTCACTGGAATCCTGCTTCCAGATGGGGTTTTTCCCACTGTGTGAAATAAAGACAGTCACCAAATCCCATAGAAACATGTCCTGGATGATGTTGTTCATGCCTATACCAGTATTTAAACAGGTCCTGATTCACTTTGCAGTACCTAGTAGTTACATTAATAGTGTGCCAGTGCTGCACCATGTACTGTCTGCCCATGCTTAGACCCTCAGCACAGAAAGACCAAAAAGATTTGTGCTGTAGATCCATGGGCAGGGACAATTCTGTTTAACACCAAGATGAAGGGATTTTTCTTCACATGCTGGAATTTATGTTCTCATTGGTCACTGATAAATGGATGCACCAGGTATGGGGGGGAAAAAATGTCGTATTACTTAAAAAACTTTCTGAGGTGTCTGGTACCTTTTTGCAATGAGAACAGCTCAAAGGGAGTAAAATAGCAGGTATGTTTCATGCTGTTCTCCAGCACAGTAAGGAAATTCAAGCCATGGCTCAACCCCGCCTTTCATGCAGGTAAACCTTCTCCGTATTTATACTCAATGATGTTTCCTTCCAGATCAAATCAGAAGCCTTCCCCAGAAGTATATCTTGTTGTTAGTTTGTTTGCCAATGTCTGTTCTCTCTTGCAAGACATTGTTTTTGCATCACGCAATAGGCAAATAATTCACTTCAGCCGTCAGTTTGGAGCATGCTCGCCTATCAAATCTGATGACTTTGAGCTGACATTTTTGATAGCAATTAATGATAAAAATATTGGCTGCTCTGCTGCTACTGGTATTTGTTGTTGAGGTCATAGGTTTATACATGATGTGGAGTGCAGAGAGCAAGTGAATTTCACTTTTCCCACTACACATCACATAACAGGGTCAGGTCAGGCCCACTAGCCTGCACTGAGCAAAACTGAGACCAGGACTCAGAGCTGAAAGATACTCATGCCCTCTCTCTGTGGTCTGATGCTATACCAGTGACCTATAAAACATTGCTGTGCTGTCACAGTAAGCTCATTCACAACATCGTCCCTTCCCCGTGCTTTTGCACGCAGGGAGGTTTTTACAGCCCCTCTTCTGCATGGCTGCTCGGCCACCATTGTGGCAGGAGAAGGTAGCTGCTCTCACTTGATTCATCAGGATGCATTTGGATGCCAGCTGCAAAACATGACGTGACTGGCCCTTCCAGCCAGCAGCCAGGCTTTCCCACGCTTGGGTCCCATCGGAGGACAGCACCCTTCTCGGCAGTGCGTGAGATTACAGCCGGTCCTCTACTGCTCCGTGAGTCACATGCCCCGCTCACAGTGAGACAAAGAGGCGAGCAAAGGAACAGGGCTTCCTGGTAATTGTGTTTTTCATGGTTCTCTTCACTGATCCAGTAACAACATAATCATTGAAATTAGAGACAGAAAAGCTCTGCTGGGGCATTGTGTTAACACTCTGCCAGTTCCAGATTGCGATCTACCGAGCTGTGGCAGGTAAGTCATCACCTCCCCAGGTCTGCTCCACCCAGAGGGAAAAAAAACCACACACGAAATAAGGAAAAAAAAAAAAAGCTATATTAAAAAACAAGCTGAGTTGTGACATTGCCACCACCTATTATGGGCTACTCCTGGTGCAGAGGCCTTCACTGTATTGACTCTTCACTTAACTATCTCTGCGACAGGGTGCCAAGCTTTTCCTTATTTTCAGCCAAGCAGAATGGAAACAAATTATGGATTTTGCCACCTCTATTCAAAGAGAGGGAAGTACTGAGGTGTTGCAGAGCCTCTGGAGAAAACAACCACTGCACAGCCCCTGACCTACACCAATGGCGACACTGCCGTATCTCAAAGTTGTCAAAGGTTTTGGAAGAGGGATGGGCCTTGCCCTGAGTTAAAGAAAAGCAGCAGGACAAAGTGTGATGGATGTTTTATGGGTATCATATATCTCACCAAGGTAAGATAAGTCACTGTGTAAACAACCATGTGCTGAGGCAAACACCTTAGTTTGGAGATGGTAACTAGGGAGCTGAGATGTTGAATAGCAAAGGGTAACCCATTCCAATGTAACTAGCCTATTTCCCCAGGGGGAATGTCCAACCTATCACTTATCTCTGGCTTCAAACTAGAGAATTACCAAAGTCATGTCCTCAAAGTACTATATCTTACTTTTTCCTGTTGAACTGACTATGGGTGCTCACAGTTGCAATCTGGAATGGTTTTGTGAGTGTGCACTCAGGACTGTGATCGTGCCTGATTTTTTTTTGTAGCTCTGAGAAGTTACTGCATTGCACAAGTTGGGCTGTATTATTTGTTATCTTACAGCACGTTCCTTTGTCTTATTTTGTTTTTAATAGGTGGTTGAAATAATAACTTGCTGTGCTTCAGTTCTTTTGTCAGTCTTTAGACAAAAACTCCTATCACCTGAAAAAAAAATACCAAAACGTCTTCATTTTGTAGACTGCTCTGCTGAGTCTTGGCTAAGCTAGGCCTAAGGGGAAGGAAATTGAGATAACTGATGCACTTAAGCATGTGTCATTCTTCATCTCTCCAGTCAATAATTGACAACAAAAGGGGAAAAAATCATATGGGCCAGACAGCTCACAGATGATGCACTAAAACTGAGATGGCATTTTGCTATGCTGTGGTACAATGCTACACCTGTAGCAGCAGCTGAAGGGGAAATCCCTTCCCACCTCGGAGCAATGTTTCAGTAAATAGTTTTTAAATAAGTGACATCCCTTCCCAGTGCATCAGTGCCACCACGACCACAATTCTACAATTTCCACTAACCTCAGAGGTATCATCAGCTGCAGGGCAGTATCATGGTGCCAGCTGAGGACAGGGAGATACAAGCCCCTGGGCAACCGTGGACCTTGCACAGGGCAGGGCATTGCTATTGGAGCAGTGGCAACTCTAGGGGAATGTGGTGTGCATTAAACACAACCCAAAAGTAATCCAGGTCAGATCCAGGCTGCTGCTTCCATGAAGTAAGCTGTCACAGTGGGAAAGAAGAGTTTGAAAGGGTGACTTCTCTTTTCATCTCGCTATCTACTGTTTTAATCCAGCATAAGAACCAGGCTTGTGAAGTTACACAATTGCATTTGCATGTTGGGAGAGAAACCAGACTTCATCCCAGACTAATTGCCAGCTATAAAATTAGTGGAGGCATACATAAAGACAACTGTGTAGCAACTTCAATGGAAACATGTCCATGTGTCAGTCTTCAAGTGAATCCAGAAATGCTTTGCCTTAAACACATGCATTTTAAGTCATGATCCTCTGCAGGAGGATCCTCTGATCTTGCTCATTGCCCTGATTCACCACATAGTAAATATTGCTGTTATTTAAAAAATGTAAAAAAAGGTGACTTACGTCAAAGAGGCTGTATGACTACCCATAAGAGGAAAACATCTTTGACAAATAGATGGCGTGTATCGATCTGAAAGACTCCATGAAGTACTCTTTTGTATTACTAACCTAATGCTTCAAATGACAAGAGGTTTCCTTTTGTTTACATCTTTCCTGGCAATAGCATCATGACAACTGCAGCCTGTCTGCAAGAACGTACACGGACCTGGGAACCCAGCCATACATTGGCAAACTGCAGTGTACTCCACGTGTTTCTCATCCTTTGCTTAACAACCTTGTGCTTGTAAAAAAAGCTACTTGTGTGCAGTATTGCATTCATTGTGATGATTCACATCTATTAGCTTCTGCCAGGCAATGCTGGGATTTCAGGTAGGAAGCAGCCCAACTCCTGTATTTTCTCTTTCTGAGATAAAAATTTCCTTTAGTGGAAGGTGGGAAATAAAACCAAAAAACCAAGCCAAAACAAAGAAAACCATGTTGAAGCACGGAAAGTTTGTCATTAAAGTATAATCCAAGCGGGTTTTGTTTGTCAACAGCTGCATAAGCAAAAATAACATTTCTGAAATGACTTTTAACTGGAACTGTTTTCATATCAAGTAGCACATGTGAGCTTAATGTTCAAGGCCTTCCCAAGTGTCAAGTGGTGTGATTGCAGGTGCTGTCACAGCATCCCTGCCACATGCATCAGCAGTAGTTGCCACTGCCAGGGGCTGTCAGCTGCAGTGCTGTCACCCAGGAGTCCTCCCCTGTGGCACATCCCTCGCTCACACGTACGAGGGCATTGTGCTCTAGGAGCCACGTGTCTTCTGCTTTACCTCACACTGACACCAAGGCAGAAATCCCACCAGAGCAGGTTGAATGGATCTCCTTAAACACCAAAGTTACACTCAAACACCAATAATTACACTTACCTGGGATGGAGGTTTATCTTTGAACTCACTCAGCTTTTGTTAAATTATCTTTACACCTCAGCTCTCTCTCTGCTTTTCAATAGACAACATGAAACTCTGCTCTCACACCTCAGGAACCAGTATATTACATTTGCTCTGGACTTTCAGCATTGTAACTGGGAGCAGAAGTTGGATCTGGTTTTTTCTTCTCTTTATAAAAGGTCACGGAAATATGAAACCGCAAAAGGCTAATTCTTCTCTGTGTCACATATCTGTGAGCCCAAGGGCAATATAGCAGTAGTAATTTTAATGCTTTTTTTCCCCCCTGGCTTTTCAATCCACAGTCCTTGGCACAACTGGTGACAGCTCACACAGTAACACACTTAGTCTTGAATCATTCCTTCTAAGTTGCTTCTGATGAATATTGGGAGCACCAGGAAGGGTCCTGGCCACTGCAGTGCACGTGTGATGAGCAGGGGGAAGATATCACAAGGCTTGGCCTCATCCCAGGTTTTCTGGTTCTGGTGCTGCATGCTCACAATCCACAGTATTCAGCACACACACACTTGGTTATCGTTAAACTGTAAATATTCCAAGAAGGTATTCAGCATGATTTAATATTCCTATTAGTGCCTCCAAAGGCCCAGCCAGAGAAGCTGCACTGTGCTGGGCTGAACACTGTGTAAATATTGATGGTTTCTGTCTTGCAGTGTTTACAATCCAAGAAGGAGCCCTGCACCAGAGCTCTCTGCTACGGTTTTGTTATTTGTCTTCGGAAATGATTTGTCTGATTTAAAGCATCATAAATGAGCATGTCCTTTCTTCTGCCACTACTGCTAGAGCAATTACTTTACAAAGAGCTGTGAAGGCAAAGTTCTATACCTAAATATTTCATCATCCTGATCAAGTATTAGTCTTTTAATATAAGCCCAGAATCCAATACCGTTTCTGGAGCTGTCATATGCTACAATAAAATAAGATCTCACAGTTCCCAAACCCTTGCCAGGTAACAGTGATTCAGCATAAGCACAGCGAAGCATTGCTTTGCTCCTCTGAACAGGGACACACTCAGGTAAACTCACTCTCAGGCTTGACAATGGAAGAGGCTGCTCCCAAAGCCACCATGCTGACAAGAAATGTGGCAGTGGTTGTGGAGAAACCCACACCAGGAATCGGGTAAGTTAACATTACACATGTATATAGCAGGAACAGACACTACAGGAATGGATTTTGGCCCAAGGCCAACTGCCTTGCTGAGGGTGCTGGTGTTTGGAAAGGAAATGACAAGTTTCTGCAGCTGCAAGAGTCGGCACTGACGCACAGCTTGCTGAACCCTCCCTCCAGCTGAGGATAATGCCTCTGCAAGGGAGGTGGGAGCTGTGCTATGCCTCAGAATACTGCTGGGTGCCCCTGCCATCCATCATGCAAGCATAACTCCTTCGGAGTTCGAAGGCACAGTTGCAAAAGACTTGTTATTCCTCAGGGTGTTCTGAAGATTTATATACTGTCACCTACCTGGGCAGTGGGAGATGTTTACCTGTCTCCTGTGTCAGCTGAGCTCTGGGAGCAGTAACATGATTACAACACTTGAATGCTTAGAAATACTTTCTGGCTCCTCGTATCTCCTCATCTGATCTCCAGGACACCTCACCACTGCTAAAAAGAAAACACCACCAAAGCACCACCCAGCTCCAAACCATCTGAGGTGTGGGCCCAGAAGCAGCCCTAGCATTCTCCTTTTCCCCTACTATTGCAGCCTGCAATTCCATAAATAATATTTGTTCTTCCCACAAGCCTTACCTCATCTGGGGTCAGGGGAAGGCTTAGAGTCAGGGGTTTCACCCGAGGCAGGTTAGACCTGCAAACCAAAGACTGGATGTGGAAGGACAGCCTCACGCTGCCACCGCCATCACGCAGCGTTCATCAGAGCCCTTCAACAAGAGCTGGAGGCTGAGATTTAAGCGCTTGACCTGTCGCAGTTCCCCGCACGGGGAAGCTCGTACCTTGTCACTGCTGCCCCGCCGCCGCACACCCAGCGCCTCGGGGCCGCCACCCGCGCTTCCGTCCGCGCTGTGCAAACACCGCTGCGCCCTTTCTCCGCACGGATAGTAACAGTGCCACCCTCACTTCCCGCTCCCGGGAGCCATGCTGTGGGCACCCGGCGGCAACTACAGACGGGCCCAAGGTCTGGTTAATGTTTCAGAGCTTTGAACCCACCACAGGTTGCACTTTGAGCCGTACACAGCACGTTATTGGCGGTCCTGGTGTTTAAAGGTTTTTTTCCAACAACCAGTTGGGTGCCTGCTCCTTTTTTAAAATGAGTCTGACACCAGAAATCTCGTGTCCATGTCAAAGTACCTGATCTCCACCTGCACTGGTGAAAAAACAATAAGCATTCTGTCCTCAGCATAACCCTGATTTCCACAGACTTTGGGGGTTTTTGCACGTGAGAAGAGGCTGCAGCATCGCTGACTGCCCTGTTAACAGCCAACAGGGCAAAGTTCTTGTTTCCTTTGTAGTGAAAAAGTTCAGGGCCGGATTTTGATTATCACAAGGAGTAGTAAAGTACATAGAGCAGAGATCACGCATTGGGTAAGAATTATCACCGAGGTGAAAAAACCAAACAGAAACAGCAAAACAAACTCCTGCCCAGCTGATGCAGCGCTGCCCCACATTCTGGTGTGTGCAGCCCCTGTACCTGTGCAGTGTATGCAGGAAAAGGCTGGGCAGTGCTCTGGATGCAGCGCAGCCTTCCGCAGCACATCACAACACCACAGCGTGGCTGCCAGGGGAGCCCTACCAGGGCAGTGGTGGGCTCTGCCTGCCTTCCGATAGCTTTCTTCAACATGCAAATAATTATAGTAAATTGAGTGAAGTACCAAAGTCCAGTGTCATGCCACTTAGCTTACATACCAAAAGAAAAAAAAAAAGGAAAAAAAAGAAAGAACAGAGAAGGTATCAAAGGACCTCTATTTTTATTTTTTATCATCAGGATCTGTTACCCGGAGCTGTGGTTAGGATGTCAAGCACTCTTGTTTTGTGTGTGGTGTTGATGATGGATGTACTCCCACACTACAACCAACCTGCGTCTTTACAAGGGTTTGACTATTCTTTTGCAAGTCTGGGAAAGAGGAAAATTCACATTTTACACAAAATTAAAGTCCTGCCTGACAGCTCCCCATCTGCTGGCCATGTCCTTGTTGTGTTGTTGCTGTTGTCATGCCTTGGTTGGGCTCTGGTGCAGGCTTAGCTCCCCTCAAGGTTCCCAAGTAAACTGGTTTGTGTTTTACCGTCAGATTGACGCACCCCACGCAAACATCCCCAGCTGTCAAAAGTCGTGGGGATTTAGAGGTGAAACATGAACACTGCACTCACAGTGGTGGCTTGGAGAAAAATGCAGACTGAGCTTGCAGACTCTGCCTGTAAATGCCACCAGCACACGCAGGGGGAGATCTGAAAAAAGCTTGCCGCTCCAGACTTGCACAACTGGACGGTGAGCAGAGAGGGGTAGGAGCCGTGGGAACTGGCAGCGGGGTGACACAGGAGAGCACGGGGACTGCCAAACTATTCAGCTGCAGTCCAGAGACTGACAGTTGCGGCAAGAGCCATCTTCCCCCCCTCTCTGCAAAACATTCCCTCTCCTAGAGATTTGCATAACCCCGTGTACATTTCCTGCAGTCCTTGGGCAACGAATAGAGTTGTGGTTCAACAATTTACAGGATCAAAGGCAGATTATGATCCTATCGCTGGAACAGTTAAGTTTTTACATGTGGGCTTTTAAGATACCATTTCTCAAAGATCAAACTCCAGTGTATTCCAGGGAAGTAAGCTTAGGCAAACCACAGAGCTGGGGAGCAGGATCACTTTTTTTTTCCTTATGTATAATTAAAAGGTTTTATTAGGGTTTTCTAAAAACCCATACCTCTCATTCTATACCTAGCCAGTGCTGACTGGCCACAGTTTGAGATCCTCAAGGTGGATCTCCTGGGCTGCCTTACAGCAGGGGATTTCCTAGGGCAGGAAGCCCGTCCTGCAGGGAGGGAGGCTCAGCCAGCTCTTACTTCAATGGCAGACGGGGCTGAGAGTTTTACAAGCGCCTTGCGTGCCATTTCCCTGCTCTCTGTCCCGGCCCCTGGCAGCTGGAGAGGAAGCGGCACGTAATGAGCCCCAGGTGGAGGCAGCAGCTCCAGCTCTGCGGTAGCAGCTCCCCACACCCTAAAACGAGAGCCACTGGCACCGGGAAGGCATCTGGGGCAGACCACTTCAGCCCGGATTGGATAGCAAACGCAGATGAGGGCTGGGGTAAGGCAAGGACTAAAGGCAAATCTTCAAGGAAGTAGAGGATCTGAAGCCAAACTCCCCCTGAACTCAACAAGCCTCACAGAGCGCCAGGGTCATGCCACCGATGAGTCACTTCTGCCACACGGGGAGAGTCTGGCCAACACAGGCATCTGCTGGTCCATGCAGCCCTCCTTGCTCTTCTGACCCCGTGGAAGGAAACCTGGGCTTCTGCATCACTGCATTTCAAAAGGAAAGGAAATTAAATTTTTCACAGCGGAAATACCTGTTGCTTATCAGTGTAAATATGAGAGAAATTGACGCAGCCCCCCACACCTCCTTTCATGCCTCCTGCTTATTTAAACTCACACTGCCACATCAGAGGAAGCTCAGAGTGGTGCTGGCTGTTGGCACAATACCCAGCTGGGCTGGGCTTCACATGGTGCCCTCCACAAGACCACCAGCACCCCATGATCACAAACAGGTGAAGGAATAAGGTGTTGCAGGAACTCTCCCATGGGGAGACCTGTATGTCTGCATTCCCACCACCTCCTCCTAGGGTTCAAAGAGGGATGTCACTCTCCCTTCAGAGGGTGACCGGGACATTCCTCTCTGCCCCAGGTGTCATGGACACAGTAGCAGGGGTCAAGGTAGGTTTGGTAGGGGAAGGGAGGTAGAAGGACTGATTGTTTTACAACAGACAGTATGTGCTTTGCAGATGCAAATCTGTATGCTAAACCAAGATAGTTACAGGAGGTTTTTTCCACATATCACCAGCTAAGGAAGAAAAGCTTTTGAGGAGGCCTTTGGAGAAAGCTGGCAGCACATCACTGGAAAAACCTTGGCTGAATGCAAGCCAGCTGAATTTAACATGAAGAATGAGTTACAGAAGCAACTGCCTAAGCAGTGTTTAATACAATAACCTGAACTAACCTTTTCGTTCAGGTCGGCAGAGGAATGTCTGCTTCACACCTCACCAGGAGAAGGTTCATGGCAGCAGAGCCAGGACTCTGAAAGCACCCTGAAACCAGCAATGCCCCTGACTCAAAACTAAAATGATCCCTCCGTTTTTGAAAATGCCCAATGGATTTTATTATTAATTGCTTCTTTCTTTGCCTTACCCCTGTCACAACACAGAAAGCAGAAGTTAGAAAAAAGCCAAGCTATCTACATAGGGAAAATGTGCTTTCTTTCATGAACAGAAGTTGATCTGTTTGCATCAGAGCAAGATTTGCTGTTGTGGTTAGTGTAGTGGAGTAGGAGAGATCAGATCCTTTCAAAACAGTACAAAACTAGTCAAAATATCTCTAACCTAGTTGAATGGACTATGCATGATATTGTGTAAGCACTCTCAAGTCAAACAGAGAAAGAAATGATAGAGGAAGAGTTCAAACAAGGAATGAGACTAGAAGTGCAAAAGAAAAAATAAAACACGGGACACAAGGTCATGCAATCAGAACATTGCAGGCTGGAAAAGGAAGTGAAATTACAGGCTCTGGCAAAACAGCTGAATGCTTACTCAGGAAAATTACAAAACTGTTGAGATCCTTACCATCAGTTATGTCTTCTGTCTTCTATCCAGAACAATTTCCAAGACAAGCTATAAAAATTCATAAAAGCAAGTGCAGGGACATCACATACTTCTCACATTGGTCTAGTGATTTTGTTTATTTTTTACATAAATTCCAGGACCAATACATATATGGTATCCATAATAGGATATATATGGGGTATAGATATATATACACACACACACAAAATTGCATCTTGGTAAAATCTATAAGCTGATGGCAAATTATGATCAAGGCTATCTTTGCCATCAACAGCTTCTACAGGAAAGGCTTCTAAAGGCCAAAAGCCCGCAGCTAAGCACTAAAGTTTATTTGCCAATCAACAAAAAAACAATTTTGCTCCTGCAAAAGTGCTAGAACACCACAGGAAAAGTTGAGACAGGGAAGAACACTTGGTTTATGCTGAAACTAGATAGGACACATCAATTAAAGAAATCAAATGGTTTATCCCTAATGGAAGCCACTCAGGCCCTGTCTGGTTTTGGGGAGGAAGCAGAAGCAAGCATGGAGTGTGCAACACATGATTTCCCACAGAGCTGTCAGGCTGTAGGAACGTCAGAGGCAGGATCAAACATTCTCTGTACACTTACAGAATACCATACTAGTAAAACTATAGGCCTCACAGTTGGGAATTATTTCTGTACTGCTACATATAAAAATGAGTATTCCCAAAAAGAAGGTGAGTGCTGCCAACTTGTCACTGATGTCACAAATGTCACTGATGGAGGAGCTCCAGAGTGTTATTTCCCCAGCAGTGTGGTAACTCTATAGAGATGGAAAGACTCAGAGAAGCCAGGCAAACATAGATATATCTACTGCAAAACCCACAGCTCTTGGACTGACCCACTCTCACCGTTATCAGGTCAATCCTCTTCATTGTCAGCTAAATAATGTGATGAAAGGCTCGTAACAAAAACCATGTACAGGGTTTATATATGCCTAGACAAGGGTTCTTCACTCCAAGAGGGTCATGTTGTTACACACCTAGAGATAGGGCTTGGTGCCCAGGGCAGGCACTGCCTAGGCTGCAATTAGAGAAAGCAGCCACAGCCCTGGTCTGTGGTCCCAGGGAAGCTATCCAAGAATAAACTGGGTTAGATGGTTGTCAGCTGCACTCATTCAACTCACAATCTGCCACCTGTGCCCCCCCTCCTCCCCCCAGTTAAGTCACTAATTCAAAGTACTCCTGCCTCTGAGCATTTTTACAGGTTTATTACACATTGTGTAAGCAGATGAAAGATCAACACCTTGTTTGTCAGTAGAAACACATGGAATTTGGAAGAAACCCTGCTAGTCAGTGGAACACAGATTAGCTGGGAGGCAGATGCAACTTATTCATGGCTGCATCAGCTTCAGGGACTGTGATTCATGTTGCACAATTAAGCAGCTCTGCAGAGCTACAAAGGGCTGTGAAGTCGACCTGTTGGTGAAAGCTACCCTGTTCCGCAAATCTGTGTAGCAGGACTTGAGATTTCTGCCAGCTGTAGGCTCAGACCTGACACCTCAGCTTCAGAAAGAAAAAGGAATTTAAAGGCAAATAAAGCCAGTTTCAAAGGAAAAGGTGAGCAAAATGGCTTTGAGCTGTCGGCAGGAGTGCATGCAAAATATAGATAGAGAAAGCAGTTTTTACTCTGTAGCACAGCTAGCAGCAGTTTACATGATTTTCTGTGTGTGCAGAACTCCAGGCACTCATTGTCGTGACAGGCACTGCAACAGACACTGAACCGCATACAGCACACATGGGTACAATTATCATGTCTGGAACAGCAACAGCTCTAAGTGACATTTTGCTAGAGTGAGTGGCTAATCTAATCTCCTCTCCTTCAGTCTGAAGGCTGGAACTCATGGGAGAAGAGCCTGCTGAACCAGCGAAACAGGATAGAGATGTAACAGCTCCGGCAGTTGGTGAGCAGGAGACTTAAAACAAGTAATGTCCTGAAAAGTGAACATGAGCTTTATTTGTGCCCGTAATCCCTACTGGGAAAAAGCCAGGCGGGAAGTTGACAATTGCAAGACGCCAAGTAGAGAAAGAAAAAAAAAAAGAAAAACCAAAAAAAAACCAAAACAAAAACAAACAAAACCCAACTAAATGAGGTTTAAAGAGAATATAAAGTAATCCAAGGGTTACCAAAAAACCCTGCATGAGTGCTTGAAGAAAAATGACGAATGAAAACAGACTTTGACAGGCAGGACACGGTTAACTGCAAGTGGCCTGAATACCATAGGTGTAAAAGTGACACTAAACAGGGTCACGGTGCACCTGGACTCCAGCTGCACTGCACCTTCTGTGGGTCGGGCTTCCCACTGCAGCCTTACCTCATCTCCAAGGGGAAAACTGATTCCCCACCACACTCTCTCTCCCCCTGGCTGCTGCTTACTTTCTCCCGTTTCCCCTTTTCCAGCGAAGCCCTCGCAGGCCCCCCGCTCTGCCCGGGCAGCAGGATCCTGCCGCTGGCAGAGGCAGCACCGCCCGAGAGGGCGCAGCCGTGCGAGGTAGCCCAGCTTCCAGCTCTGCTCGCCCCATTCCCTCCCCCATAGCACGAGGCCAGCTGTTGCAGCTCCAACGGTTTTACAGCCGTGCACGCTGACCTCATGGCACAGGCTGGGAGACATGTGGGACACCACAAACACCCCCCCAGCAGACAGCGAGACACCACCCCCTCCCTGCACGCAGGCAGCGACGCCAGGGTCAAGATTCCCTCCCTATTGTAATTATTTTTGCTTTGCGCAGAGATTTATCACATGCAGCTGCCACAACTTGTTTACAAGACACAAAAGCCATGAAAACAAGGTTGACGAAGTCTGCGTGTGAGCTGTTTTCCCTGGCATGAATTTGTCATACCTCTTAGCTCGCTGCCGCCCTGGCCGGCCACATAGTCTCCAATAACACACGGCAATGCCTTCCCTCCAGCTTCAGAGTAGCCAAAGCGTGTGTGTTCAGAGGTTGGGTTTTGACAAAACTGCTTTGCATTTAGGTTCACCACTGCTGCAAGAACAGCAAAACCACCCATGCTGTCTCATTGCTTCTTTATATTATCTTTTTTCCCCCACGGTAAAATAAGTTTCACAAATAAAACTTTTTGTTTGCTCTACCAGGGACCTGTGGCCAGTACTTGAAGCCTTTGGTCTATTACCAGGACTCCTGCTCAGTTCAGGATCCTAGCCCCACCCAATGCGCTACATCTACCCACCTTTGATAACTTTAGATAAAGTTACTTCAGGTTTATGCCCAGAAAGAATAGGTTTAGGCAAACTTCAATAGCCAGCACCAAAACTATCAGCGCTAGATTACAGGAAAGCAGAAACTCCCTTTTGATACATTTTAGTGGGTACTCAATATGAGTCATTTTCTTCTGCTAAGTTAATTAACACCTCAGGCTAGGGAAAAGCTTTTACATGGTGTGGTGTCAGGTGCTATTCAGCCACAGCTATCTGACTTAAAACTACAATCGAACTTCTAGGTGAACACAAGTCATCATTTAACAAGTGTGGAACTGGCCTCAAGCAAAATTGGTCACCAGTGAAGTTCCTAGGGTAAGTCAGTCAGCAAAATGGAAACGCAGTGCTCATCACACAAGCAGGACTTTGATGGTCATTTACACTAATACCACTTTGTGTGGCATAATAGTAAATGAAAACAGCAGAGAGACCACAGGCTTTTACTTTCAATGAAAACTGTTAACCTGAATGACAACAGCTTTCTTCCTCATTCTATTTTCATTTTCAGTACTGCAGCTGCTATAGTGAAATTACAGAACTGGTCAGCTCAACCAGCAGTTTTTTTCTCTCCAAACTTGCTGAAATTTTTTATTTTAAAGGGCAAAGCAATGAAGAGTAAAGATCTCTGAAAATGCCCTTTAATGATCTTAGTGCCCCACTTTTTCTTTATCCCACAGTACACCAGCAAACTGCTTTGAAAAAAAAGGAAACAGAGGCAAATGTCGAGCAATTCAAATCAAACAATGCGAACATATTGTGAGGCTGTTTTTCTTTCATTCATGAAGCATGGGTGTAAGGAGTGTTGCAATAAAATTCCTTCCTGCAAGAACAGGAAAGGACAAGGCATTTTCCAAACCTTTATCAAAGATGACACTCCAGGTGTGTAGCATCCCTTAAGATAAATCACCTATTCCACAAAACCATGCCTATGAACCAACTTTTCCCTCAACACAAACCTCACAGTTCCGAAAAAGTACACTTCCATTTTACAATTAGTTATTAAAAAAACCCAACGAAACAATACATACGTATCCCAGGAAAAATAGCTCAGAAGTATCAAGTACAGTGTGTCCAGAGAGACACCACACAAGGCTCTTCTGTACCCACCTGCAATGCCTTGAAGACAGAGTATACAGCCATCTCTATGTTCAAAATTATCTTCTAGCTTTATTTCCATTTCTTAAAAATAATTCTATATTCATACAGTATATTAGGATGATTGCTGATGCAGTCATAAGTAAGCCAGTGTTTACTGTTTGCCATTTTGATTTTAAACGTGAACGTTCAAGAAAGGCACAAGTTCACAAGAATTCCAAAGATCACTCTAGAGAACAGAGTATATCTGACACTAGAAAATTAAAAAGGCCACAGCAAAATGATACAGCAGTCAGAATATTGTGGTCTTCTTTCCACTCATAATATTCTTAAATTCACCAACTCTCCTGCTCCCAAAGCCCTCCCCCAACCTCCCAAACAGACAACTGGTTTGTTTTTAAAGATTAGCCAGAACCGATTTTTTACCCTGGAGGTCTCTTATTTCATTGTTGCTGGAAGGATAAGGGTGGGCAACTGACACTCAAGTAAGTTGAAATGTGAGCTGCAAGTCTTCGTGTTTTTCAGTAATAAGTCATTTTGATGGCAAAGTCCTTTTCTGAAAGGTAACTTAGATTCTGTTGGCAAAAATACACCCCAATACAACAGGAAACTCTTCTAAATCTTAGCCAACCACCTGTTAAAGTATCTCACAAAGAACTGGCTCCCAGAACTCAGATTTCAATGCAATATAGCCTACTTTATTTCAGTCTACTAGAATTACTGAGTAAAAACCTTGTCATTGCTAGTCCAAGTAAGGCTAGAAGCCCTTGCACTCCCCTATCAAAGTTTGTCACCAGTCATGTCTAGGAGCTGCATCACAAAGATCTGCAAAGAACACTTGTCCCAGCCCCTCTCCTGGCCTCTTCCTTTTATCTTCAGATCTTCCCCGTGGGCCATTACATTTCCCAGCCCTGAAATATTTCAAGGAGCCAAGAACTGGAACTCTTAGAGGGGCCCGAGGTTTCCCTCTGAAATTTAGTCAGAATTGCCCACACAGCTCCCTTTGGCCCCTTAAAAAATTTCAACATAGCAGAACACAATCAGGTACTTCTGGCCCACTTTTCAGCATCCTTTTAAACATCTGGTAAACAACAACTGCTAGCATGGCTCTCTGAACCAAACAAAGTCAGTATGAGCTCAAAAATATTTCTCACTTCCATTTATTTCAAGGGTAATTCACGTTTTCTGCAAACCTTGTATTCAACAAAATACTCTGTATGCATCACTTTTAAAGAAAATATTTTATTATATTATGGGAAAAAAGCATGATCATCCAAAGTTTGTATTGTTAAAAAAATTGAAAATTTAGACAGCGTGTCGGTATATTCCGTTCCACATGGGAATGATAAGAAGACTCTATTTCATTACTAGATATTGCACAGTCTGAAAGAAACAAAACAAATCACATGATCTTGGGAAACATCTCACATTATGAAAAATCTACAAAGAAAACATTAAAAAAAATCCCAACAAAACACACAATCCTTTCTACAGTAGCTTTAAGTTTATAATTCTTGGAATGACCGTATTCCACTGAAGACCATCTCAGTGACAGGAAGCTTCATTTCAGCAATCCCCTTGTGCAAATAAGATTAATAAAAAAAATAATAATAATGCAGTGAAGTCTTTTGATATCGTGTGGGTGGCAATAACCACACAGCTGTTAGATCCCTGCCTGGTAAAACAAAACGGGGAAGAAGAAGGAAGGGGATTTAGGCCATAAGTTTTGCCTGCAACTCCATCTCTGCCGCCCTTTTGAGTGCAACATCCACCAGAAGCTGAAATCCACTAAAATCCTGGTTAAGGTCTGGTGGTGTTGGAGGAGGAGTGTTAAAGAGCCCACTTTGTGTGTTTGCACCAGGTCCCAGTTTGGATGCGTCCTCATGGCAGGAGAGGGGGTTATCTGTGAAGCCACCAGCTGGGGGCTGCTGCAGGTCCGTGGTCTGGCCTACATCAGCTGGCTGGCAAAAGTGGAAAGGGGCATCTTTCAAGGCAGTCACAGTCGTGTGGCAAATCACCGACGGCCGAGCCAGGACCGATCCCGGGGAAGCCGGCTTGGAAGAGGACACAGTTTTGGCGAGCGGTGCGGCAGCGGGAAGGAAGGCAGTCTCATCCAGCAGGGGAATGTAGTTCTTTGTGCTGATGGCAGACTCCGCCAGGCCGCCCTCGGGAAGCTTGGTCCCTCGCCGCGAGATAGTGAACTGATTTGGGTCTTTGCCATCCTTCCTCAGCATGTCAGGTAACAGCCTGCGGCGTGCATTGATAAACCAGTTGCAGACCTGGGAATATAATGACATCTTAATTTCTACCTTCATTCATTCCCAACTATGTGCCACTAGAGCGGATGGTTAGATTAATGAATCCCTCCAAGCAGTTTCCTTCACTGCACAACAAAATAGAGACCTAGTGACAAGTTCTGACACGCCTGGCAAAGGCCCTTCCCTTGTCTCCGACTCCCTGCTCCTGTTACAGAAAGCCCCGGGACATCTGAAGTCCAAACTAGGGGTTTAGCTTTTAACTCTGTGCACACACATTAACCTATTGGCTATTGTTCCCTAGCTTAGGTTAATTAACAACAGGAAAACATTTTCTCTCTGAAGAGAGCCACTCCTCCCACAAATAGTTACTGATTTTCCTTGTTCAACTGACTGTGTCGACAGACATAACATGAATTACCTCACTTAAGTTTGTCCTTGTTTAAATATCAACCAGTTTCCTGGGCAATACAGGATAGTTTATAGTTTAACGTCTTTTTTCTCTTTAAAGGAAGTCTTCTTTATAATGTCGCATTAAGAAAATTTTACTCTATAGCAAATTATGAAATTTGCACTGATGAATTAATATGGAAAAATAAAGCCCAGGACTCAATAGGAGTGTTCTCTATTTAGCAGCTCCCAAAACCAAACCCTGGTTTGCCCAGGTTCTCATGCAGCCACCTTCCCACAACATGGGATGCAGCAATGGGCAAAAGCTATTCCACCGAAAATGAGACTGATGCGTCCAAGGGACCTCACAGATGCCAGTGGCGTCCCAGGATGAGAATCCAAAATAAACATAAAAACGCCTCATCATACCTGCACTGACACCCTTGAGTAGCTCTATCCCATATAGGTTGTTCCACTGATTTTAATGGCAGTGATCATACACATAATTATATATGTCTGTGTTCTACTGGAACAAGCCTCAAGTTGCCATTTTAGAAGTGAAGAGTTACATGTTAAGCTGCACATCTATCACCATAAAACCTCTGTTGACAAATAAATACCTTCTTCTCACAATAAATTGCCTTGTACAGACACTTTATGTCTTTTGGGGCACAATTTCGCAAAAAATTAGCATGCATGCTCCAATTCATGACTGTCTGTTCTCCCAGAAAAATAATTTCATTCCATATAAACAAAGATCATCATAACACATAATCAGTCTCTATCTCTCCTTATGAGTGCCATCAGCAGGAGAGTAGCAATAAAAAAGGAAATCTCACATGCAGTGTAAACATTTTTTATCCTTGACTAGACCACAGGTGAATTAAACCAGAAAATAGCTCCTTTAGAAGGGGGAACTACTTTTTTAAATACCTGTAGTGTGGAAAGGTGTGTTTGTCGAGACAACAGCGCTTTTTCTTGCTCTGAAGGATAAGCATTGTATCGGTGCTCATAGAGCCAGTCCCGAAGAATCTGCACCGATTCCTTGGGCAGGTTGCCACGTCTCCGCCGCTTGCCTGAGCCAGCAGATGAGGAAAGATCCAGTGGGACATCCATAGTGTCATCATCCTCCGTTTCACTGCCCGATATTGCAACTACACCTACAATTGTAAGACGAGAACAATCAGCCTCCTAAATCCGTTAACTGCTTGGCTCCGGCACTGTGTGGCACAGACGTTTTGTATCACGTTAACTTGTACGGGAGATTCCCCCTGCAGCCTTAACTTGTCCTGCTGCAGCTTTTCTGTCAGCTGAACAAAAAGTAGCACCAATGATCCGTTCCTAAAGGAATTCTTCTCTGCAAACCTTCATTTTCTTGTTCCCCTGGCAACCTTTTATCTGCTGCACGTTATCAGACAGCTTCTGTCTAATGAGAATATTGTCCAAGTTTGCTGGCTATGGTATGCATCCAGCACTTTTTTTCAAGGATAACTAACCAGTGGCTGGGCGAAAGGTCAACAAGCAAGAACTTAAAACACCCCAACTCAAGCAACAGGTTATTTAATTATTTCTTAACATCCTGATGCTTGCCTCCTGGGAGGGATAGGTTGTAGATTTTATAAATGAATAATTACATCTATTCAGAAAAATTAATGGAAGAAGAGAAAATGAAAGGGAAAAATTGTGTTTGTCACCACTCCTAAGGAGATTTGTCACTTATGAAGGAAAATAAGTGCAGAAGAAGGGAAGAGCCAGGTGCCTAAAGAGTTCACCAGTTTATCAGGAAATGGGCTCTCATTTAATTGCATTCTGTATCAAAGAACTATGATCGTTTAAATGTACCAGTTTTTATCCTGACTTTTTTCAACTTTGTGGTTTTCATCTCATATTTTTTCCCTGGAAACGTGTGTTCTGTGCTATGCTTACTATAAGGGCTCCAAATTGACAAGTTAACTGCATACCTTCTCCCTCTAACACAAAGGAAGGAACAGATTTCAAAATCTGATTATCCCTTTATATATGTACACCACACTACTAGTAACATGAAGCTATGGAATGTAAATCAAACAAACAAGCAAGTATTCAGTAGTTAGGAAGGCCACAATTTTACTCCTTTGGTAGGATACACGAGTCACTAGTTCCACAAAACACAAAGAAAAACATGCTTTAAACTCACCAGAAATTTTAGGAATCTTACGAACTATATACAAGTCCAAATAAGATACAACCCACGTTCAACTAGTACAAATTAATACTAATTTTGAGTGAACTCACACTGGCTTTCAGAAGCAGTTTTAGAAACTACAGAAGGAAAACAAGCCCTTAATTTTTTTGTCTTTTGAACTTAGATTGGGAGGGGTGAAGGGTGGAAAGGAAGAAACTTGCTCACTTTTAACACCAAAACTAAAAACATTAATAGTAAAGCCAACTAAATGTCAAAAGTAAAGTCTTCTGTGGGCAACCTCCCATAATAAAAAATTCTATTTAAGGAAATAAAGGAAGCCCTAAACAACAAGAAGTGAACTTGTGAAAATATTAAACTATATAAAACTATGTTACATCCATAAGCAAAGGCACTTATGGAAGTGAGAAGCAAGAAGGAAGTAATGCCCCTTTAAAAAAAAAAAAAAACCAACCAGCCACCAAAGCCCCCACCACCACACAAAGAAAGATAGTAGGTATGCATGTGCAAGTTTTCCTTAACACTTGGCAGGAGGGTAGGGAGAGAAACAGAGAAGGACCTTTCCTCACACTTCCAAACTTCAGCCAAAGCTGACACGGTAAATTATTCTTTCCTTCCCCTATTTATGAATAGCTCCAACATCCTTAAATTTAGTTTAAGTTGTCCAATTTGAAATGCACAGTTTTGATACGCAAGCATTCCCAACAGGATGATCAATCTGCAATCTGTCTGGCATAGTTACTTCAGTAACTTTCTTGGTATTGTTTTCATTCTCCCAATTGCTGATTTATGTAACTGACAAACACCAAACTGACATACCAAATTTTTCATCTGATGATTAGCTACATAAATTATCTAGTCAGGGAACAGGAACAATAGGACAATATTTAAATAACCAACACAAGATAAACTCCAAATTATGTAAACAGTTTCTTAATTCGTGCAGAAAATATGTCAAAAGTTTGCTTTACAATGATTCCAAGCAAATCAAACTGCTTTGTCACAGCTTCATGGAAAGTGCTGTCACACTTGCAACCTGACCTGAGAACATGGCTTGCACCACAGGCTCCTAGAGCCATGAGGAACACTTCTGGGAACAAAGATCCTGCAGAGACAACAGGACGGCTCTGCAAAGCGGCTCAGCCCTTCTAAATTGAATTTGAAAACTAGCTAAAACTAGCCCATGCTATTCAGGCAATGTTTTGAAGTGCACTGTTCTTGTTTGTCAGGAACCAGAACTGTTGCAGCACTTCACTGGGTTGGGTTTTTTGTTTGTTTTTAAATATAATGGGCAGTAAGGCAAGACCTTGGAAAAAAGGGAGAGGCAAACAGGAAGGGCTGGAAACAAGAGGGAAGGAGAAACTACTATGAAAAAGTTAGATGTCTAATGGTTTGCAAGCAGTATTTACATAGCATTAAAAAAGTAATCCAGATACACACCACCCAATCTGAGGTGACCTTTCCAGGATCTACACACACAACTATAAGACTCCATGGACATCTCTCTGAATTTCAGGAAACTGACTTAACAGCAAAACCTCTCCTAGAACTGTTGCTTTTTCTTCAGCTGAAAAAAAAAAAAAAAGTGACAAGATACTGTGTGCAAGCCAGCAGTATAAAAACGTTTCTCCCTTTTCAAGTAAGATCTTTTGCTAAAGTAAAAGTTGTCATCTGACTAACCGTAACCTACCTAGCAAGAAATGAGTCACCAGCAGAGCCAGCCCTTTGACTCGCTGGCTTAAGTGTGTCATATTAATTGACACAGTAAGTTAGTGACACAAAGCAGGTTTTGGTTAAGCAGGAAACCCAGTGTAGTACGACTTCTGCTCATTTAAATGAGCTCATTTAAATAGCTGATCAGCCCTCTGAACTCGTGGCAGATCTCTCAGGCGCAGCACAGAGCTAGCAGCAACAGGAAGTCATGGCTAGAAATCTCGCACTACCACAGCTGATATTTTTTACTAGAGCAGGAGCCACATTGTTGCTGTCAAGGCTCTGTTTTCATTAAAGCATTCCTGCTGATTACAACCCAGCTTTGTTTTTCCGTCTTGTTAGTAATCAGCCTATTCGCTGCTGGTTTCCTGTTTTAACAGGGCCCAACTGAAAAGGCTCCTGGCCACGCTCCATGACTGGACCATTGGCTTACTGTTATTTGCGCCCGGCAAAAACGCCTGTGGACACCATGAGTAGCCCCAGCTGACCTACTAATTTATTTTGTATTAAAAGCAGGCTAGGGCCTGGCTATTTTATGTCTCCTCCTAAACACATTTAAACCAAACAAAAAAACTGCTTTTATAAAACTAAATTAAAGCAGCACAAATTCATTTGCAGAAAGGTCTGAAAAACAACACCAAATCCCATTCCTTCATTTCCACATCGCCACTTAAAAGAGTAGTCTATGCTATTAATGACCTTAAGACTACACGATCAGCATCCCTTCTTTATAAATTACTTTATCCTCCTGGCTTCCCAGCTGAAGTCATATACATGATTGAATGCACTGCTGCATTGTATCACAGCCCAAAGACTTTACAGGTCCTCTCCGTAATCAGCTCAGGGAAGATTACACCTAGGATCTGGAGTCTGGGCTCAACACCCAAACGTTAACAGCTTGAAGGAACTTGAGTAAAAGTACAGTGATGACTAAAGCAGATTTCAAAACAAACCACTGCCACTTAAAAAGGTATGCTGAAATACTTCGAGGGGGAGGACAAAGTATTTAGAGAGGCTGAGACAAATAAAATGGAACTTAAGCAAACTAAAAATTTAGGCTATGAGGGGGAAAAAAAAAAGGCACCAAAAAAACAACTATCCCATTGTGTCGAGGAAGAGCTTCACAGAGGAAGTGGCAGAAGCCAATTGTTATTCAAAAGAGGACAAAGTATACCACAAGGAACAATCTCTGCCCTCCAGAGAGGGGATGGACAAAAATCACCTTAAAAAAACCTCCCACCCCTAAGGGTTCTCTGAATTTCTTAAGTGAGATTTTTTTTTATGAGCGCTGATAAACAGAACCAGTTCCTATCTAAGCCCCCGATCCTGTTGTAACCAAGTTCAGTAAGATTCTTCACATGTATAAACTTGAGCACATGCCTGTGCCTTTTCGAGACTGTGTTCTAAACCAGCTAAATAACAAGCCGAGTAGGTTCCATGTGATTGCTATCACGTTATTATTTGTAACTTAAACTATCCATAGAAGAGTGCTGAGGTTTAAATCCAGTCTGCTAGCTTAAAAAAACCCCACAAAAACAAACAAAAAACCCCTCAACAAAACTACCAACAACAAAAACACCGCATAATACACAAAAAAAATTTAGAACTCAAAACACATACCAAAAAACCTAACTAAAATGTAATGCAAATTTAAAGATCAACAACAAAAATACATTAGTTTAAAATTATCCAGGAGTAGCAAAAAACTACAAGGATACAGAAGGGAATTTCCACAGTAAGAAAAAAAACCACCACCACCTCTTTCCTCTGAATGAGTTTCATAATTGAGGAACCAGCCTATTTGTTTTCCTCTGTACTTTACAGCTTGCACTCTCCATTACTTCTAAAGCAACTAGACTTGGCTGTACTATACTTTTCTTCTCTCTAAACGGGATTTTTCTAAGAGTGCAAGCAAAAAATCTGTAACAAAGTCACTCTTTGAAACTTCTTAAATGAGCTTCAAATGCCAGGAGGTCACAAATAAGTACAAGCCCAACCTTTATTAAAACAAAGGCACCCTAGCCCTAACATCTTTTTAAAAGTTTCCGCCTTTGTCTCCTCACCTTTTAATTTGTGCCACGCAAACCCCAGGCCCATGGCCCCTCTCAAAAGTTCTCCATCCCGCCTGTCACCTTTCATTGTTTCCATTGTTTCAGCCCAGGATTTGCAATCCTCAAAGCAGAGCTTACACGCACACACACTCTTACACACAAAGCCCTACACATGCATACCTAGAAACTACGTCAGCGTTTTCCACACACATTTATTTCGGGGGTGGCAAGAACAACAGTTGAAAGTGCAGGGAGTTTGGTATTTCACCAACCAGCAGCTGCCCTCGGGGAGAGAAGTCTGAACAATGGAAGCAACAGCAGACAGGAAACCAGCTCACCACTGCTGTGCAAATAGGCAGCATAGGAATGTCCTAAAAATAACTGGGCTAAATTAATTCAGCGAAACTATAAAAGAGGAGGGGGAAACAAACCACAAACTGCTTCCAACAGGGTGAAGAATCTCGACCTACCTAAGACGCCTGAAACATTTAAAAGCCAGCGCTGCCGCTGTCTCTGGGCACAGGGGGGCTGAGCTCGGCGCGCAGCTCCGGCTGTGACTGGGATCCAGCCCCGCTCCCGCGGGACGCTGCGCTCCTCAGCACCACCCTGCCTGCTCTTTAAACTTAGCCTTTGTGGCTCGGCTCCCTTTGTGTGCGCTCCTCTTTTGCCGAGTGGCATGTCCAAAAAAAACTTCTGACGAGGGCTACGAACCATATTAGTACACACCATGTCTGCAGCAGCCCAGTGATTTCACGAACTACATATGCATCAACTGCTCCAAGGGTATTAACAATGAGAGGCTGCTTTACTACAGAGCCGCAGGAATGCATAGTAGGGCGAAAACAGCACAACTCTGGAGTACTGAACATGCGCACTGCTCCCCTCTAACCCTCCACTTCGGAGCATTTAATGGTCTTTGAATGCAAAACACCCTTCAGCCACACCGCCGACTGCCAAATCGCAACTGAACAGACACTGCTTTGCTATGAACTTCTTCCCGGGCAGCGCAGGAGCGCTAGATCCCAAAGCACGTTCCGCGTCTTTGTGGCCAAGCGCTAATTTAAAGGCACTTAAAGCACCACGAGCGCGATGAGTAACGATCCTCTAACTGTAAAGTTTGTCTGTTGGGGAGGGGACACAAAGAAAACTCAAACGGCTTTATGGGTATGGGGGGGGAGGGAATTCTTCCTCCTTTTAACCCTGCGTCGAAACTTTTCTACTTTGTATTTCGTCCCCGTTTTAAGGGATAAAAGGGATAGAAAAGGCTTTAATTTTCAGCAAAACAAGGCGGTCGAGAGCGCGGCGGGGTTTGTAGCCCTGCCGCCGATGCCCCCCCACGCCTCAAGCCCCACGCTGCCGTCCCCGCGAACAAAGAGTTGCCGGACGGCCCCGCTTTCCTCGCCCCAAGTTGGGAAAAACACCCGCAACCTCGCCCCCCTCGTGGAGACTGTGGGGCTCGGTGCGGAAAAGCGTCGAAAAGTGTTTTACAGGAGAGCAGGGGGAAGAGGCTCGACGGAGGGGGCGAGAACAAAAGTTGGCGGGGGACACGAGGTGAACGGCTGGACATGTTTTTGACAGGGAGCCAGCGGCGCAGAGAGGCGGCCGCCTCCAAACAACAGCCCCGCGTGTTTTGTCTGGGAGCGGAGCATCCACTGCAATCTTCCACGGGATACAGGCCAGGGGGAGTGGGGGGGGGCACGGGGGACAAAAGGCCGAGAAGGCAAAGGGACTCCGGCTGGCTTAGCAACAGCACCCCCTTCCCCTTTCCACCCCGGGTAGGGGCGCGGGGCACCCCGCTTTGTCCCGGCACCCCATCACAACTACCTTTTTTACTTTTCATCTTGATCGCGAGGACCGAGCCGATCGCCGGACACCCCACGCACCGACCCAAGTTTTTCTCCCTTCGCCGGACGCTGCTTTCTCCCTTTAAGCTCAGCGAGGAGAAGGTCGATGAAGAAAAGAAGAAACACCGCCGCGGAGCCAGGCGCCCGGTCAGCGGCCGCGCTGCTGTCAGCGGGAGCCGTAGGGCTCTGCGTCCCCGGGGCTTTCTAGTGCGGCCGGGGTGGGCTTCCCTCCCCCCTTCCCTTTGTTCCCTTCTGCTGGCGATTGGCCCCGGCCTGTTAAAGTGAGGAAAGGCACGGGAGAGAAAGGTATACAGCGCCCGCCCTCCCCCACCTCCCCGCAGTGAGTACGGGAGAGTAACCGTGCGCTGCACTGGCACTCGCGGCGGCGGCGGCAGCCTCCTCCTCCTCTCTCCTCCCTCCCCTCCTGTCTGACAGAGCCTCAACACCCGGGAGGGGAGGGACCGGCCGGAACGGGGGGGTGTCCGCCTGCACCCGCTCGCTCATGCACACACAACAGCAGCGGCGGGGGGAGCTCTCCGTGCCTCCCGCTCCCTCGCCTTTCTTCCAAGCAGACGTTTGATCATTAAACTGGAAGGAGGAGAAGGAAGAGGCGGGGGTGGGGGGGAGATTTTGACAGCTGCCCTTGACTAGCCTCCTCCTGTTGCTGCCGGACGAACCACCCACTCCTTCGCGTGAATAGAGGAGAAGAAAGGAGAGTGCGTACGGCAGGGGAAGGAAAGGAGCCCTCCAAAGACCCGCGCCCCCCTCCCGGCTGCCGAGCGGCCCGGTCGGGGGGGGCTGCTCCCCCCGATCCCCTACGGTGCTGAAGGAGCCCCGCCTGGCCGGCGCTGGCCACACACACCCCCACCCACCCCCGCAGGGAAGGCGAGCCCCGTTTCTGCGGTTATTTTTACATCAGTTCGTAAAAGGTTGTTTTTCTCCCCCTCGACTCCCCCCCTCCCCAGCCCGTAGATTTTGCTGCGGCACATGATCGCAGCTGTAAAAGAGAGAAGTCTCACAGCTTGACTCATCCCTGTCGGGCGAGCACGCTCTGCAGCAGCAACAGTTTCTTTTCCTCCGGGATGGGAAACGTGACACCCGCCAGCAGCTCGCTCCAGCTTCCCTGGCGAGGTGGAGAGCTCTCCCCGGGCATAGGCGGCCTTGGCGGCGGGTCCCGGCGCTCCCCCGCCGCCCCCCTGACAAAACCAGGTTTAAAAAAAATAAATAAAATAAAATCAAAAGTGCTGAACGCCCAGCCGCGGTCTGAAGTGTCACGGGCGAAGGTTTCGGCGTGGAAAGGACAAGAAGCCGCCTGGGCGCGGAGCAGGCTTGCACTTATTCCACAGGAGCGTGTCTGTGTCACTCCCGCACCGGCACGTGTGGGGCTGTTCCCGGCCGGGCAGGCGCGGGGGGTGAGCAGCAGGCGCCTGAAACGGCTGACGAAATAATGGATTCCTACGGCAGAGCAGGGATCATTCCCTCCCCACCACCCTACAGCCCCCCGGCGGCGCGGGCATCGGCACAAATCCGCATTCACTGCACAAGGGAAGCAACAGCGTTTTAGCAGCAAGCCCTCCCCAAGTACCTTGTAACTATTTTTATGTGGCGTAATTACAGCGGGAGATAAAACAGCTGTTACATGCCGAACGGGGGATGTGTGAGGGGGGAGGGCAGCTGGTGAGTCACGTCAGTTAACCAAGGACTCGGTGTCGGCCGCTCTGCGGGGCCGCAGGTTCGCTCCGGCATGGCTGACCCTTGTGCTGGTGGCTGCTGGGCGGCGTGTCCGGCTGTAGGTCAGCGAGGCACGGCACACTGACTGACTGACTGACTGACTGCGCCGCGGGCCGGCGCCGTGCCAGGCGGGAGCTTGTGCGGCGCGGTTCGAGGTCCCGCCGGCGGCAGCGCGATCCGGGCCACTGCCCGCCAACCGAGCGCCCTCCGCCCGCCCTTCCCGCCGCCTTCCCGCCGCCTTCCCGCAGCCTTCCCGCAGCCTTCCCGCCGTGTCGCCCGCGGCTGTGTCCAGGGGATGCGAGTGCTCGGTGCTGCCGCCCCGCCCGGTGTCAGCCCGGCACGACGAGGCTCGCTCGGGGCCGGTGTTTTCTTTCACCCGAGCCGTGCCCCCGAGGGACTGGTGGCTCAGGGGCGGGGGTTGTGCGCGCACGCCGCCGTATGGCTTTATTTTGGCTTTTGCTGTTTTGTTTTTGTTGTGGAAAAGCCCTGCTTCCCAGCTGTGAGGGCTGGCACTTCGAACTGCTTGTTCCGAGCGTCCTGGCGATGGTCATGCCAAAAAAACAATTATGGGAAGTTAACAAAAGACACGTCAAGGATTCGAAGAGATTTCCCTTTCTCCGTGCCGCCAGAGCTACCTCACGCCTGCTCATTGCTCTTGGGACCGCAGACAAATCTGTGGATCTGTGAAACTAGCTCCTTCCTTATTTCTTTCCTTTTATTTTTTTTTTTTCTTAGAGGTTTGTTTAAATTATTTTGTTTTTCTTCTTTGACAAGGTCATTTTTATAAGGAGAAAAAAAACTTTTATTTTCACGCTGAACTCAAGTTATTTTCTTTCTTTTCAAAAGCTTTAGAAACAGCGTTTCTAGTAAAAGATGAATTTCGACTTTGTGTGGCAGCTTTTTAGCCAGTAGGAGAAGGCCACGGACCAGTGGGTGCTCCTGTGGTATAAAATGCATGGAGAGGCATTGTATTGAAACAAGTTCCTCCATGGATGTGAGTCTGGAGGAGTATACCCATAGTTGGGACCAATGGGAAAGACTGAAAGTGAGTTTGTGGAGTTCACGTTGCAGTTGTTGCCTGGCACAGTATCTCTGGTTTGTCCACAAATTTTGGCTGCCTTTACCGCTTGAAGACTCCTGATACGTGTTCCAAGTTGTAGTGGTTAACGTTTGTAAAAAAGTAGTGCAGTAGAAGAAAACCCCCACAGCTTTCTCTGCCGGTAAAACTTCAACACACCTGAAACAAGGCTGTATCTAAAAGGAGAGCAGGTGATTTGCCTGAGCTCAAATTTAATGGATTGATCAACTTAGTTCTGTAGCAAATAACCTGGTGGCCTGTAGGATGATCATGTGTATTAGTATTGGCTGCTGCTTGCAAGCAGAAGCAGAAAGTATGGAAAGGAATATGTAACTTTCTGCAGTTTTTATTTTTTCCTTCTTGTGTTCATGAGGCTGTGTTTTTAGAGTTACTTAATCTGCTAGGGCTGCATCAGCACTGTTATTTGTATCTCACAAGCAGTTCAAACTGCTTCACGCTGAGCAGCTTTGGCATCTGTGCAGTTCCTTGGGAAGGTAGTGGCATACACATGCATCAAGATACATCTGTGCCAACAGGTTGGAACAGCTTGGTTTAGTCGGAACAAGTTCAGCTCTGTCTGGACCCATCTGCACAGACATGCTGTGTTTGTAAAACTGCATTCTAAAAAGGGAGAGAAATTAAACTGGAGGGGCTAAATTTTTAATTACTCTGTGATTGTCCAGGGCCGTAGGTTTGTCAGTTTTCAGCGGTGGCATACACATGTTTCTATCCTGTCACATTGCCACGTGCAATACCTTGCACGACTCTTTGTATGTTTCTTCCTTGGCAGGTGCTTTGCTTTGGGGTGCTGTGACTATGTTTGCCTAACTGCTGAAGTCTCCAAGGCTATGTTTTGGGCATAGAAACTATTAAAGGAAGTACTCTGGGAAATCAGGACCTAGGCAAATCAGCCTTGCAGACATTTGTTATCTAGGTCTTTTTATTCCAGTTTCCCATTTATTAACTAGATAGCATTTTACCTGCTCCCCCCCAGGTTGTTATGAAAATAAATCCATTGACACTTAGATGCCATTGAAATATTTGTGATAAAATTTATTAAATTGTAGTCAGAACAGAATTAAGTAGCACAAAGTTAAGCAGGTCATGCCTATGGCAGTAAGAGTAAAGCAATGCAACAGGTGAATAAATCTGACCATAGGAAAATGGGAATCACTGCTGTAGGTCATAGCTAACCTTCACCTTTGGTAGTTCATGACATTGAGTAGTTTCAGTGTATGAGAGGAAAGGAGAGGCTACAGAAGGCAGATGTGAGGTAATATTTCCCCAAAAATGTCCCATGCAAATATTTAATAGTTCAATACAAGCACTGGAGGAATGGTTTAATAGAACTTGAGAGTTTATTACTGACCTAGCTGTATAGTCTTTACACTGGTATAAAAGTTTAATACCTTCATAGCACTAAAATTCTGTAATGGCATTTGAGTGGCAGAGAAGTTGAGTTGTGAATTACATAAAAATGCATTGCTTTTCATTTTTTTTCTTACCTATATAATTTAGTGTCGTCTTGTGCTTTGAGAAAAAAAAAACCACAAAAAATCCTGTTTTGGTACCATTCATTATTTTATGTCTTTCTGCATGACTGTCTTTTGACAGAAAATTTCTTACTCTTTTTGTATGAGAATTACTCCCAACTTTTGCTCATTGCCTTTTTTTCTCCCAAGTGTATTTAATGCTACAGTGTTTGGTTTTTCAGTAAAGGTGACTTATGCTGCTTGCAGTATTTCAAACAGGGTTATACCTCCGATTAGAATATATATGTATTTGATATTACTTACTCCCTGATCTACTTTTGTATGGAATCCAGCATGTTAGGCTTTATCTTTGGCTGCTGCTACATACTGAGCATGGGGCTCTACCAGCTTTGACGGTTGTATAGCTTGTGTGAAGTTTCTCTTCTGCATGATTTCATATTCATGTCACTGCTGAATCTTTTGTCATTGCATTGTTCACTCATGTAACAGAAGTCACACTGAACATATTCACAAATCTCCATTTCCCCAAATACATTTTTGATATCTGCAGACTCCATCACTGTTCATACCTGCCCCTGTCTCTCCCTCTCTCACTGATCAGAGTTACTATATTAAAAACCACTGAACTAAGTAGAGGATGCAGAAGTATCTTCCTGTCAACCTTTTGTCATAATAAAAAAAAAATTTAGAATTTAATCTTACAATTTTGATTCACTTACTCCAACCAGATATTCATCCATGATATTTGTTTGCCTTTTCTCCCTAGAAGTGTCTTAGTTTCTCCAGTAGCATGGAACTCTGTCAAAAACCTTTTTGAAATCTGCAGGAATTAAGTCAACCAGCTGTGCTCGCACAATTAGAGCTCACTTGCTACTTTTGTGCAAGGGCAGGAAGGGTAAATCTAAGTCATGAAGACAATTCTAAGATTTCAGAACTTTGCATAATAGACTCAACAACCTGAACATGCTTTTCACTTGTTTTCTGTGTGCATTCTTGTGGTTATCAAAGATCAAACAAGTGTAAAAACCTCAGGAATTCTTTACATAAAATCATACTGATTCCTGACTGTTACAGCATCATGTTTGCAAGCTTTTGGTTCTCAGCAAGAGCTCTAGGATGGACTCAAGGTAAGGGGTAGTACTTAGGATCCTGGCGAGGATCAGCTGCTGGAGTGATTTGTGCTTGCCACTGGGATTTTCAGACTTTTACTGGCAAAGAGGAGCAATGGCTGTTCTGGTAGGATGTAGTGCTGTCTCTCTCTGGGGTCTCCTTCAGCTGTTCCCTGTGCCAGCCCTTTGCTCCCTCATGGTCCTCCCTTATGTCTGTGTTTAGTGCATAAGCATATGGAAACAGAATAATATTATTACTGTAGAGACAAGTATATTCAGTGATGTTAGTTATGATTATAAGACAGTGCAGAAACTTCTTAAGTGGTGTAATCACTTCCACTCTGAGACTAAAATCTGTGTAGCTTCCTCTGGTGAGTGGTTTGTGAAACTTACATTAATGTAAATGTAGTTTTGTTTCCACAGTTTGAAGACAAACCCCTAGGAAAAATTAAAGATTTTAAAAAATAGTGAATTGTAGGTTTTATCTTGCTTGGAGTTAGAGTCTTCCCTTTCATGTTTTAACTCAAAAGTCACTTTTGAGTTAACAGACCTCAGATATTCCTTTCAGTGATGCAGAAATTACAACTTCTGTCTACCACAGGCACATCTCATAACTGCTTTGTCCTCTTGTCTGAGAGGGGGTGCTCTGGCTCTGTTTTCTTTTGTAGTACACGAGTGAGTATAACAAGATCAGCATGGCAAATGGCACGATCCTTGACAGTCTCAGCTTAGCTCAAGAACTTAGGGCGTGAGAGGAAACAGATCCCTCTTTCCTGAAATTCGACACTGTGGATGCAATTTATGCAATCGGGTTTTGCTTACCTGTAAGAAGTCAAGCAGGTAAATCAGGTATGGCTGACCAAAAAAAGAAGTGGTTTTAAGGTTTTTTTATTTTGTTTTAATTGTAGGATGCCTAACTTGCGTTTACCACAGACTAGTAGTGTATACTGAAGGAAGACAAGGCAGGAGGTTTACTGCAAGACACCCAAGAGTGACCTTGCTTAGCTGACTTAGTCTAGTATTTACTTGGACAATCTCCACTTAGGGCTGTGTGTCAGCAAACTATATCTAACTGTATAAAAATCACTGTATAAAGCTACAAAAACAAAGCCTAAGGCCTATCTGCACTTGGCAGCTGGGTTTTTTTTCAGGGTAGAATATTAATTTTGAACTAAATAACTCTTTTAAAAAAGAATAATAGCTATTTCTGGGCACTTATATTCTGTTTAGTGTTGTCTACTCTAAGGGAAATAACGTTATGGCTAGCTAAATATTTGCATGGTTGAGTCTACATTTGAAGTTTATTTTGTTTTTTAAGAACTGTGTTTCAGGAACATTGTCTCTGAAGTTATTTCCGTCCTTATAAGACAAGGTTAAATTTGACTTCCAGAAGGACAAAAAATCTAATGGTCGTGAATGAAATATGCACAAAATATTACTTGGTAGAAGAATAAATGACATCACTAGTTTAGAGAATAAACCTAACTTGGAATATTTGTTATGCCTGTGAACTAAGGAAGAAATGGTACCACATCTTAATGCTTTGGGAAATAGCAAGTTTTAGCTAAAGACACACAGTCACCTTTTCCTGTCGTTAGGGTGAAAGGTTTATGTAGGAAATAAGAGTGCCTTCTGGCACTGCAGAATTTCTATACCTTTTTAACAGAATATAAATGTGAGTGTTACTTATGAGGCATAGTAGTACAGAAAAAACTGTTCAGATATATAACTCCATGTTCAACAAAGATTGAAAAGGATACAGACTAATTAGAAACCAGTAGAATTTTATGACTTGCCACTGTTAAACACTGTATACTTAATTTAGAAAAGCTACCACTGCTGTCTGTGCTGTACCTGCTCTGAATGTGTTCTGAGAGCTTTGTTTTCAAAGTTGTCTGATTTGTGCATCTATAGGTTTTGCATCCACTTGATTGTTTTTGCTGCTGTCACTGCTCTGTTAATCTTCAGTGTTACACAATTTAAAATTAATGCGACTAGAGTTGGAGATTTACTTTTTAAAAGAGTTTGTAGTGATAGGACAGGGAGTGGCTTTCAACTGAAAAAAGAGCAGCTTTAGATTAGATATTGGGAAGAACCCTTCAGTATGCCTGTGGGAGAGACATGGAGCAGGTTGCCCAGAGAAGCTGTGGATGCCCCATCCCTGGAAGTGTTCAAAGCCAGGCTAAATGGGGCATTGAGCAATCTCGCTTTGTGAAAGTTGTTCCTGTGCCTGGCAGGGGAGGTTGAAACTAGATGATATCCGAAGTTCTTTTCAACCCAAACCATTCTGTGATTTTAAGTGCAGACAAGAATATTCTTGCAGTATTATAGACTTGTTAAAGAGATTCTGAGTGACCAGTCAAATTTACAGCCTTATGGGACAGCTTCTTCAATTGAACATATAAGTAAACTGTTAATATTATAATTTACTGAGCATTTCTGTGCATTGAAAAGATGTAGTGCCTGCTTGAGAGGCTCAGCCTAAAGGAGCAAATTTGTAGAATAAAGGATTACTGTGTCTGTCTTCCAAGTGATAGTAGTGAGCTGATCTTTTCAGCTGGGTGAAAAGTCATCAAGTGATGACTAAAGACAACCTTTCACTGCCGAAGTTGTGTAAGGTTTTTCAAGTGACAGGTATTGGGTGTTGGCTACCTTTCTATAAAATCCTAGCCATAGCCTGAGGCTTTAATCTCCTTCAGGCAAATGCATGCTGAGATTTATTTAGGACTGAGTGCCTGCCTCCACTTATGATTTAGGGCACCAAGAAAGATCACTAAATCTGCATGTGGCCCATCCAAGAATGAATATTACGAGGCAACGAGAGAGAGAGGCAAGTTTAACAAGTAATTTCATCAAGGTTTTGTTGTTTTATTGGAGTGGATTACATCAATTGGATGAGGGCTTCTGCTCTTTCACCCTCAGTACTTTTTGTACTTATTTTTAAGTGAGGTGTCAGTGCTTGATTTTAAAACCCCAAGCCTGAAGGTTTGCAGACAAAGGAGGTTTGGGCAGCACAGAGAAATGGGAATGCATGCAGTTTTTTGGTGGTGCTGACATTTTGAATCTGCATGGAGCTTTCTTCTTTCTGTGTATGGAAATTATTAAATCTATGTTTTTCCTCCTTCCATTGCAGTTAGGAGGTGTAAGAGTTACCATCCTACTACCAGCAAATATTAGAATCTCTTATACCTACTCCACCTCTGTGCCCCTCATGAAGTGTAACCAAATGTGATCAGTCCAAGTAAGGTTTTTTGCTTTCGGAGGAGCTGGTATTGAATCACTTGAATGCTAACAGTCTTAGGACTTACCTGACTTGAGCTGTTCAGAGATAAACCTCAAGTGTGGAACTGTTTGATTAACTGGTTAATCCTGAAAGTGTAACAAAAGGCCACTGCCGGTTCGAATGCCATTCAATCTTTCTGTTGTTTGCAACTTTGCAAGGTGCTAATTGTTTTACCTGTGGTATCTATTCCAGTCTTTTGCAAGTGTGCCTGCAGCCACAAAATCTGGGAAAGCTAGAAATCTAGGTTCTGGGTAGCATTGGTGTTCTTAAACCATGCTAGTTTAAGACTGACTAACTTCCCCTTCGAAGACAGAACTTCTTAGCCTTAAATGTGAAAACGAAAATGTTTAAAGTTTCAAAAACACGTATTTTTGACTTGTTGGCTGAAAGCTGAGCAGTATTATACCAGTGAGTGTGTTCACACTCGTTTCACTAGAAAAAACCTGCTGCCTGGTTCAGTACAAGATAAATCATGTATGCCTACTGTAAACTGTAGTGGACACAAAGCAGTATATAGCTGTGTCCTGTAAAATTGTTAACCTGTACCTACCTGGTCATTGTTGTCATAAAGTGCCTAAGTCATGCTAAAATACAGAAATGCCCATCTGTGAGTGATTGTCGTGTGGATAACAGGAGCCGTGTGCTATGAGCAGAGCATTTTTTTAGTTTCCTCGCTTTAAACTGTATTTTTTTATCTGATCTTTAACACAAACCACATATTTGAGAGAGACAGAGATAAGGATTATCACTGTCACATTATGTGATAGTACTCTTTGCTTGGTAATTAATCTGGTGGTAGTGTCGTCTGCCAAAATGCAATTTCTCAAATCGTTTGGTGTTTAGAAGTGGAATAGCTTACGTTTAATAAAGATTAAAACTCTAACAGCTATTATGCGTTCTGAATGAAAGTGTTGAATGACTTTGTTACTCAGTATTTTTAAATGCCAAAGTTTAAAGCTTGTTGTGTGCTATAGAGATTAAATACTGAGAGAAAAATGCTGTTAAGCTGAAAACTTTTTTGTAGTTGCTGTGCTGTTTCTTACTTTATTTCATAGTAACACCATTAATTTAAATATAGTCTTGGTATGAAAACATGATAATTGATCCTACCAAACTGAAAGAATAATAACATGGAATGCATTTATATAGTATTCTTTGCTGCCTTAATATACACAGCGCTTCAGACTGATACTCTGTTCTATGTATATGGGTATGTTCTGAGCTAACAAATATGCATATGGCTCTGAATATATATACACACAATATAGTAACCTCTAGCAAGCTTCACCGTTGGTGTAAATCTTTGAAGGAAATACAAAGCAAAGGACATTAAGCACTGTTTGCATACACCTGTGTATGTGTAAATATGCACACAATGCTGTTAGTTATTTTATGTTCTTTGTTGTCTTGCTATGCTAATAACGATAATAATGAATGTCCAGATGGAAGATACTAGTCTGCAGATTTGGTGACAATAGTATTATTTTTGGAAGGCTTAATGAATGGAATGCCTAGCAGAAATGATCACTCTGGTGTGCGGTGTCTGCTGGGAAATGATAAGCCTCTGTAAAAGTTCTCTGTAGACTGGCCAAAATTTAAGTCCTGTCCAAGTGACACATGCCGTGCTAAATTAACTCTGAGCACTGGTAACAGTATGATCTTGTCATTGTGGCATTCCTGCTTCACTAAGTGGCAAGATGTAGGGCTTAGTGTTGATGAAACAGCACACTGATATAGCCATGCTGCTTTTCACTCTCAAACCAACTTTAGACTTTCTTGTCCACATACCACGCATGACCACTGCTAAGAAAGTCATGATGATGATTATTTTCAGCAATAACACCTTCTGTTAAGTGGCTAAACAATTTATTAACTGCTACTTCAGAAATAGAGTGTCCCAGTCAGAAATGTCCATTATCCTTCAAAAGTGTAAAATTCAGTACAAGTAAGATAAGACTTGTTGGTGGCCCAGTGTCAGGAGTAGTTTAATGCAGCAGCAAGGCAAGCAGGTGTTGGTGAAGATTGATAAACAAAAGACCACCTGGGACTGTGTTACTCAAGTATCCACAGTTAGGGTTTAGCTAGTCTTAGGTGTTTTGAAGCCTAACTCAGATTTATGGAAAAACCTGTGGACTTCTGTGAGGCAAGGTGCTACAGCTTGTAGTTCTGCTAGCATTCAAAGATGCTGCACTTCTCATTAATTTCTGCAATATGGAAGGACCTGACCAGCAAATTAATAAAGTAAACTTGCTTTGACAGAGCCAGAGGGAGATATAAAAGAGATATACTGGAGACAGGAGAATGAGCTGTGCAGCAGAAGAAACAGTGAGGCTGCCCATGAATGCCTGGTGATGGCATATTGTGCTTTGCTGTCAGTCTGTTGACTCATGCACACTTCAAAAGAGCTCTCAGGGGAGCCAGTGACACGAGTTGCTGCCTGATGCATTGTAAATCACGGCAGTACATTTTTTTGTTTGTTTTTGTTTGGATGGGCCTTGAGTGTGCCTAATGCTGTTTTGAAACAGCACATAATGGCACTGGAACTTGGGAATTTCACTAAAAATGGGGCGGAGGGATAAGGAAAACCTGCTCTTACAGATGGGATCAGTCAGAGCTGCTTCACTGTTGGCTGGACATGTGTTCTTGAATAGTGTGCAGCTCTTGTTCAGAGCTGAGAAAGCAGCAGCCATGAGCTTTGTAGCAGTTGAATAGAAATGAAACCAAAAAGCTCAATGTGGTCTATCTCCATGGCCTGTCTCAGGGATGTTGTACCCCTAAGACTTGGTCAGAAAACAGGGCTAATGCTTCAGAGGGTCAGGTCAGGGGTGGTGCAGCCAGGTGCTGCTTTAGCATGGAGTTTCTTCCTAGGAACAAAGAAGAGCTTCTCCTCTGAGGAGCGGGCAGAAAAGGGTAGCACTGAGCAAACCTTGAAATGTTGCAGCCATAACATTATAGGAGAACAAGGTGTGTAATTTTAGACCCCATTCCTGGGGAAAGAAGGTTTACACAAGTGTATTGCCTTTGCCTGTTGGTCTGCCTGGGTTCCTTAGTAACTTTAGAAGTTGTAGGGCTGTTACAGTTAAATTTTTACAGGATTCAGAAGAATCTCTCCACAGAAGGAAAGTCAGCGACAGGAGTTATGTTTTTAGTGACGAACTGAGAAGGGGAAAATTTTAAGTGCCCCAAGCACAAGACAAAAAGTGGTGAGAGTTTGTATCTTAGTTGGAAGGGGGTAATAAAAACATGAGACACAAAGCTGCAGGTAAACATGAAGAACATTTCACTCCCTGTGGAGCTGTTCAGAGCTTTTAAATGATGCTTGATGAATCATTTGTGGTTTTAAAGCCCGAGTAGGGATGCTTGCAGTTAAAAATCCACGTGCATAACTACAGTGATTGCACAGATGATGAATGATTTAGTAACACCAAATCTGATGTCTCCTCAATTTCTCTCTGAAAACAATCAATCAAACAACCCAAACCAACCAACAACAACAACAACAACAACAAAAATCCACCACACCAAAACAAATATCTGTCTTGGTCAAGTTAGTTTTGTGCAAAAATGCTAAACCAATAGCTGTGTTTGTCTGTCCCTAATTAGAGTTCAGTTTCTAGAGTCCAGCACAAAAAAGAGATAAGTTCAATTGTCTTCCCCTTCCTTTTACAAGAGATCACCAGTGGAATCTAAACAATGGGTAGATGATGACGAAACTTTTATTTCAATGACTGATAATATAACAATGCCTTCAACTATGTTGCTGGAAGTATTTGTTTTTTATTTTGAATAAGTAATGGAAATCAGTTCTCTCTTAAGCTAGTGGAAGCAGTGGGTGTTCCTATAAACTCAAAGTACAGAACTGCCTCTGGAAGACTTGCAGATCAAAGAGGATATGGTTATGAAACATTTAAACTGACTATAATAGCCAAGTCAGAGGTTGTAAATGAACCTCTGGTGCTGGCAATTCATGAGCTCCCAGGGCTGTGTAGGCTTTTTGTCTCTTGCTTTGGCGCAGAGCATGAAGGAAATCCCTCTTCTCCTTACAGTACCAAGGAGATAATTTTGATGGATTTTAAAATTAACAGGAGGGAGTATTTGCAAGGAAGTGTGTTCAACTTCTCATGTTGCTTTGCAAAACACAAGAAAATTTTTTAGATATCCTTTCTAAGTTCAGTGATATCATGATTTCCTCATACTCAGAGGACAGTACAGGACTCTCAATTTACAAACTTGTTCTTTCATGGTTATCAAAGCTTGTAGAGTTGATGATCCTGTTTTGTTGATAGCAGTGATCATATCAGTTACAGCTTTAAAAAAAGTTGCATCCAGCCATACAGACACAACATAACCACCAGTTTCCAGACACCAGATTTTAACCTGGTTTTAGGTATTGTCTGATATTTGCAGTGTCAGATTGTAGTACTTGCAGTTAATAACTTACAGAACACTTGAAATACCTCCAAAGTGTGAGAATAGCTGTCATTACAGTATGCATATTGAAAGTCAAGGGACTTGATTTCCATATCTCATACTGAAGGACTCTGCACAGGGAGCTAGCAGTGCTCTTTCCATATCCATGAAACCAGAGCAGCTCTTACTGCTGGGCAAATGCTGGGGAAAAGGTTCTCTCCAGTTAACTTGATGCCATTTGTATTGCCACAAATGCGACCGAGCTCACAGGTTTGCTTTGTGCTGTTTTGGTATGCATACTTTGACTTCATGTGAAGTTGCTGTGTATGCTTTAATGTTTTCTGGCTGTTGCTGTCTGGCAGGCTGGCAGCCATCCAGGCAGCTCTGAAGTCAGGCTGTGGCAATGAAATGGTGCCCAGTGTGTAACCTGCATTCACACAAGTAGTTACGTGGGGTCACATAAGAAAGTGCTTCCTTCATTGGATAGGCAGAGATCAATGGTGACACCTGTGCTTGCCACAGGGTTAAAGGCTGAAAAACTATAAAGCACAGCCTGGCCTCTGAGGAATAGAGGAAAGAGATGGTGAGCAGAAAGTCTTTGAGACGAGCAGGGAATGATGAGGGTCCTTGGTTTTGGGCTGTGTTGTTTGCAGATTGGCTACCAAGAAAATTGGCATCAGAAGCCAAAATGTATTTGGATGCCTCAGAGAGTTTGTGGGTATAGTTTTTACTTCTACTAGAAAATGAGCGTGGGGGTTTAGTTTAGATGGTCAGATAATGTGAGTATGTGTGTGACTCTGAGTTCACTGCCTCTTCCAGTTGTGGGTCAGTGACATCTCTGCTGGCGTACCTGCTCTAATATGACTGAGTTGTGGTTTACTAAAATGGTTCTGCAAGTGGTGGTGAATGGAGAACCTGCTGCAGAGACAAGACTTGAACTTCCTTCTGTGATTGTGCTACCTGGTCCTCCTCTGAGTCAGATATGGATGCACTAGACAAAAAAAGGAAAAAAAAGCTAATTCTTAGCTGAGCTGTGGCTTCCTTGATTGGTATATCAGGGGAACTGAACTAGTAATGACTTGAATATCTGAATTCTAGTGAGGCAGGTGCTGTCTGCCTGATGTGTACCCAAAGCCCCAGTGTCCACAATGAAGGAGAATGGTGTAATGCCACCTTACAGCCACAACCATCCCGGGATCATGAGCTCACGTCTAATGAGCAGTTTGAAATAGTTCTTTGCCATTACTATTCCACCAACAGATTGGTTAGTTAACTAATTAACTAATCCCTTGAGTAGGTAAAGAGATTAGAGCTGCTCTTCCTGGTAGAGCCTTTATTGGGCCAAAAACATTAGATCAGATGTTTTGATCATGCTGCTGGTGGTATCTAATCTCAAAGTCATTTTTAATCATTTGTGGAATGATCATCTGAAAACCCAGTGCAGATGTAAAGATTGCAGCAGGAGAAAGGAGTGGGAGGCATTAAACTGATAGGGAGTTTTGGCAAGAATTCCCATGTGCTACTTAAATCTTTAGTTGTACTTTCCAAGCTCTTCTAGTTGTTACTGTGAATAATAGGTTTGTGAGACCTCAGAATTCTCTGGCCTTTCATGAGTAGCTTGAGTAATTCTCCTTTTAGGAAATAATATGCTATTTTGGAGTGGTAGAAGTCTGCAGAGATGGATGTGAGTCCATACAGATTATTGTGGTGAATTTCATGGATTTAGAAAAGCAATTGCCTCTCTTCATTTCTCCACCCCGTGTTTATATTGCTCAGTAGGTCTCTAGGTTAGTGGTAGGGTGGAAAAATAATTCTTCCTGTTTTCCCCCCTTTCCTGCCCTTCTTACTATTTCTTCTCTTGCTATGATTTCCATCTTGCTAGTATTTATTTGAAGAACATCTATGTAATAAAAAAACAGTTGTTACTGCTATTTATCCTGTAATATGAAAATAATTAACTAGAGTGTAAAGTAACATATTTCGTAGTTTGGAGACTTAATGTTGAGGATTTTTCAAGTTTCAGGTTATTTAATCAGGGGTATGGAGGCTTCTTCTAAGCTAAGTACACATTGTTTCTCTACTATTCGAATACCAGTGCTAAGTAATTACTGAAGCCTTTTTATTTTTCTTTTTATCTTCCCTTGGCTTTCAATGACTTTGAAGTTTGGTTCAGGTCAAGTTGTACATTCATCTTTTAAAGCATCTGAAGTGATAACCTCAGCTTGTCCTTTAAATCCCGAAAGCTTACATTTCTGCTCAGCTTTAATTTAGCTCTTCATGTTCTGTACCAAAATTATTAGAGGTACCAAGTGATTTGGTTTTAATGGAAGATAGGAGTCCTGCATCTGGCATTGCACAGACTTTGGAAGAATGTATTTTGGGGAAAAAACCCTATTGTTGGATTTTGCTGCAACTGTCACCTGTCAGTTTGCTTTCTAACAAAATCTGCTTTATGGGTATGAAAATAGGAGTCTTGAAAGCTGCCTGTTCAGGGAGAACATTTCCTTAATTAGCACTTCTTCATTCATGATTGGAAGTGATGTAACCTTATGTCCTGGAATTTCCTTTTTGCCCCCAGAGAGTCTAATATTTGTAGCATGTCTGTGTCTTTACATATGGTTGTATGCACTGAGGTAAAAAAAGTGGTATAGATACAAAACTATCTTTATATATTCTGTAAATATTTTTGTTTTCTGCATCAACATCGTAATCTGTTTGGCAGATTTCTCTCATCATTCTTCTGGAGAATTTTGCACTCTCCAAAATGGAGCGTGCAATAGAACATTCATTTTGAATTATGAGGTGCTGTCTTCCCAGAAAAATGTTTAGACACCTTAGAGAACAGCCATGGTGGGTCAATTTTTGGTCAATCTCAGAGCTGCTGAACTACACCCTTGAAGTGCAGGGCTATTATCCCAGGCCTGGCAGCTCAGCCTTCAAAATTGTTGAAGAGTTGTAGCAATCTGTGATTCTGCAGCTCTTAATGGCACCAATAATCTTGATTTTTAGATGAGCAAAAGTCATGTAGTCTTCCACAACAACTTTTGGGCACTTCTAGTCGGGCTGCACTTGTGGGATGTGAACTGTGGTTGAATGGTGAATGTGGAAATGCGATGCAGTGATTCGTTGTGAGTTCTCATTTGCCATGTAACCATGGCCAAGTCATGATCCACCTTTAAGAAAGGAAGATGGAGATGCTAATGGGGAAGTTGAATCCAAAAGTCCATGTTATGGAGCCTATATTTAGGTACTGCATGTTCTGGGTACTGCATGTTCTCACTTAGTGCATTACTAAAAAGCGACGTATATGTCCTGTGTAATGAGTTCTGAGGAATGCTTTGGACCTGTTCCCAAACTGATGGTATTTTATCATGAGGTCAGCTTTGATATCAGTGAAATTATTGCTTAAAATTTTTATGCTTTGAAGCAGAAGAATTAGATTCTTGCATGTGGGAAGACCTTGACATTGACAAGTCTTCCCTTGTTCTGTGACTTCGCTTCTCAGTGATAGTACTGAGATACGGCTGGAGCTAAATTGTAAAAGAAGTCCTTTCAATATATGCTACTAAAATAGTGAATTAGCTGCCAAAGTTCAGGTTTGTTGAGAATCACTCCCTTTTTCCATAATTGACAGAATGCCTTCAGAGTATGAATTCAATGCTAAAGCATTATGATAAGGCTATAATGATCATGCACCAATTTGCAACGGATGAGTACTTCCTTTATGAACTTTTATTTCACTATTTCAGGAAAAAAAAAAAAGGAGAGAGGAGGAGAGGATAAAAAAAGGAATATTTTTAGTGAAAATAATTGCATTAGCTTTTCTGAGAAGTGCTCTTTGTAAGACACCAGAGTTCGGAGATCTGGGTAAAGGCAACTCATTTGAATTTCTTTGCTTGGAGAGTTCCTGTGTGTCAGCTGTGTTGTGGTAACTGCCACTGCATATGTGCTGTTGGACTATAGGAAGTGTAAGGTAAAATGTGTTAGCATGAACCTCCAGGAAAAAGGTTTAAGCTAAAATCATTCTGTCTCCTTTTGATAAGCTAAAAGCAACCACGTACCGTGTTACTGCAGCACCCTGGTAAGTGTCATAATTCAGCCAGGATCCTGAGGTGGAACTGCCCTGCTAAAGGAATTAAACACTGGATCAGTAATATTTCTTCTTCAGTGCCCGTATTGTTTGTTTTCAAAACAGTGGATTAAATGAGGAAAGTTTCAGTTAGATCTAGTTATCCCGTTAGAAAGAGTGATTATGCAATTTTAGAAGTATTTTGGGACCTGAGTTCTTAGTTCTGGTCATCTCTGCATTCATGAAGTGCAAAGTC
Source organism: Irena cyanogastra (assembly GCA_013397155.1). Classification (NCBI taxonomy): domain Eukaryota; kingdom Metazoa; phylum Chordata; class Aves; order Passeriformes; family Irenidae; genus Irena; species Irena cyanogastra. Next base: position 141,034 of record VWZV01008967.1, on the reverse strand, counting down.
TAGCTTTGTAAATGGTATTTGTTTAACTGGGCAGTCAGCCCTGGCATAATCCCTAACCCTGACTCTGTCCAAGGAAGGCTTGGGCTGAATTTACTTTAAGGAATGAATACACATGATGATATGCTTGCACTCTACGTCCATCCTGTTTCTTCATTCATGCCAAGTGGGAAACTGAACAGTGTGTACAGCAGCTCCTGCCTGGCTGTCCCACGTGGAAGGAACAGCCCAGGGAATGCTGAGTCATGTCAGATCTCATCCTGGTGGGACACAGGTTTTGTGTAATGTTACTGGAATGGATGAGCCCTTTACAACCGAATTAAAAATACCTTTAACCTGCTAGTATTCTCCCTACCCTCATGTTTATTTGTATCTGTATGCGTTTGTTCACAGAAAGTTGTTTACATTGTGCTTAGTGCCATTTCAGATGCCTTGTGATCAAATTCACCCACAGGTCATTTGATAAAAATCAGTGATCCAGAGGTCTGGGTCAAACATGCCTTTGTATGGCACATCATTTTCTCCTTGATCTGTGACCTAGAGATCATACTGAAAACACTAGGATTTAGAAGAGCTAAACTTGGGTGAAACTGATTTTGATATTTTCCAGAGGAAGAATTAATTGTTTCAAGAGTTTTTGTCCAACATGGCAGGAGAAAGGAAAGGAAATTAAGGTGGTTGTTAGAAACTTCTGTGTTTTCAGACCATCTTTGCTAGTTTCCTCTGCTCAAATTAAAACACCATAGGATTCTAGAGAGTTCTGTTTTTGAAAATTTCACCCCCACCACCTCTCTGTCAAGGATTCAGTTTCACGTATGTATCTTGGTGACTATTAAGAAACATGTTCCTTGTATTCAGTCACTACATGTTTTTTTCAGTTTCAGTTCGGACCATTGGGTCCCTCCACCAGTAAGTAGGCATCTAGTCTTGCCCTTGCATTTAAAAAGGGTTTCTGATTTTCTAAGTCACTAAATTTGAGCTGGCTGTGCAACCAGGAGGGAACAGGAACAGCTGTGATTTCCAGTATGATGAGGACTGTTTAAGTAACACTTAAGGTTGTAATCCTTCTCTCTCTGTCATCATCCTCTTCTGGAGTTCTTTCCCTACCACACTGTGGAAACTTTTCTTCATTTAAAAGATGTGATCTTCAAATTGGGAGAGTCATTGAAGAGGTAGTGCCAATCATTAGCTAGAACAAGCATGTGCTGCTTAGTCATGAAGTGACATACATCCCAGGGGAATGTTACTGGATTCCTGCATGCTCTGTGAGAGACCTCTTCCAGTCTCTTGTAACCAAATATTTATCAAGTCAGAGAGAGAGAATTACTTCCTCTCTCACTCAGCTGCATTGTCACCGAGTGTGGTTTGTTTCTTTGCTTTAACGGTTGTGTAGTTATTTATACAAAAGTATATAAAGTTATTTAAACAGTTTACCTAATAGAGACTTACCCAACAGCCTGTGTTATACAGAATTACATACCCTGGGTTAAATTCCACTTTAAGGGCCTGAAACATGATCTTCCATGGTAGCTGTAAGTACTCTAACCACTAAACTAATATGAGAAGCTAAGTGCTAAACATACAGGGAGAAAAAATCTTGATTTGGCTTTTGTGAGCACTGTGTATATCTTAGGGATGGCTCAGAGCTGACCTGCAGGGTCCAGTTGTCCTGCGAATGTTCTGGAGGAAGAGCCTGGTTGAAGGTTTCTACTTTGGGACTTCAGGAGTTTGCTTCAGTCAGTGGCATACTTATAGAGTGATCCTAGGATAGTTTTGAGGACATCAAATCATGAAAGTGTACCTACATGCCATGTTAGACAGCAGCTGTTGCAGGAATCCATTGTGCTTAGTCATCTAGTATCACTTGATGTTGTGTCTTTTCTTCCATGTTTGTGTGTTACCTTGGAGTTAGTGATACAGGAATGGTTTAATTATATGTGTCCCAGTATTGTCATTTTAGAATGAAAACCAAAAAAAAAGCAAAATGGTCCTTGAAACAGTCATGAAAGTATCTCAGTTTCTCAGGGAATAAACAGATCTAAATAACTATTTGTAGATTTTTAGGTTCTTGTTCCTAAGAAAGATACATTTATTCCTAGATGCTTCTTAAAAGTATGACAAGAAAAAGCCCAAGTTCATTTCAACTATAGATATGGTCACAGTAAGCTTGGTGGATACCACCATACCCATTCCTCTCCAAAAGGAAGGATTTAACAGTTGGGGGGTTTTGCTTCCAGTAGGATTTTTTTATAGACTCTGGAAGTCAGGAAGATGTAGAGGCTTTGCAGCATGGACAGAAGCTCAGTAAAGTAATTGCTTTATTCAAGTCTTGGCAGGCGGTGGGAAGCTGAGCAACGTTTTTAGAGAAAACCACTGGGCAGTTCTTGCTCACTACCCAGAGCAATATCACCTGATGGATCCGAGGGCTGCACAGAGCTCTCTGGAGAAAAGCAACTGCTACAATTCAGACTGCTGCTAGGTAAGTAACCCCTGAAGAATCAAAGCACAAACTGATTCCTCTGAAAACTATGTTTCTGTAACTGAGGAGCTGCCCAGCTCTGCAGTAGTTTCATTGTCTGGGTGCGTTTAAAATGCAGTGTGGCATGAAGGAAGATGAAGAAGTTTTCAGGATTATACCTTCATCTATGCTACTAAGTCTAAAAATTAATTTAGAATCTAGTTAAATTTCATTCCAGGTTTTTATTTGCTCAGTTATTTGGGGTAAATGCGAAGTGGATTTAGTGGCGTTGTTTCAGATCTGTTAAATTAAAACAGGATGTGGCCTAAACCACAGCAAGTACAACGTATTTTTCCACAATTCTCTTTTCAGTGCTTATTTCAGTTTATGCTGACAAATATTGCATGCTTCCTCTACTTTTCTAGAAATGTTTTAAAATAGGTATGGTTGAACTTTAGGCTTGATTTAATGTTTTGAATTTGAGATCTTTTTACCTTGTCTTGGCAACAGCAGAGTAAAGTTAGGACAGTTTTTGGGAGGGGTCTCAGTATCACTGCCTCTGTGCAGGGACAGCTCCACAGAGGGTGGGCAGGAAGGTTGGATATTGCTCAGGAAAATGTTTGGAGAAGGAGGCTGAAACTGTCTACAAACTAACAGCAACTCTTTTGCAGGCAAGGTAGAACCTTACAAGCAGTGTTCTCCTCAAGCCAGGGCTTCCCCTTCACTGGGCACTCTGGGATCTCCTCCACAGAAGGAATGATCTCCTCAGTGGTTTCTTCCCTGTGAGAAGGGCAAAGCAACAGTGGCATCTCGATAGGGGGAATTTTCTTCACTTGCCAGAGGTGAGAAAGGATAATAGGGCCTGAACTGTTGATTCCATGTAAGCACAACAGGTCTCATGCTCTTCTCTGCAGACCTGCACTGTGTTTGGCCTGGTGGGTATGGAAGTTTTTACATTCCCTGGTGGGATGCTTTGCATGCAGTGGTGATGTAGGAGGTTCTACTGGAGCAGCCAAAGCAACAAATTCAGCAGCCCCCCATCTGAGATGTGTGTCCACTTTTCACAGCACAGCTAGCTCCCCCAGCAACCTCATCAGTAGTTTGTGAGATGAGTCCAGTCCTGTGGCACTGCAACAGATTCAAGACCTCCGTTTTTGTGAGTTCCCTGCTCTATACTCAGGTCTTCCCCAATACTGACCTTCAGGGTGCAGGGTGAAGCCTGTGACCACCATATGGCTGTGGAAGGGAGGGTGGCTGAGGCGATGTGAGGACTGTGCCAGCAGAGCCAAGAGGCAATGCTGAAGGGGAGCTCAGGCTCCACACAGGAGAGGACTTCTAATTTAGTGTGTCCTGATATCCTGGGTGCATGGCTTTCTCAGATCAGAAAGTTGGAGATGTGCCACTGAAGATGTTCGACTAGATGACCTGGAGAGGTTTAGATTAGGTATTAGAAAAGCACATTTCATGGAGAGGGTTGTAAAGCACTGAAACAGACTTCCCAGGGAAGTGGTGGAGTCACCATCCCTGATGTGTGTAAAAAAGTGTGTCGTTGTGACATTTGAGGACTTTATTTAATGACGAATATTATGATGGTACTAGGTTGATGGTTGGACTTGATGGTCTTAAAGGTCTTCTCCTAGCTTAACAATTCTGTGATTCTACCTTCAAAGGTCCCAATCCACCCAAGTCATTCCATGATTTAATCCTGTTTGTTTCCCAAGTACCAGGTTTGGTATGGCTGTTTCAATTCTACGTGAAAAAAAGAAATCTTTGGATTTATTAAAGAACCCTAATCTCCTTAAAATTATAATTAGCTGCCCATCATCAACAGGATTTTGCTGGAAAACTTTTGAATAAAGATTGTAGAAGAAGCATTTGCCTAGGTTCAGAATGCTGATTTAGTAGAATGGCAGTGTAATATATTGAAGTTTTGACAAGGAATGGTGGATGTATTAAAGATTACCTTGGAACTCCAAGGTAAACTAGATTTCTGTGGAAGGGGAAAGCAAATTCTGTGTTCAGTACTTTGGTCTTTGCTGTACAATTCATCCAGCAGCATTAATATTTACCTTGTACATTATTTTCTCTGCTTTGGAGATGCAAATATGTACTCATAGCTATAAGATCATGTTAATTTTATCAGGAGAGCCAGTCTGCCAAGTCATGCAACTGGATTGTTGCCACGGTCGTGACTTGTAACGAAAGAGGAGCTTTTAGCTATGCCATGAAATAAGACTCCAGTGAAATTGGTCAGATGTATAATAGATGAGGCCTTGAACTGACAGGACTTAGTGAGTCAGAGTGATTTGGTAAGTAACATGTTTTTCATGCTGCATGTATAAAAGAATGACTAAGAAACCCAAGCCCCAGGGTGAGAATGAAAATAAAAAGGGAAAACTGCTCATATCCTGACCAAATGGGAACAGTCCAAGTCCAGTATTTGTATCCCCGTTTTGCCAATTCTTTTTCTAAAGTTCAGAGACCTTCACCAGAATAAATGGTATTCTAGAGTTCTATCCAGCCTGTTATCCACAGCATCTATAGATTAAAGAACAGCAGGAACTCTGACAGCAACAAAATACTTCTAGTCTGAGATAGAAATATTTTTTTAACCAAAAGGAAGATAAATATTTCTTCTTTAGACTCAGATCACAAATGGAACATCTCAAGTATGTGAAATTGGAATTTAAAATGGAAATCTGCAAATAATTTCGGCTATATGGCTTTTGCTGCACACATTACAACACTGAATACTTGCTGCAGTGCTAGTCCTGTGCAGTAATTCATTGGAAAAATACCTTTTCTTTCCCTGTTCACTCTATTTCTTTATCAGTCACCATCAAAGACCTCCTGCATTAAAGTGATGGTTGTAATGAGGAAAGGAAAACATTCTGGGCTGGCATCTGAATAAACAGGAGGAGAGGATCCATGAGTGACTGATCAAGATTATTTTTACCCATCATTGTTTTAATGTGCAAGTCGAAAGTTTTCTTAGTAAAGAGAGAGCAATTTTGGGAGTTGATTGAACTTGTAGTGAAATGGCATCTTAATATTTAGCTAAGTAGAAAAGCCTTGTTTTAAGTTTGTAAGGGGAATAGCTTAAACAGCAAACTATTTTGCTGCTACTGTTCCACTCAGCCAAACTTTCAAAGTGTAATTAAAACCATATCCATCATATAGCATATTTTTTTCCATCTTCTTGCCAAAAATATTTCAATGTATATTAAATGGTTTTCTTCCTAATCAGAATGAGTGATACAAGCTCCAGAGGGCACCCAGCCAGAAACTCCTGAGCTTCAATTTTAGCTTCTATGTGGCTTCTTAGCTTGTTTCCCTTCTCTGAAGGGCAGCAATAGCAGCCTACATAACTAATTTTCTCTCAGGATGATTCCTATTCTTATTTGGAATGTGGAAGGGAGCAGGGAGCCAGCAGAGTCTGTGGGGTCCAATATTTTCAGCCATTCAGGAAGGAGGAGGAATTCTGTTGAAGCCCCACTGTGCTAAGTCCTCTGGGCACAGATGCTGACAGGCAGTTCCTGATCCAGATCTGGGTGCCACCTGAGAACTACTGTTTATGGACTTGTTTATTTTGTGAACAGCTGCTGTAGGACCTTACTGGTGGCTCTGGACTCTCTTCCTCTGAAAGCCCAAGCAGGATAACAAACAGTGCTAGCCAGCACCCAAGGCCCTGGTCTTAGTCATGTCATTATATTCCCACACAGCCTTCCTCAATTAAACTTTTACACAGGAAACTCTTTGGTGTACAAAATAATTATCCCACCTCTTTCAGGTCACAGTTTTACCTTCCAGTGTTCTGTGTGACACATTTGTGTCCAAACAGTTAACATCTGAACTGAGATCTCTACAGTCACTTCCAGGGTAAGAATCAATCTGGCGTGAGTAATGATGACATACTGCTTTAAAAAATTCAAGAGGCAAAGTGAGAAAAAATTAAAAACAGGGGAGTGCCATCCCTGCCAGGGGAGTATGTCACCTTCTCTCACCAGCTGCAGGAGTTTGTGGCTACTTCCCAACCCAGCTGTCCTGGCCACGGCCCATGTGTGCTTACCTGGTCCCTCCCCTGGACCTGTGCCCTGTGCAGCACTGCCAAACTATGAGCTCCATGAGCTGTTCCTCCCTTCCTCTTCTTATCTGCTGGCACCCTTCAGTTAATAATTCCTTCTTTCCCCATGCACCTTTGCCTTTAGCTCTCCTTGCCTTCATCCTCTCTCCTAGGGGCAGCACACAAGAATAGTACTCACTAGAGGGAAGAGAAGGGGCTTGATCTATCTATACACCTATTTTCTAGGTAGAAAAAGCAGCAGGGCACAGAAGACAACAAAATTGTAACTTGAAGGTGTTATTTTATTTTTTGTGCATGTTTGTTGTATACATGTCTGAATGGGTTGTGCCAGCCATATGGATAGCAGAACTTCTGGTTCCCAGGAAGTTTCCTATTTTTTCTTTAAAATGGTTGTCACAGTTCTGGGATTACATTGCTAAAATCACAGAGGAGTGTAATAAATGTAAACTCTGGATTTCCACATGAATACTAAGTAAACTTTTCAATTAAGCAAATCAGAAGAAATTACCTGTGATTTAATCTGAATTTTCCTTTGTGGCTTTTTTTTCCTCAGTCTGATTACAATCCAATAGAGTCAGTTCTGTTCTTGCCCTTGGTGGGAGTGGTTCTCTTGGTTGTCTCCCAAAACCACTCGTGGGCTCAGCTACCTGATGTTCCTGTGTTCTGGATGTTTTTCAGTTGTCTCACTCTCAGAAGGTGGCTGGTCAGTGCCTTTAGAATATACTGTTCCTGTTTCAGCCAGATTTTACCATCTGCTCAGTCCCTTGCTAGCCATATAGCCATTATGAACCTGGACAGTTATATTTGGCTGATTGGTATCTCCTTTCAAGACCACAAACTTCCTCCAAGGTTCAAGGTATTGCAGCATAAACTAATTTGGGATCCTCAAGTAGAAAATAAGAAGATAATAGCTTTCCTCATCTGTTGCATATACTCATGCCACATTACTCTCTGCTGGTCTCAGCAGCCCACTAATTTCTGTCATTCACAGTTATCAGAAGACACTAATAATTCCAACTCCCTTTCCAATACCAGTAACTTCTGTCTTCTACTCAGCTCATCTTCCCCATTTGTATTAGATTCTCTCCTTCCTTCAACCCCTCCCCTTCAACTTCTACTACTCCTATTTTGCCTCCTTCTGACTCATCCCAGAAGACCGTTATGCCTTCCTGTCACTTAAGAACCCCTCCTATATGATTTGGTCTGGGCTCTCCATCATCACTACTATTGCCCATTGCACAGAATTCCTCATCTTGCTCTGTAGTGGGAACCCCCTCTGCACTTCCCTCTGATCAATTGCTCCTTTCATGTTGACAGTCCAACTGCTTCCTGTTGACTCTCAAAAGCTGCCTTTTCAGCAAGCAAATCATGAAAGCACCTTTGTTTCATCTTTCTAGGGTTTTCACAAACCACTATTGAAACGAATTTAAACCTTAAATTAGTATTTCACAGTGGGTAATTAATAGCCTATTACTAATGCTTTCTTTTGATAGTTTAAATGTGTTCTTGAACTTGGTATTGCCTTGTGTACTGATTATTGCTTGTGTTATGCAGACATCTTCCTTGTTAGCCCATAGTGATTCCCTTTTAGTACTGTAACCTCTTTTCCATGGCAGCCCAGAAATGTCATATCAGACTGTGATGTTTGGTCCTAATTCTTTCTTCTCTGCAATCATGAAAAGAGGCTCAGGGTGACTTCATTGCCCTCTACAGCTGCCTGAAGGGAGGTTGTAGCCAGGTGGGGGTCGGCCTTTTCTCCGAGGTAATAACATAGCACAAGAGGGCATAGGCTCAAGTTGTACTAGGGAAGGCTTAGATTGGATACTAGGAGAAAATTCTTCACTGAAAGGGTAGTCAGGCATTGGAATAGGCTGCCCAAGGAAGTGGTGGAACACCATCCCTGGAAGTGTTCAAAAACATGTGAGCACAGTACTTGGGGACATGGTTTATTTCTGAATATGATAGTGGCTGGGTTAGCAATTGGATTGGAGGGTCTTTGAGGTCTCTTCCAATAGTAACAGTTCGATGATTCTACATCAGCTTGCACCAAAAAGAATTTCAGCTGACTATGTTCTCACTGCTTGGGCTGGATCAGGAGCTGTGAACAGATTGTCTTGTGCAGGTCTGTGGATTCACAGAGCTTAGATAGAAACCAGGCCTGGAAAGCCACAGGCTGACATTGCTGAAATTGGCTTAGAAAGCTGAGCAGAGGCAGACTTGCACAGAAGTGTGCCAGGGAAAGGGGAATGTGGTGACTTGCATAGCACCAAAGCTAAACACAGGATGTATTGGGACTCAGCAGATATGGAAAAGGCTGCCTGGTTCAGACAGCTGAAGGTGGATCTATCTGGAGTGCAAAATAAGTTCAATTTCCTGATTCTAGACAATTTAAAATAAGGAGAATTGCTGACAAGCAGGCTTGTTGCATAACTTACACACTGGAGAGTGAACCACTGGATCAATGCCTTGCCACCAATGGAACCACAAATGTAGAGCCAGAGCCAATTCACTTTCATGACTTGCCATACCCATGCTATCTCTGCCAGGACCTGGGGTGGGACAGATGAATTCTCCCACAGTACACTTAAAAGCATTGACAGAGGACCTACACAGCCTACTGCAACATTACAAACCCTGGAAAAACTGGTACAGAGTCAATTCATGACTTCACTCACTCAGGCACTTGTAAACCCCTTTCCCTGCAGTGCTTGGCCACTGTCGTCTCATCCTCTGTTATGGTAAGCTGATAGAATGGGAGTGTATTGAAAGTGACTCTCAAGTTAGTGCTGTACCAGAGACACTCTGCTGGGGAGCTGAGGGCAGGGAAAAGCCATGCATGGAAATGCTGCATTACTTAAAGGCATGGAGTCCTGTGTGTTGATATGCTTGGGCTGCAACATAACAGCTCTCCTGAGAGGGACAAGACTGATAAAAAAAATGACAATAATGGTTTCTGAGGGTGAGGTCAGGCAGGAACCTGAGCAGAAGCAGGCACAATGTACAGCACAGATTTGGTATTCTCCTATCTACCGCCCTCTCTCCCCCAATTTTTTACAGTCGTTTACACTTGACAAATGCTAATCCTTTAAACTGGGATTAAAGCATTGCCTCAGGTGCTTTGGCACTGAAGACCATTCTAGAAGTCTGAGGAGCTCATCCACAGCTTTCCATGTGTCATAGGCCTAGGCTGTACCTGCTGTATAGGACTTTGACCATCTTCCTGTTGAATGTTTAAGGACTGTCTGAAGAGGGAGCTGGTCAAGACAGAGAATGTGTAAGAGCTGGAGTTTTACCAGGAATTGCAGGTCCAGATTTGCCTTGTGACCCTGCCCCAGTGGGGGAATTTTTGATGTAAATTTGTTTCCCCAGTTATAAAATCATAGATTGGTCTGGGTTGGAAGAAACCTTAAGGATCATCTAGTTCCAACCTCCCTGCTATGGGCAAGGACACCATTCTCTAGACCAGATTGCTCAGAGCCTCATCCAACCTGAACACTTTCAGGGATGGGTTTTCTCTGGGCAGCATGTTCCCGTGTGTCACCATCTTCACAGTAAAGAATTTCTACCTAATATCTAAACCTACTCTCCCTTCAGTTTCAGTCTGTTCCCCCTTGTCCTATCACTACCTGCCCTTTTAAAAAGACCCTGTTGCAGATCCCCTTTGGATACTGGGAGGTGCTGTAGGATCTCCCCAGAGCCTTCTCTTCTCCAGGCAGAATAGCACCAGCTCTATCAGTCTGTTCTCATAGGAGGTGTTCCAGCCTTCTCATAAGCTTCATGGCCTTCCTCTGGACCTGCTCCAACAGGTCCATATGTTTCTGTGCTGAGGACTCAGAGCTGGATGCAGCACTCCAGGTGTAGTCACACAAGAGCAGAATAGAGGGAGAGAATCACCTCCCTCGACCTGATGGCCATGCTGCTTTTGATGGAGCCCAGACAAAGCTGGCTTTCTGGGCTTCAAGGGCGTGTCAGTCAACACCTTCAAGTCTTTCTGCTTAGGGCTGCTCTCATTCCACTTGGTCCCCTGCTCGTACTTGTGCCTGGAATTGACCCAAGTGCAGGATCTTGCATTTGGCCTTGTTGAACTTCATGAGGTTCATGTGGACCCACCTTTCAAGCCTGCCAAGGTCCCTTTGGATGCCATCCCATCATAACATCTATTTGTACACCAGACCTCCACAAATGCGATTAATATATTCCTTGAAGCAGGATGTCTTTAAAATGCAATAATCCTGAATAACTCAGACCCACCATTAGGAACTGCCATAATGACTAATGAAGCATTATGAAGTTTCCATCTGCAGTTACCACCACCGTAGGCCTCTCAAAAGAGATTTGGGTGTTGTAATTTCGATGTGTGATGGTCTCAGTCTTGGTCAAAGTGATGGCTGCAGACTGGATCCATCAGGTGGTGGTGACAATCCTGGGGAAATCCACAGAGCACAGCATCTGTTGGGTTTATATTCCCGTTCAGATGGGAGTGCCCAGGCACCTCTCCGGGATGGGGAGCTTCACGTGTATTTATGTGGACCATGGGACCCTTTGGGAGTCCTTCACACTTCCTAAGACAACACAGCTGCCCATCACACCAGTCAATTGAGTCAATTATGGCCCATAATGGCCCATCAGCAGAGATGAACACCCTCGGGCCATACGTTAATGTCTGGGGAGGGGGGCAGGAATCAGGGGGAGGAGGGGGAGCCCCACAACCTAGTGGTTTGTGCAAGGGAGGACAACTTACCATGACAAGTGGCACCATCAGCTCCACAGGATCTCTCTCCTATCTCACTCATAACCCGTCATTCACCCTGCGTCTTATCAGATCAGAGGTTAGCCATTACACACACGAAAGCTCACCTTCTCCATTTCAACAAAGCACTCTGGCATCTCCACAAATGGGGAAATGTTCTGAGTCATTATCCCCAAAGAGTTTAGTCTCTCAGCCTTACAATGAAGGAGCCCAAGTGCCCTAGAAACTTTTGAGTTTCAGAGCCAGGCACATATGCTGTCTCTTTCTGTCTTTTCCTAGTTTTCAGTTAATTCCACCCTCTTTTAAAAGTCCAGCTTCAACAGGAATAGTAGAAAGAGCTCTCATTGTAAAAGAGCTCCTGCTATAAGATCCTTGAGCCTTCTCAAGCTCAAAAGGAAATTGCAGTCAGGTCTCCACTTGCCATATGGAACCTGTAGACACCGAGCTGAGATGCAAAAGGCATGAATTTCATCAGTTGTGATTTTGTGTGAGATGCCATTGAGTTTGTGCTTTACTCCATGCTGTCCACCCTTGCTAAGCACATTCAGCATATTGCTGGACGCAGACTCTTAAGGAGCAGCACACAAGTTAGGCCCAAAGACATCGTCACGTTGTAGAACAAATGTGGCTTTAGATTGGAAATAACAATCAAGCTGTTCAGCTCAGCCCAGTGCATAAGATATGTTGTGAGTCTTCTAGAAAAAAAATTAAAAGACTACTCCAGACAATCAGACATGAAAGCAGTTAGGACAAGGAAAGCACAGTTCACTCTGTTAAGAGTTTGAAAGCTAAGTTCACTAAGAAACCTGAAACATTTAAGTTCCTTTGCAAAACCTATGTATCCATGCTGACAAGACATTATTGGGAGATGATGAAGTCATTTGTTACTGTAATTATCTCATGTTCTGAAAAACAGAAGTACCTTTCAAACACTTTGGGATGGAAACAGATCTTCACTTGTTAAAAAGTGAGTTGCAGACACAGAGCCAAACTTCCCTGTCAAACTTGTACACATACTGGATTTACTTGTATGGATGTAGGCTAGGGTTTGGCCAACACAGCTTGTCCCAGCCTCAGTGTTTCAAATGGCAATTGGATGCTCTGCTGTGGTTAGCTGTTAGTGCAGGGACTGAGGGTGTCTTGGCAGTAAGGCAAATAAAATAGCAGACTAGTAGTTGAGCTGAGTTCTTGGGCTTACAAAACCAGTGTTGCTGAGGCTTCAGCACTACTTTCACCTATGTGATTTATGGTTGTAGCCACCTGCAGCTACAATCAGTGGGGTTAAGTGTGAAGTCCTCTGGGATCCTCTCTGAGGGCTCTTAGTAGCTCACTAATTTGTGCTCCTCTAGGAATGGGTTCGGACCTCATTTCCTCTTTGCCTCCACAGAAGGGCTCGGCGTGCTGACACATTTAACCCAGTCACCTCCAGCTGTGCACATGTGCCAGTTCCGTCCATTCATGGTGCCACAGCAAGACTCAAATGCAGAGTGGGCTTCTTTAACAATAGCTGCATGAGATAGATGAGATGAGATGAGATGAGATGAGATGAGATGAGATTGAGATGAGATGATTTAAGCTATGGTTTCAGTTACCAGAGTAGAAGGTGAGTTCTCTGAGGGGGCATCAGAGCTGCAGATACCCCAGGGTGCAGAGCTGTACCCTGGATGGGTGTGTATTCACCCATGCCTGGAAGGGTCAGCAGGAACTTCAGCACTTCTGCAGGGGAGCAGAAGCCTTCTGGTACTTTATGAGAAGCTTTCTTCAGAGCACAGCAGTGTGGAAGCCTTATGGCAGCTGAAGCAGACAGCTACTGAGGCTGAAGCCAGGTCTCTCACCCAATTGCTTGGAGGGCTGTGGCTCAGCTACACTCAGAGCACGCAGACCATATGGTGCCCAGATGATGTATAATAGCATTTATTTAGTGGCTTGGAGTTCTGATGTTTCACTGGCTGGCAAAAGGGACAACTTCCCTCTAAACAGCAGTTATCGACAGGTGCCAGTGCTTGTGTTTGCTCTTTTGTGGTACTGTGCCCATGTAATGCAGGCCAGAGCTGTGTGGAGGGGCTGTGCAGACAGCGTCACAGAACCATGATTAGCAACTTCATGACAACCTAAGTCAAAATGCAAGATTAAAGCACAACATGTAGTTAGCAAACAGGGTACAATTGTCCCCTTTTGTCATTAGGCTGTAGGATAAGAGAGGATAAGGCAGCCTTGAAATATTTTGGTTGCCACTTGTTATCTAGAACCTTTCTAGCAGAAAGCTGCTAAATCAGCCTAGCCAAGCTGAAGGTCCTGGAACTGATGTTCCAATGAGTTAGAGAGGGCCCGGTGCTCTTTAAACATAGCTTTTGTCACATCTACTAAAAGAGTGCTTATTACTTTTATCATGCAAATGCCATAAGACATTTAATTTTCCCACTCACACACCAATCTCCATTGTGCTTGACACTGCATAAACAGGGAGAACTGCTCACCTCTCTGGAACTCTGGGAGCGTTGGCACAGACGTTGCTCTTCAAACAGTTTTTTTCAGTGTATTAAGAGGAAATATGCTCAGCCTAATATAAAAATATCTACTAAAGTCAACTCAGGAGTCTGTCTTTCTCCCAGTAAAGATGTAGCTTGTTTCATGAGTCCAAACTACTTCTGTCAACAGATGACAGGATAGACTGGCACTGCCCAAAGTTTCTCTCTTAATTCTGCTCTTACTTAGTACTTGGCTAGAATAATAACTTATTGCATAAGATTATATAAAACAAGACTGTACTGTGCAAAGTGCCCTAAATTATTTAATCAATATGTCTCATGGTGTCTGGATGATTACACACAAAATGCCAGGGGCAACAAAGCAATAAAAGCAACAAGACACTGGAAGTATTGTTCAGATAGCCATGTAATAATCTTAGGCAATTTAATTTTCTGTGTTGAAAGTTAATTACTTACTTTAGGGAAACACCGATTTAATGTTTTCAGTCAACTAAGTGGCTAAGATTCATTAAAAGGAACCCATATTAAAATACCTTAATTCCACATTGCTTTTATTTCCAGGGATAAAACTTTTCACCTCCTATCCCCCAACCGACTTCTATTCTAAACAGATTTCATACAGTGATTTTCTCCATAGCTTTTGTGGACCATGTAAGAACATGCCCAGGTGTCACAGGTGTCTGACATCAGCAGCATATAACAGAGAAATGCAAGGAAATTCACAAAATGAAAATTACAACTGCATCAGAGATAAAATGGGGCAAACTATATAGGCAAGTCTTTAATGTAACAGTGATTAAAAGCTAAAACTCAAACAATTGTACCGTAAAAAAAAAACAAACAACTACTCCCTCCCCCCCAACCCCAGGCCCCAAAGCAAAGAACAGCAGAGTCAAGAAATGAGCCAGAAATATGTATTGGTATGTAAAGATAAATATTAGAAACTTGAATAATGTTGCTGAAATAGCCTTTTTAGGTGAGCCTCACTGAATTCAGTATATTTTGCCCGTAGAAGCATTGTATGTTAATAGGCTTAAGGGAGGCATGGAGGAATTGGAAAAAGAAATAACTAAAATAAACACACCCCAACTTGTTCATAACAGCATTTCCCAATGCTTTCCTATAGTCACTTTACAAACTACCGGTAGGTAACAAAAACATTCCTGTGAAGGGTGTGTGTGAACACAAAATCTGTCTTAGGTAGGAATAATCCAGTCAATCACAGAGGTGTAAATAACACTTCGAGTTGGGAAAGTAGTGTGAAAATAAGCAGCCAGTACCCTTTTGTTTGATACTTGCTCTTTCATAGCAATTCTTGAGATCAAGAGTGGAAGAGGCATAATTACCAACCCTGAAAACCTGCCAAAGGGCAAGATCTTCCAGGCATCACTAGTAAGAGCATCAGCCAAAAGTCTCCTCTTCTCCACTCACCCACTGCCCTCAGAGGACGGTTTTGTCATGTGTTGTGCATCCAGAGATGTGCACAAGAGTCTGATTTGCCTTTTCACCCCAGAGCCTGAATTGTCTGAGGTACTGCCATCCCATTTAGACACTTGCCAGCATTTTAAAAGCTGCCACTGAAATGCTCTTTAATCCTGGAGGTGAAGTTTTTTTTTTTTTCATCAAAATTTGCAAACCCTGCCTTACAACTTATTAGCTGCTTTGAATCTTATCTCAAAGTGAGGCCCAAGGTGTGGTACACAAAGTAGGGAAGGGAATGCCTTTCTTGCTTGAAGGTCTTAACCCTTCAGCATATGCAAGGCTCGTAACAGAGAGGGTAGATGCAGGCCCCTGACATGTGGAAGGCATTTAAGTGCTTGCACAAAGGATGGGAGGGGAGGGGAGGAGAGGAGTCAAACATCAAATAGAAAACAGAACTCTGGAAAAGCTGCTGTCAGCTGCCAAAGCATGGGGCTACATAAATTGTTGGCTGGGCATTGGTGTCCAGCCTCTGGAGAAGTCTGACAACTGGAAGCTGGACTAGAGAGTCACGTCTCTGATCAGCTGCATCAGGAAATGCTTGAGTGCCTTACCCCCTGTCTTCTTCTCTGGTATTTTAATCTTCATTAGTTTAGATGGCTACTCAGATACCCAAAATCTGTGTCCAGAGCTTGGGACAGAAAATTTCAGGGACAACAGGCTGCATTCTTTGCAACAGGAACACAGTAGAAGCAAATGTTTTTAACAAGTGTCATCACTGTCTTCTGATTACTGCCCCATCCACATTGCAGTTTGCTTCCAAATGCAGCTGCAGCTGTTATCAGGTAGGTTTTCTGCTTATCACACAGTTGTAACTAGCACTTCATGGCAACAGTTCATCTTCCCCTTTGGGGTTCAGATAGCCCCGTGTCATCTTCCAGCAAATGAATCAGAGTTCTGCATTTTTGCAGTGTATTCCTTACTCATAATTTTGTACAAGTTTGATGACTCCTTCTTTCTCTTAGGTCTGCATGTAGTAGAGCACCCCCAAATACATTTGTAGCAGTGCTGCTGTTCTGTGCCCCACCTGGGTAAAGTGGCTATGAAATAGATGGATATGCTAAAAACCATCAATAACAACAGTTTGCATATCTAGACTTTCTACAGCAGAAAAACTAGTTATTATTGGTTAAGTTATAAAGTTGTGCTCAATTAGGTTATAAAAAATTCAAATTCTGAAAGAAATGCTGTCTTCTGACAATTGAAAATTGCATTGCTACCTTTTTATTATTATTTTTTTAATTAGCAGATAAGAAGGACAGACAAAATGGAAAGATTTAGATTCATGACCAAGTTCCCCTCTTTGCTAACGGGATAGCAGTAATAGTGTTATAACTTGTGTTTTGCACAACATATATCTCAGGTTTTAATAAAGATACAAAACCTTATCCACTGAATTTGTCAAAGAAATAAACAGGCAAGTACTAACTGCAAGTAATTTTGTTCCATTTAATTATCTTCCAAAAACGAATCACAAAGTTCATGAGCTTATCTTACTAACATAAGTCTTGTCAACTCTCCTTTTAACTAACTCCAGCCCTGTAGCTTTGAAGCTTGCTAGGGGTGTGGGGCATGGAGCTGAGCAAATTTCCCAGAAAATCTTGTGCATGTGTGTGGGAGGGGGCAGCGTGCCATGATTGTGGTCTCACTGTAGCTTTTTGCAACCATTTCCAATGTCACAGTGACCTGCAGTTATTTGAAAAGGAAGTTTCCAGCTGTAAGTATCTTTAATTTGCAAGTCTTACCTACTCGGTGAAAGAAGCCTGCTGGGACTGGTATGCATCCCTATTAAAGCCATATGAATGCTTTTTTATGTTTTTAATTACGTCGTTTACATGACACCTCTAATCTCACATGATTACATAGGAACTCTGGTTAGGTTTGCCTTTCACAGCTGAAGAGTGCTACTGAAACAATTTTTATATTTAAGCACTGGGATGTGCCCAGTGGAACCAGAGATGAGTCAGCAGCTAGCTGGGGTTATTGGAATAGCAGAACGAGCCCTGCCTGCCGCTAGGAAACCGTCCACAAAGGTCAGACAGAGTGCTTAGGATTTAGACACCACCACCCCGGTGACAGGAATTCTCTCCAGACCTTGGCGGTTTTTAGAACAAGCACCCTTCTATTTGACATTTGGACGTTGCTGTAGTAAATGCTGGCTACTTGGTATCTAAATGAAGAATGCTCCACACCATTGCTGCTGCCCACAGTGAGCCGTGCCAGCCACACTGACAGATGCTGCTGTCTCCCCAGACAGGGGAGTTGGGTGCTAAAATTAGTAACTGTTAAAACAAGGGTATTGAGTAAGGACCTGCTGAATCTCATCAGCATGAAATACTGAAGGGGAGGTGAGGAGTCACCACTGCCCTTTCTACAGGAGTTGGGGCTGTAATTCACATGTAGGGACAGCACAGCTGATAAATTGACTGCCCCAGTACGGAGAGAGCTGAGCTGCTCAAGGATAATCAGGTGCTGAGCCACAGCAGCTTACAAAGCACGGCATTCAAACAGAGTAAAGACAGTGAGAACCTTTACAAGCTATTACCTACACTGGCAGGAGTTTGTGGGGGGGTGTTAAGCCAGATACAGGATGTGTGAGACAGTTCCCTGGCGAGGCACGGCTTCTCACAAACAGTCCTGGAGAGGAAACGGTTTATAAGCTAAAACTCATTTAGGGTTCAGCTCTGTTGCCTCTGCAACCACAGGAAACAAGCATCCCAGCCCCACTTGTGAGTCATGGCTTTTGGGAACTTCACCTTGAAGAGCAGGAAAGAGTCCTCTCGGGGTAGAATGGATTTCTTTTATTCCTTCTCCTGGGATCAATGCCTAAGCTCTTTCATTTGCCAAAAAAANAAAAAAAAAAGAAAAAGAAAAAAGAAGGCACAATAAGAAACACAGCTGCTTGTGATGGTTCCACCCTCCCTTATTCAATTGTTCAGTGGTTTAACATTCAGCCTGAATGTTGCAGACCTACTTTTAATTCTCTCTTCTAGCTGAGAGGATTCAAGGCCACATTGTTCCCGCCCTCCACTCAAGTGACCTATCTACAAAACAGCTGAATTAATAACAAAAATAAAAGGAGAAAGACATCCCACGACAAACGCCTTCATGTTCTGCTGACCCACTTCAGTGAGAACACTTGAAAATTCTGTGGCTCTTACTGAGAATGATTTTGCCAGGACTAAGAACTGCAATTAGTCTATAAAACCAGTGTTACTTGTTCCAGACACACGCAGACATTAAGGCTCCCTCTGCATCAGAGCTGAGCAGGGGTTTAAAATTTCTTTGCAAGGCAAATCCCAGGCCTCTGAGTTACACACCAAAAATCCATTTTTATCATTCTCTCTGACATGTTTTTATGAGAACATTAAATGCCATTAAAGTCGAGAGAGTAAAACCAGGATTCTGCCGAAGGCAAGGCTTAGAACAATAGTATTAGTTAACCACAACTCAAGTCATCATGACAAGGCCAAATGGCATATAGGTGTTGCTATACAGCAACACAGCCCTGGCTGTAAGCAAGCACTGGCGTTTAACAATTGGCATTTATGGCTGTAGGTAAATACCAGCTGCCTCACTCTGAGCCCCAGCAGTTTAGTTTATATCACAGGTTTTAGTCTTTCGTATGTAAACAAAGTTATGCAAACATATACATTTGAATTTGGGATAGTTTTTTTTCAAAGGTAATCTGAACAAAAGAGGAGAGCCCTCACTGAAATACTGAGAAGTGAAATGCAGGAGCAGTGTCTCTGGTTTGAGTTACAAGGAAGACCATAAGTCCTTTTGAAACCCAATCTTTGCCAAACATACACCACATGTGCCTTTGTAGGCCTGCAACGATGGCTTGCAGAGGCATCGTTTTACCCTCTTCTGTAATGAACGAATTTGATTAAAGGGACAAAAATTTGTGCAAGAGCTGCAATGTGAAAAATTCTGGCACCATTAGCCTTTGCTGTGGCAGGAGCAGGACTTCTGTGGGAACTGAGCATATCTTCCCCCTATGCACGGTGCACCAAACGAGCTTTCTGGGACTAAAAATCCCCCCAAAACAACAAACAAACCAAAAAACCCCAACCAAAACCAACAAACATTTGGGTCGGGAGCCGCTCGCCCGTCACAGCGGCGGTGGTGCCGAGAGCTGTGCTGCCACCTCCTGGTGGCTCCCGGGATAGCCCCAGCCGCTGGCCGCAGGACTTCAGGCGCATCAAAACTGGTCCTAATTTCACTGATAGTTTTTCATAAACTCTTGTTCGGGCTTTTAATCTCTGCCCCCTCCGAAGGGAAGTACTTCTCTGGGAAAACATTTCTGCTGACTTCAGCACCGTTTTCCCCTCTCTGCTTTTCCACGCACTTCGTACAGGCCCACAGTCAGAGGGATCGCTTCATCCCTGTGTGCACAGCTCCCACGCCTTGGCAAAGCTCCCTGGGATGAGGCAGAGCAGGAGCTTCAGAGCTTTCATCATGTCTTCTGGTGACATTTCTTAAAAGTTCAGTTTGCGACAGCAGCCTACCAAGAAACAGCAAAATGCTCTCAGCCAAATGACTTTCTTAATTTTGTAACATAAATTCTGAAGGGATTAACAATGTAATTCCTAGAAGTGTCAGAAGCAGCTGTGATCATCCTTACTCTCAAGACACAAAATCCACAGCACCACAAGCATTCTAATTATGGCAAAATTGCTTCAGAACACTGTAGCAAAAACTATAGAGGATACAACTATGAGAAATGGAACAAAAAGGAATGCCTCAAGTCTCACACATCCAAAACACCACTCACAGCAGGAGGTCTTAAAAATATAGTGTATATTGTTTCATTTAAAAATCAAGAATAATATTTTCAGAAAATGAAAAGGACAGAGACAGCACACCTTCCTTCTTCATCCAGCCCCATTCCTACTGTGCTTTGAAAAAAACCAAAAGATAGGAGAAAGAAATAAATGGTTGCAATGAAATGCCATTAATTCAATATCGGCAGCACACATATCTGGTAAGAAGCATCACTCAAGCAACTCTACCCATACATGATATCTTGTTTTAAAAAGAACACTAGGATTTACATTGTAAGTTTTTTAAAAGTGGTATTAATATAGCACTCAGTGTCGAGAAATGGAGGCACCGGGGGGTAAAATATATGCTCAACTACATCCATAAGATTTAAAATGTTTAATGTGCAAGTCTCTGACAGAAATTATTAACTTACAATACACTAAAATCTGAAGGATGGGAATTTCTTCTTCATGTGTATGCTCACAGTAGCAGGTGAAATACTCAGTTGCTGAAGTACAAACATCAGTATGCTTAAGTGACTTATGCATCATTTTTAAGGCAAAAATAGGTAATAGCATGACTGCATACAGTTGCAAAAATATTTACAGATATCATTAGAGAAACATACTTCTAGCATGAAAATTTTAATTTTGCACTTAGTAGACAGTGATTTATTTGAAAATTTATCATTAAAAATGTAAAATTAATCTAGCTAGGATGGATAGCACTGACATTTTTACCTGGGCCTCTACACTCTCTGACCTTTGTCCTTCAACTTCTATCACTGTCAGCTGTTCTCTCTCTCCCTGCCACTTTTCAGTCTTATTACAAAGGTGCAGGTGTGCCTGAGCAGCCTTAGGATCCACAGAGGAAGAAGGTGCAGGGCTAAAAATGTATGCAAATGGTCCCAACCGAAANGAAGGAAAAAAAAATTAAAAAAAGGCTCCCAAAAAAAAAAAAAAAAAAAAAAGAAAAAAGAAAAAAACAGATCCTGAGAAATAAAATTAGTGAGAAGAAAAAAAATTAAAAATTAAAGGTGCTATCTGCAGGTATCCATGGACTTGCTCAGTCGTCCTTGTCTTTTGCTCCGTGTTTCAGGATGCGCGTGAATTCGATGTAGTTGAAGTTGCCCTTTTTGTCGATGGGGGCCTCTCTGTAGAGCTCATCCACCTCTTCATCCGTGAACCTGTCTCCCATTGTGGTCAGCAGCTCCCGCAGGTAGTCCTCTTGGATGAACCCTGGAATGAGACATGCAGAGAGAAATACAAAAGGGAGGCTGAGCCTCTTAGCTGGGTCTCCAAAAGCAGCAGCACAGACGTGCCAACGGACAGGCAATTAACCAGTGCAGCACACAATATATTACATTTGCATTTGCACAGAGCCCAAAAAATTTCCTTAATTGAATTCTAAAGAAATTCCTTGAGTGCAAGGGGAAAGGAAGTTTAACGCATTTCATACAGATTTTTGAAGGCAGGGCCTGACCTGCTGTGGTATAATAACACTTATTTTCATCTTCAACGGCTCAAAGTGGAAAAACAAGTTCCTGTCACTGCTAGTCTTCATTATACAAGCAGTTCTGTTAAATGAACTATATTTTTCTTGCTTTAATTAGATATATTTGCACATCCTCTATAAACTAGTTTCCCCTGGGGACTAAATAACCACCCTGGCTCTTGAGTGCTGCTCAACACTGTTGCTGGAGGCAGTTTACGTGGATACAGTGAACTCCTGGCAAGTGTCCAGGGAAGTAGTTTATAACAGAAGAGACTTTCAGGCAGGACTGAGCAAGTTAGCTCAGGAGGCAGGAAGAATGTTTATGGTGGAGAGCTAAAGGTGGAGAACCCAGTAAAAACAAAAAGAGTAGGATGTATTATTTATTGTATGCTAGAAGAGCAGAAGATTTTTGAGAAAGTTAACAAAGATATAAAAAGGAACAGTTTCTAGGTAGCTTCTGCTAATTCTATTTCAAGAGGCAGGCAGAACCAGCAGCTGCCAAATAATTCCAGGAAAATTTAGAGATGAAAAAAGAACCACACATAACAAAGGGTAGACAGTAGAATGCAGAAACTGCTAAATGCTGAAATATGACCAGCCATACCTTTAGCAGCACAATAGCTGCTTCATTTGAGAAAGAAATCAGTTACTGAACTTTAGTTGGAGAAATGTCAGTAACAGAACAGACGAGGTGAAAGTAGGTTCCAAAAAGAAAAGTAAGAAAGTAAACTCTGGAGCACCTAGAAACCATATGTAGACACCCACATCAACTAATGTACATTCAATTAGAATGTGATAAAAAAGTGCTGCTTTGGAAAGAGAGCTGCATAAGTTGAGCAAACAGAATTCATTAGAGAGACAAAACCAAACAGGGAATCAGGGGACCAAAAAGCAGTCAATGAGCATGACAAATTAGCACAGGGGTGGTATAGGCTGGGGGAAGAGAAAAAAAAAAGTGTTTCAACATATGCTAATGAAAACAGCACCATATTCCAGTGTAGACCAGCCCTTACATACTGACCGCAAATGAAGAAGGCTAGCAGCAACCTTCTACTTTAGAAAGAGGGAGACTGTTCAGTTAGCCAGGCCCCTCTAAACCTTGGAGTTCTCTCTCTGAAGATGGGCATAAAGAAGAGGGAAAAGGCAGCTAAACAGATGAGACTCTCTTTCTGCTGTCCTACAGAGACCAAGCAGTGATGAGAGATGACATAAGGATTAGTATTCAAAGAATGCAAGGCCTTTGGTGCTGCAAGTTTCGCCTCAAGGACTTAATTGCTCCTGTCTGAATAGGTAGTTGTTTAAACACTGAACTGGGCTGCCAGACCAGGAATATGCCACAAGTTTATCAGCAACAAATTGTAAAGCAAACAGGGCTCCTCTCCCTCCCACACAGCGTCAGCATAGAAGGGGAGTAACAAATAAATGAAGCAAAACTTAAGATTCAGCCTGTTGCAGGAAGCACAAAGCAGATGACAATGCAGGATCAAAGACCAGATAAAAAATACTCCAAATGCAGACAGATTAAACTTTTATACCAATTCCATAGCACTACACATGATAGTAATGCTGAAGCAACATATCCAAACTAGGCTGGCAATATAGGAAATGTAAGTAAAAAGTATCCTCATCCATAGGATCTGATTTGTATTACTCCCTTTCAAAAGACCTACACTGATGTAGAGCTAGAAAATCAGGCCCATAACAAACACACATGTGGAGACCATGAAATGAAAAAAAAAGTAAAGGAGTTTGATATAGCTGGAAATGCTTTTGTACATTTTTAAAAGGAACAAATTGATCAGAAGCCAAATTAGAGGATAACATTAATAAAGGATTAACATGACATGGGTTCTACAAATACGTCACATGCTATTTTGAAGATTTCATTTTGACTATTATGAATCAAAACTCAATAAAACAGGACAACTATCTCACGTATTTCCTGGTTAAAATTTGAGGGTGGCATAAGACACAAAACAGACTGTATCCTCAAATCATTGTAGGATTAGACTAAAACATTTACCACACAGAGCTGAGAGATATTAAAGTCAATCTTACCAGTATCTGGGTGCCCAAACTAGTAATTTATTGGTTACATAGACACAGAAGTTTCTGTTCACAACCATTTTCTTAATATTGTAATTCACAGGCTGTTGTTTTGGTGCACACAAAAAAAAAACCCTATAGCACAGTGAGTCAGACTACCTGCAGAGAGAAATAATTAACCTACTAACAAACTTCCTTCTTTAGGAAATGGTAAAGAGATTTCCCTTGAGAGGGAGGAAGTCGATTAACATTTGAAAAGGCCTTACCAACAGAAAGCCTGTTTACCTACACCTCAGCAGGAAGGCGATGCACTTTGAAAAGGCAAAAGGTGCTAAAAATACACAGACTGAAAATAGCTGTTGAAACGGAAGGATATCCTTCAAAAGGTGCAGAGCATAGATCGAGTGGTTAGAATAAAATATTGTGGTGGACAGTTGTGAGGAAAGGTGTCGATGTAGTGTCATCACTAGTAAAGAGGCTATATAATTTCACTGTGAGCTAGTAAGACAAGTTCACAAGATATCAAAGTACTGATACTCTGTAATTCCACAGAATTATCTTATGAATTCATCCCCAGTTACTACACACTTCTCAGCAATCTTAGCCTAGGTGAATAAATACATAAAAGCATAAACTCTAACCTCAAGATTACAGGCACAACCTTGGCAGTCCAATATAATAGAACTGAGTTCTGTGTTTTACTCTTTCCCTTCAGCTTGCTTTTCAAGTCAGTCCAATTTGTCATTTCTGCCTTCTACACCCCACCCAGTTTTTATCTTTAGACCACTAAGACTGCAGCCCTTCCTGCAATCTGAAAGCAAACTGAGCTGCAGGTGAGGGCATGACATTTGTCCTCAGAGCCATAAAGAACACTCACCCAGAGAGGGTTTGTAAGACTTTACGAAGTCTGGATGGTGTGTCTTGAAATACTAAACACCTGAAGAATTTAGACATATCTGAGACCTTCTGTAGAGGGGGGACAAACTCAGTTGTATGACAGATTTCCTATCATTACCTTCTAACACCATAAAAAAACCCCCCACATTACTGATTTGAGTTCCTCACCTTAGAGCAAATAAATCTTGTTTTGCACTTTGAGGAGTATGTACTATGAGGAACATACACACTGCCCAATTAAAGCACTCTTCTTCAAAGCCTGACAGAAGAATAGTCCTACTAGTCGTCAGTACTGACACAGAACAGCCAGACAAATTTTAGTCTCACTCAGTAATTTAGTAGAATATCGTATATAGTAGAATATACCATTGAGGATTACCATTTCACATTTAATTTATAAAGGTGCAAAAATCAGCATACTGTTTAGAAGCCCAAATAACAAACATAAAACCCCAGCCATACCCCTGCCAAGAAGCTGAGTTGCACCCACGTACCTGTTGCTTCCTCATCAAAGCAAGCAAAAGCGTTCCTGATCACATCCTCCGGGTCGGTGCCATTTAACTTCTCACCAAACATGGTGAGGAACATGGTGAAGTTAATGGGACCCGGAGCCTCATTCATCATGGCATCCAGGTATTCATCCGTTGGATTCTTTCCTACAAAGAAAGGGATCCATACTTGCTTTAGCTTTCAAACTAAAAAAGTAATGTCAGTCGTGTTAATACAAACTGAAACACCTCTCATATCCCAAACTCAGTATTTTGATTTTTGCAGCACAAATTTGCCTGGCAAGCATGAACAGAAAAAAGGGACATTACCAAGGGAGGCGAGCATGTCGTGCAAGTCCTCTTTGTCAATGAAGCCATCCCTGTTCTGGTCGATCATGTTGAAGGCCTCCTTGAATTCCTGGATCTGCGACTGATCAAACATCGCGAATACATTGGAAGTGGCGCGCTGAGGGCGCTTCTTGGTGGTCTTTGTCTTTGCCTTTTTGCTAGACATGTCGATTTTTGGACACTAGGGAGAGAAGGAAATACAGTAAATGCAGTAAGATCAGAGTTAGGATTTTAAAAAGGTAAAAGTTCTACTGTTTAATGTTACAACGCGCCTCTAAGGCGCTCTCCTTTCCTCTCATCAGAACGGATTTCCCTACTATTTTCAAGAAGGGAAAAAAAGAAGCAGAAAATATGGATAAAGGAAAGACAGACTAATAAACCAGGAAAAGAGTCATTTTTAGAAGATGTAAAGAAACTTAAATTTTAGTCTTGAAAAGACCCTCACCCCAGCGGCGGCTGCGGGGACCGGGTACGGGGCAGACGCGGAAGGGAGGAAGCGGCGCCGGCGGACGCTCCAGCGCTTCCTGGAGAAACCA
The DNA here is from genome assembly GCA_013397155.1 of Irena cyanogastra. Classification (NCBI taxonomy): domain Eukaryota; kingdom Metazoa; phylum Chordata; class Aves; order Passeriformes; family Irenidae; genus Irena; species Irena cyanogastra. Next base: position 115,201 of record VWZV01008967.1, on the reverse strand, counting down.
TCGCCCTGCCGGGCCGCGGGTGGGGACGAGCGCCGGGAGAGGCGGCGGGAGGCCAGCGAGACGGCAGCCGAGGGTTTTCCTTAGGGATCGCAGCCCGTTCCGGCTTCTCTGGGCGGCAGCCTGCTCGGCTCGGCCCCGCGGCCGCTTCCCTGCGCCCCCCGCCTCGGCCGCGTTGGAGCATCCTGGGGGAAGTGGCCGCCGCTGGCGCTGGGTCCCGGGCGCCGCCTGCAGGGGAGCGATGGAGACAGCCTGAGGGGATGGAGCTGCGGAGGGCTTCTGCGGGCAGCTGGAGCTTCCCGTGGGGTTTTGCTTCTGTATACATGAAACCTCCGCTCGCTGAAGGCGGAGCGTCGTTCCGTGCTCCTGGAGGCGCTGCCGGCGGCCGCGGCGTCCCCAGGTTCACACGGTGGTGCCACATCGGAGGTGAACGAAGCCTCCTCATCCCGCGGGGACGTCCCGCCCGGATTAGCAGGTGTGAGGTGTTATCCTTACCTTCAGTCTTCCTCGTGTTTCGCTTGAGGGATCAGAAGAATTCCAGGTTGCATCTTAAAATCTTCTGAGTGGGTGCTCCCGCAGGAGTGAGGGTTAATGCCTCTCGCAGCCTTAGATTGTAAGGCCACTTGGACGATTTATTTTTGCGTCTATTTTCTTAACGAAAAAGGATGACACATGTTTTTTCCATTCATCATTTGGTGTAGGATCTCAAATAAATTGAAGTACAAGCTGTTTTTAGTGTAGGGGGATGGTGTCTGAAATTGCTTCAGAAGCAGTTTGCTTTTAGCCCACGTGTACATTTTTTAAATTTCCCAGAGGGAATGCTTATTTCCATGTTGCTTGCTGAAGTCCCACATAAATAGCTTGGGCTTCAAGAAAACTGTTGTTCGGTGCACAAAAAGGTCCTGAAGCAGTCAGATGGGAAAGCTGCACTGCCAGATCATCATTCTTTGAATCCCTCTCCTACCTGGTGTCGGCTTTCTTGGTGTACAGTCTGTGTCTGGGAAAACAAGAACTCCTAAGGAGGAAAGGCGTTGGCCACGCATTTGAGTAAATTGCCCGAGGAGGGTGGTGGAGTCACCATCTCTGGAAGTGTTCAAGAAATGCCTGGATGTGGCACTTGGGGATTATGGTGGTGCTGGGTTGATGGTTGGACTAGATGATCTTAAAAATCTCTTCCAACCTTGATCATTCTGTGAAAGGAAAAAATAGACATACAAGCTTTTTCTGAAATTATCGATTATATTTGTAAATGTAAATGAACTACATTTAGCCACTGGACCCACTGAAATTAACATGTAATCTCATATGTAATCTAGAAATTGCAGTCTCAAATTTGAAGGGAGACATTTTAATTGCCAAGTGACCCAACTTTCTTTCCCTGCTCTCCTCTCAAATCAGAAATTATTTAATGAGGGCTGAGAATTTGGCCTAATTAGCTTATAATATTTTCCCAGTTAATTTTAATATCACTCTTCTAAAGTTTGCCTCAAAGTGCAATAGAAACTAAGACTAAACTTTGCCAAATTGAAAGTCTATTAATGGAAAAAGTTTTGGGCAAAAGATTCTCTGCTTACTAGACATGGCACATAGTTTCAAGATAATTACATGCAAAGCATGAGTGGGCAGAAAAGCAGTAGAAATATCAAGATGTTAAGAGAGTTAATAAAATACTCCATAATAATGTTAAACAACTGAAATGTGTGTTGAAATTTAATTATCAAAAGCTATCTGATCTCTTAATTTAAACTTCTTTCATCAGTTACTTTAAATTGAACCACTGCTGCAAACATGCCACTCTGTCTTGTATTGTTTTTCATGCTATTAAAAGGGTGTTACGTGATACCTGTCACTGTGTATGCTGTTTTCAGTGTTGAACTGCTGCAGATGTGGGGATAGCTACATTAATATTATTTGCCCAGTTAGAAACTGAGATGAACTCATGAGATGAGTTCTTAATGACAAAATTGCATGTCAGTGTGTGTCTCTTAAAGCTTTTGTCTCCAATTTGTTGCATCATGGTGGAATGAGAAGCAGTTCCAACAGGCAGACCGTTTTCTGTTCAATGTAAATCTAAGAAATGCTTTTAGAAATGGTTCAATTTTACTTGATTACAGCAGTCATAGCAATAAAGAAATTTAAAGGGAAAAGAAAAATTTGATTTGCCTCTTATAATATTTGGAAGATTTTTTTTTTAAACTCATTGAGATAAATGTTAAAAAAGTAAAGGTATGCTTTTTGTAATGTAATGTGATATGCTTTTTGTGAGTTTGGTGCTTCCTGAGAGCTGTGCATCAAACATTCAGAACAGAAATGATTCTTTCTGAAAAGATGGTTTAAAAAAAAATGCTGAGCTCTTAACTCTTTAATTTTTCTTCTTTCTACTTCTTTCCTTCATTACTCCCTTCTTCTTTCTCATTTATATCAGTCTTGTTTAAGAAAAAAAACTTTTTAAGCAAAATGAATTAATTGTTCCTATCCTTTCTGTCTAAAATATTCAATTATTTGGTGCCATTGAAATGCTTGTTTTCTTTGAATTGTCAAAAAACCTTCAAAATTATTTGTTTCATACTTGAGTTTTAAGGCTGCTACAGACAGTGAGCAATTTACAGTAAACCTTTTCCCTCCTTTCATTTAATTCTTTCCATTAACAGTTGAACTTAGTGGTGTTAGAGGTATTTTCTAACTTTTAACAATTCTATGACTATTTCCCCACCTTTGCTGAGTTACAGTGACGGTGCAAATATTTGTCATTAACTTGGTTGCTTAATGAAGCAGAATCAGTCTGTGTCATGCGATGTTTCTTCATGAGTCTAATGAATGTTACAGGAACGGCTGCGCTGGCTCACTTTAAAACTCTGCCTAGACCAGTGCACCCCAGCTGCAGAGAGATGTGGATTCTGGATGTGGAAGGCAGGGAGCAAAGTCTTGGCAAAAAAAGTCTTGAGACTGGGGACAGGGAAGCCCAGCAGTTGCTTTTTCCATTTCTTGGTTGGAGCACCACTGGGACAGATCTACTGATTTCTTGGATGCCCTCAAGGCATAATAGCTGCTATGAGATCTTGCCCACCGGGTCACTGGAGAGTTCTATTGTTTTGGATTTTTTTACCCAAAACTTGGAATCATACTTTTTTGGGGAAAAAAAATCTCTATGCTTCCTGTTCTTTTGGGGGGAGAGAGAGCATACAGGGTGTTTTTAGCTTGTTCTTTAGGGGAGGGCAGCAGCAGTGGCCATATGCAGGTACTTAGGGAAGAATAAGAGTCAAGGTAGCCTATGATGTCTTTCCAGAATGTTCTCCCATTGTCTACTATTTTTAGTTCACAGAGGGATAAGCTATCCTGAGCCAGTTGTGATATTTAGTAACCCACAATGAGTTTCTTTCATGAACTTGCCTAATATGTAATCTTTGACTTGATGTAAATTTAGCATCCACAATATGCTTTGCTGGTGTTTTTGGAACCCTTTGCAAAGTTGCTATTTGTTGCATGAAAAACTGCACCTTACTAACCTTGACCTGCGTATTCCAATGTTTATTCTATGCTCTAGACTTTTTACTGGAAGAAATACTAAGGCTGAATTGTGTGTCCACTTCTTTTGTGTTACTTTTGCTTCTAGAAGGCTCTTGTGTGTTCTTGTATCAGCTGTAGCAGAGTCCCACTTAGGAAGTTTTTCTTGTACAAAAGCCATTCCCTACCCTTGGTCATCATAGACGTAAAACTGAGGATGTGCATGAGAAACAAAAGGGTCTGAAAAGAGAGACTAGATGAAAAAGCAGATGTGTGATTTCCATATTAAGAATTAAAATAATTTGAAAGTTGAGTGGAAGGTTTTGCAGTTAGGAGATTTTTTCTGAGCATATTTATCACTGTTCAACAAATGTTAATTACGGAGATTAAGTATTGACAGCAGAGTCAAAATTAAACATATCCATCTAAGTTCTAGGTCTGAACTATCATTTAACAAAAGCATTTTGTCTGTCAGTTGCTTCACGTGGTATTTTGTCTCATCCCTCTGCCTTTCCATCCCTTCGTCCCTGATTCCAGCTGGCATCTGTTGCCTCTGTCTAGCTATACCAAGTGCAGTGGAGTATCAGTCAGAGTGACAGTCACTCTTTTTGAGATGCTGAAAGCATCACAAAGATTTCTCCAAAAATAACTCCAGTGCTGTGATCCAAGGGGAAAACATTTGAGGAGTCACGAGTTAAAGAAGGGATTCTGAAATGTGTCTTCACTTGAGTCTCTTGGAGGGCCTCGGACTGCAGGTTATTCCCTGTTTTCATTCACTGACCTCATGAATAAAAATGGTTACTGCTTTCCCAGGTGGTCCCTGCCACACTGTAGATGCTGAAGCATAAAAAATAAAGGCTCTCAGAGAATGAAGTGGAGCCTATAGAAGAAACACATATTCTTCCTCCATACTGAAAATTAAAAATAGCAGTTTTGACTTCCTAGTAACTTCCAGTGTACGTGGCTGAGGAAGAGGCAAGAACATTGTTCTCTAGAGCATTGTATGACAATGATATAGCAGGTCGTAAGATAAAACAGAGATATTTAATGGAATGTAAATAAAATGCAGTCAGTCTATGAAATGTTGTCAGCAGGAGAAAACGAAGTTAAATATATTAAAATATATTGACGTATATTTAATATATTAATATTTAAAACTGCATCTCAGTGACTATATGAATGGGCAACTGACATGTGCTTGACAGAGTATTGAGGGACTTTACTCAGCAGACACAGTACTCCTTACATTCCCAGATCCCAAGTCCTTTATACCTAAAAACCACAAATTAAAACCCCCAACTAGATGTTGAAAAGTACGTCTTCAGCTGTTGGGCTGTTGATTTCTGCTGGGTTTTTGTTACCTGTTCTCTATGATCAAAGTCGCTGTTCTGCCTCTTGTGCTGTATGTCCATCCTTTGCTTTTTATCCTAGCAGGTAAGTTGCAACAATTCTAGCCAAGTCTTTGTGGGGTTTTCAGCTCTTCTTGCACGAGTTTTAATCAGGAGTGTTGCCAGACACTGTGATTCCATAAAGTGGAGAAATGAAATGTAAGCGTTGATAGGTGTTCTTAGTAAGGAGAGCTGAAGGCCCCAATCTTTATAACAAATGTAATTAATTCTGCTAAACCTAAAGATGTGCATATGTGCTCTCTTCTTGTGTGCTAGTTTGTATCTGTCTGACAATGTGTATGTATAAATATGAAAGAAAATTAAATGTGCTCAACACTTGGCCATAGTTCTAAAATAGTCTTTTAAAACACACCCAGAAAAAAAGAAGCAGCATATTTAGTCAGGTGTTTCACATGAGAAGTAAGCTGTTATCAGTTTTCTTATCAGGTGATGCCTGTGCAAGTTTGGTTGGCTGGTGAAGCAATTTCAAAATCAACATACTTCTTATGGGGTGGGAATATCTTGCCACTACCTTTTGCATTAGAGATGGTTAGCTCACAATTGAGGAAGAACTCAAAAGAGGGAAAAACCCCAGTGCCTGTTAGATACAAGGCTAAGTCAAGATTCAAGTAACTCGTGTCTGAAGCCAGCTCTATTTTAGCACATACTAAGACACGTCTTACAGGCCTCGATTTACACCCACTCACTTGAATATGCTTGGCACAGACTGGAAATTATTGTGAAATGCTGTCTTTTAACTCTCAAAGACTGTTCATAGTTAAAAAACAAAGCTAAGCCTATTTCAATATTTAGTGAGGTTGTACTCAGTGATACCCTAAAATATTCAGTGAGGACTAAGAATTAAATAAACCTTGCAAAACTAAGCAATTTACAAGAACAGTAAAATGACTAGTACAGGTGCCTAAATGAGCAGATAGTGGCAGCAGCAAAGTCAGCCTCAACCTGCCTAATGCTGTAGTATTTGTACCTGACTTCCAAGCTTTATCAAAGTGCAGTGCTGCTTTACTGAATCACAGCTCTGTGGCAGAAGAATCTGCATGCAGCAAGCAGTTGGGATTTTCCAGGAGGCCAGTTTGATTTCCGGCTCTCCTGTTAAGTGGGTTCTGCTGAGAAACATGTAAACATCTTCCCTCAGACTTCCTGCATTGATACAAACTGCCTGACCCCTTAAGTCCTGTGATGCAGGGCTTATTATGTATGGCCTCTAGGGAATATCACACTTCTGGTCTGGAAACATTCCTTGGCAGTGTTTTTGCCCATGAGCTGCAGAGAAAAGTAGGAAAAGAAGCCATGTGCTGCTACCTTTTTTTTTTTTTTTTTTAAGATGGGAAGTTTTCTATCTAGTATGTCAAAAGTTTGAGAAAACAGTGATCTCTGTGGAATTGCTGCTCAGAGCACACACACACACACACACACACACACACACACACACACACACACAAAGAGCTGTGTGGAGGGGTTCCCCCCCCCAGTATTACTTTTCAGTATTTAATGATAACTTAATTTTAAGCTGCATTTTGAGATGCATTTACTGAGTTCTTTTTCCCTTTGTATTGTTCCTAGTTCCTGCAATGCTGCTTATGAGTTACTGTAATCCTAAATAATTTTTCCAAAGGAGAAAGTTCTCTAAAAATGACAGTAGGGTTTTCAAAAATTAAGTTAGAAGCCAAAATAGGAGCATGGGTGCATAAGCAATACCAAGGGAGGATTAACTGCTGATATCTAAAATGTTCCTGACTATACTTTGCTACTCACCCATTATTTGGACTTACATTGTCAGAATATCTTTGCATTTGTTGTTGTTCGAAATTCCCCAGGAACGCCCCAAATAATAGGTTAGTAACATTCCAGACTAGAAAAGGCCACGAGAGATATGTGATGACAAGATTTCAGATATTTTCCAGCTTTTGGATCGAATGCAGGTGTCAGGACACAAAGGCATGCTGTCACTGATGCCCTGTGCCAGGATGGGACCGCTGTGCTGCGTTCATTCCTCCAGATACGACCGGGATCCTAGAAACAAGCGATCCAAAGATAGTCCTTAGGTCAGCGGTGAAACAGATCCTTGCTCTGGAGTGTAGGGACACCACTTCTCTGACATCCCCTAGTTGCTGAGCTAGCGTAACAAGCTGCCTTCATGATGTGAAATGCTTCAGTCATCTGATCACTGTGCCATAAGGATGGGTTTATTTGCTTAAAGGAAGAGGAGAAACAAGTGTAAAATGTTGCACATTACCTTCATCTCCAGCAACAGCGTGGGGAAGAAAAGGTAGCAGGCAAATATCCCCTGGCAGCACTCAACACAAACATGGTCCCCTTCGGAGGTTTCTTACGCAGCCTCAGTAGCTCCTTGGCTTCATTTTGACCTCTGCATTTGTAGCCTTAGAACAGGGTAAGTCGGTCATATAAAATAAATCACTGCTTTTCAGTAGTGCTTCATGGGGCATTAGAGATCACTATAGATGTAGGACTGTTAAATGTGTGCGTAAGCCTATGAAAATAGTTTTTCATCCTAAGCTTAATCTGGTGTGGAGCTTGGAGACTGTTATATATGAACCCCAAGGGAGGAAAGATTAGGTTCCAAGATTTTGGCTGCAAAATGCTAAGGCTAAGTCATCAGAATTTTAAGCTGTTTCAGTGACCAAAGTTATTTTTATTTTTGGAAGTGAATTATTGATGACACATCCCCACAGCCCTCGGCACGCAACCTCAGCTGTCACATTCCTCCCTGCCTAGCTACAAAACGCATCTGATGCTCTTATATGGTCTCTTGGCTGGGGCTGTTGGCCTTGTAGCCTCAGCAGTTAAGGGGTTTGTGCCCACTTGCAGGTTAACTGGTCTCCTACAATATAAAAAAACAGGGAAACCGAACTTGGAAGGTTGTCATTATACTCACACATCCTTGGATATTCTTTCTCAGTAACACATCCTCCTGAGTAGGTATCTTTACCTCTGTTACAGTTCTGTCACTCTCTTCTCAGAGGGAGCATCCAAGACTGACAAGGAACAAAACAGCTACACCCCACATTTCAGCTGGCTGTTCAGTATTTTTGAAGTGGACAATTTCCTCTTAAGGAAGATACCAGGTTCTCTTTTATGTATCTCATATTTACAATTTTAAAATCACTACTTCCAGCAAGAAAAATCCAGCTGGCACACCTGCTGCTTACTCAGTGTAACATACAAGCACCTCACATTTACAGAGAAAACAGGATCAGGAAAAGAAGGGTTTAGGTATCCAGTGTTCCTAACAAAAGTGAACTGCCCTGTGAATAGTAATGTCATTTAATGGGAAAAAGATAATATCTTTCATCTGTCCTTCGAGCAGGCTGCTTGCAAGTATGCACACTACTGAATTGCACAGAGGTGACAAGATCAGTCTAAAGAAGTGACAGGATAACTTGTTCTCCAGCCTAATGTTACATAGCAACATTTCAACAAGACAGCTTCCTAAATTTCCACTCTCGTCTTTGTCACAAGGGCACTGCTGGTGAAAACTCCCATGCATACTTCTAAACTACTTCCTAGAACCTTGCAGGTGTCACATGGAAAAATAACTCAGCAGCCATTACGGAAGAGCACCAAGACAGTTAAAAAGCAAACTTTTCAAAAAAAGGGGCAGCTGTGGCAACCTATAGTAGTGTAGAACATAATGTAGGTAGGAGAAAAACTGAGGCTAAGTTTGTCAGCAGATAAAACACAAAACTGGGAAAGGAATGGTTGAAAACTCAATTTTAATTAAGCCCATAAGTGAAAAAAATCACCGTGGAATAAAAAAATAGTCCAAGTACACCAACTGCATATACTTGGTCAAGTTATTACAAACCTGAAGCCAGAATATCTTCCAGATATTGAGTTGCCATATGGGAACACAAGCAAGATTAAGTAACCAAGCCTTCATGCTATCACACACGAAATGACACAAACTCACCTTACAGGATAAGCTGTCAGAGCCTTTACAATCCTCTGTGCTGAATTCCTACTCCTCGAGGTCTTAAGTCATGTGACATAGCTGAGGGCAAGCTTTCTGGATAAGAGCTCATTGTTTTAATTGATAAATACATAGGCAAAATAAATTCTCCTCCTGCTTTCTAACTTGCAGTAGCCAAGAGAATGAGGCACACAGAAGAGCATGGTCATACTAAGAACTAACAGAACAATCCTCCTTTTTTCTTTGTATTTGAGACAATATCAGTGCAACCAGTTCTGAATGACTGACTGTGCTTGGTTAAAAGCCATCTTACCAGCAAAACTGAGGAATGTGTATGATATTTTAAAAAGTGAGAGCAACTTCAGCACCTATAGGGTTTTACCAAGTTAATTCCCAGACTGACTTGGCTCACATTCTCACATGCAATTAGCTGTAGAAAAATAAAGCTTTGTATAAGTTTTCTGGCCATGTATTGCTGTTAATTAGTGCCAGCTCAGATTCCTTTGCACAAGTTTACTTCAGCAGAAGGGAAAAAATATTCCTAATTCCCCCTTACTTAGCAAAGAAGAATGCACACTTTGACATGAAAGCACTTCTAGAAAACCCATCAATGTTAAAAGGAAGCAAAAGCTGGGCATGGTATCTGCTTAAGAATCAGATGTTCTCTGCTGGCCATGAGGCAATTTTAACCGTCTTCCCTAATCATTTCTTTGGTTAACTACTTACACAGCAGTAAGATCCCACTTCAAAATCCTGAGATGAAAGACTTCACCAGCCGCATTTTTAAAGATGCCAGCAGATACTGCTAGAAGCATTTCAGAACCCTGTGGCACTGAACAAAACACTATGAAAATGAGTTTTCTAACTTGACTTGCAACTGCAAGAAAAATACAATGAACACACCTGCATTTGTAAATGTGTAATAGAAATGTAATTTTTCACAAAAGATTGAGGTATTTTATCTATATAGCAATCTTTATTTCAAAAAAGATGGCATTTATTACAAAAATGTAAAAATCCAGCTAAACCAGAAACATTGAGATTATTTTCCTGGACTGTCAACTCCAGGGAATGTTTTTCCTGTAGCCTTTCCCTCAAAATATTTTCCCTGCTTCCAGTCTGATTACAGGTGCAAATGGGCCTAAATGGCCTGGAATAGATAAATATATTGAAAAAGACAAAAGCTTTGGAGCTAAATGCATGCAACAAGTTCTAACAGGAAGAAACCATTAAAAATAAACATAAATGTAAGAGATAATGTGCAAGTATCCATGGACTTGCTCAGTCATCCTTGTCTTTTGCTCCATGTTTCAGGATGCGCGTGAATTCGATGTAGTTGAAGTTGCCCTTTTTGTCGATGGGGGCCTCTCTGTAGAGCTCATCCACCTCTTCATCCGTGAACCTGTCTCCCATTGTGGTCAGCAGCTCCCGCAGGTAGTCCTCTTGGATGAACCCTGGAGCACAGCATAGGAGAACAGAAGAGGAGTTTTTACATTTATCTGTTAGTACATGAGTGATAATTTCTTTCTTTGAGTTCTTTCCCTCAATTGAAGATACCTACAGTCTTCATCGGCCAAATGAAAACAATGCCATTAAGCCCTAGTACTAAAAATGCCAAATAATTACAAGGAATCAATCAAATCAGGCATCTTAGTTTGAAAGGTCTCACTACTTCAATAAAGACTATTATATGCTTTGCCTGGGGTGTGCCAAAGGATATAAAAATTTATCCATATTCATATTGGACATTCTTCCCAACTGCAGGGCTACACTCCCAATAGTACCAAGAACCTTCTAACTCAGTATTTTAAAAATCGCAAAAGAGATCAGTTTACTTTGAGCATTCCTATAGAAAAACCACCAAAAAAAAGTCACGGAACTTGACTATTAACATTCAACAAGTGCATGAAACATGGCAAAGTTTACAACATTTCAAATTGATCTTAAACCACTGGAAAAACTCAGATTTACCTGACTGGTTGCAAAGAATAAATTTTTGGTGTGGTTTATTAAAAAAATAGGCTTGTCTAACTTGTGATTGCTTCTATCATCACTCCTGTGAGTCACACAAGAATTTTCTTGCATTCATTTTCTTCTCCTTTTAATGCAGCTTAAGAGAGGGAAGGTGGATACAAACTGCAGACAGAAGTTCTTCAGAAAAGCAAAACAGCTTTGGAAACAACAATTCCCCTCATAAAAGCAACCCAAAAGGTGAATTTTAAGTTATGAATAAATTAAGACCCCGGTTCTTAATCAATATCTTGTATACTTTCTCCTGTCTTGAACAACAGAATGAACTACCAGAAATCTGAAATTTCTGCAGAGACTGAAAAGGCAAATTCAGCACATGAGGATACAGGCATGATTTTCAGTTGGCAGTAATTAAAATTTTCAGAGTTAAAATTTTGATCACCACTTCTATGAACACAAGTATTTTTTGTTACAGAAGTAAGTAGAAGTAATACATGTACACTCTTGTTTCACCCACGTACCTGTTGCTTCCTCATCAAAGCAAGCAAAAGCGTTCCTGATCACATCCTCCGGGTCGGTGCCATTTAACTTCTCACCAAACATGGTGAGGAACATGGTGAAGTTAATGGGACCCGGAGCCTCATTCATCATGGCATCCAGGTATTCATCCGTTGGATTCTTTCCTACAAATAAAGGGATTCATACTTGCTTTAGCTTTCAAACTAAAAAAGTAATGTCAGTCGTGTTAATACAAACTGAAATACCTCTCATATCCCAAACTCAGTATTTTGATTTTTGCAGCACAAATTTGCCTGGCAAGCATGAACAGAAAAAAGGGACATTACCAAGGGAGGCGAGCATGTCGTGCAAGTCCTCTTTGTCAATGAAGCCATCCCTGTTCTGGTCGATCATGTTGAAGGCCTCCTTGAATTCCTGGATCTGCGACTGATCAAACATCGCGAATACATTGGAAGTGGCGCGCTGAGGGCGCTTCTTGGTGGTCTTTGTCTTTGCCCTTTTGCTAGACATGGTGGCTGTTGGTTCTAAGGAGACAGAAATACATCCAAGATTTAGCCTTATTAAATCATATTGCAAGTCCTTGGGGTAGAGGGACATTGAGTTTCATGTTATCAGCATATACCCTAAAGTACTCATTTATTTCAGTATCTCCTGCTCCATTTTCTTTTAGACTTCACTTGCTGTGAAAGCATAAAGCCTTAGAGGATTCAGGGATCAGCACTATAGGCCAATAGCAGGCTACATCAAAAAACCCAAATCAAATCATAGCTCTTGAAACTCACACAGTACTTGTATTGCTGATTCAATACTGCACCTGCATCTTCCACAAATTAAGATGACTACATATTCAGGAATTTGGAGGTACTGTTCACATAGAAGGATATGTGCTGCTAAAATAGAACAGTGGTTAAATAGATTAGATAGTACGCTAAACTAACATTTTGGAGGGAAAAATGTATTTTAGGATCTGAATAGCATTTTGTTAGACTAGCTGCCATTGAGAGAGAGAGCACCGACTTGGTTCAAAAGCTCTACAGTGCTATTCCCTTACACAGCGGAACTACTACACAACACATGCAAATGCCAGCACACTCTTACTTAAGTGAATTAAAGGCATAATAGCTACAAAAATGTCAAGATTGTTTCTTTTACGCTACCAACTCTTAGAAAAATTGATATGTTTTTATAAATTTTCACATATCAGAGGTATACTAATGTCATTGTTTCCCTTGAAGCTGTCAAATGAAGAAATAAACATGGTAGACTATTATATATTATAACCCTAACACATTCAGGGTAGAAGTAAGGCTTTTAAGTTAACCACATCTCTTTATGTGGGAAGATACATGTAGTGTTCCAACTCAATGTATGACAGCACAAACTCAAAAAGCTGAGTCATTCACTGAAAGGCAAACACAAAGCCCTCAAGACTGCTTTCAGACCAGAAGTTAGACCCTTTTTAATGTTGTTTCCAAAAGTCTCACAACCTCTGCTTTCATTAGCTAAAACTAAAGTGTAATCCATACTGCTACAATCCTTCATAATGCTCAAATGAAGTGTTATGCAAACCAGATTCCTCCCATCCTTGACTCTGAATTTTACAAGAAAGCATCTGTAACAAGTGTCTCCTGAAAGAAGAAAAATTTAAGCTTCACCTGTAATTGCAAGAATATCAATATTCTGAAATTTACACTAAGTATTAATTTTGTAACTTAGAAACAAATTATCTGGTCAGAAATGCAATGCTAATTGGAGTCATAGCACAGTTCTAAGTCACTAACTGGGATTCATCCCTTAAAAAAAAAACAAAAACCAAAAAAACACAAGGGAGTAAAATTAAGCAAAGTAACTCCCTTATACAATCAACCCAATATGCAGGCAAAAAGCAGTTATTTTTTGTTTGTTTTTTTTTAATGAAAAGGAAAGACATTTTACCTTGCTTTGTATTAGATACCTGACAGGGTGTACCAAGCATCTGGATCATAAAAGGAAATTCCATGGTTACGTCCTTCTCAGTCTGTCCACACAGACAGCTACTGATGTCCCCTGCTAATTCCACACTTTTAAATCCTACGTGCATCTACAACGTTCTTCTGACGTACAAAACAAACCATTATGTCCCAAACTAAAAATAGCCCCTGAAATGCAACTGCGCATCGCTCAACAACGCAGACGTTCTCTTCATTGCACTCACTAACCACAAGTTACCCGAGATGTCTGGCTTCCACAACACTGCAACAAATAAATGCGAACCCTTGACTTCGAGATATTTATGTAGACAGCTGACAACAAAGGTAATTTGCTTTCAAGTTGCAGCCAAGGGTTGTGCATAACTTTAGTTGTTTTCTTAACGCTGTAAAAAACCCTCAGGCAAGCTCCCATTTAACTCTGGGTTATTGATTACAAGTTCCACTACTCAAAATAGAGCCAAACACTATCTTTAATTACTTTTCTCTGAAATAATGCAGTTTTCAGGATATGACTCATCCAAAGTAAACATAAAAGTTTACTCTGCACGTGCTGATGCCGACAAAATTGATTTTTGCCTTTGTACTTTTATATAAAATCTCCATATTTTTTACATATATATTTGCAGCTCTGTAACCTATTATTTTATTCATAGGTAGCATTTTCCCTACTCTATTAGAAAGACACAATACATTCCTCAGTGGCTCTAAGGCCTGGGGGTCTAAGGTTAGATTCTTTGGGAACCCCGGTCAAAACAGCTTCCCAATTTTTTCATAAACAAAGTTTAGTTCCTATCTAAAGTGGGGGGGGGGAGGGGGGTGTTCAGAAAAGGGGAGAACCAGAGGCAAATTATCTCATCACCTATGTCTGTAATTGGGGATTCTTGTCAGTTATGCTAATTTGCTGAACATATAAAATTGTAACCACTTGTTACAGTATGCATCTTCAGCGCTTTTTCATCCAGGGTGTTGTGCATCATAAAGATCCTTATAAATATAATCCCTTTTTATCACCTAAGTGTGTCTGGCTTGTAATTCTAGGATCAGTGAAAAGGCATAAGTGCTGCAAAGGTAGTGCTCCCAGCAAGCCACTACCTGCAATTCTCTCACCTACAATTCAATCCGAAGCAAGAGGAGGTAACAAAAGCAGACTGTCAGCACATTCTTTTTAATTCTGTTCAGAAGATTGACCTATCGGTATATTTTACTAGAAAAAATGAAAAAGGTGCCAATGCTTGCATTACTAAGTGTCTCTGAAACAGGCGTGGGAACTCCTCCAGTCTAAAGGAGCTGTCAGCCTAGCTATAGAGAAACAGCAGATCTCACAGGACTGCAGTGCCCTTCAGCACAGATTTGCTGCAGCTATGCCTGAAACACTGGACTCACCTCCAGGAATGTCTGTTAGAAAAAGAGGGTGGTACATTCTGGAACATGTTCAGAAAACCAAAGTCATCAATCCAGTTACCCAAAGAGATAAGTGTGTGCACTTTGTGTTATCCAACAAAAAGACCCACACCTAAGCCAACACTTCTGTAACTGAGATAGGGTTAATATAGGCTGCAAATAGAATTTCAGTAGATAAAAAGTGGGAATACTTCACATTAGATAATGCAAGTCATGACATGCAGGTTTAGTCCCTGGTGTTTAATACTATGCTGCACTGAATGGTCTGGGCCCTGTTTTGGAAGCTGTCCAAGAATTAAGACCTTACCTGTGAGACACATCATAAGAATTTCTGAAAGTGTAACCTTTCTTTAGGAAGATTTTCACATATTAAAAAATAATAAATAGGTAGTAGCAGCACTGTGCTGCTTGTATTGTCATTTGTTCAGCCACAGTCGGTATCAAACCACAGAAGCACAGAGAGTCATCTTGTGGTCCCTTCCTCTGGAAAAGTGATAAACCCTTGGAGAAAAAAAAAAAAAAACCCCAAGCAACTAAAAGTTTTGAGCCACACAGTAAGCTGTGAAAACTTACAGCCCACTAACAGTGGTGCAAGCTGGACCTGCTCAGACAGAGTGATCAAAAGTTACGCTTTAGAAAACACTCCTGTTTCAAAATTGTGAATATTGTAATAATTGCAAAATCTGTCACTGAAAAAAACCAAACTACCACACAATAAATCCCCAAACCTATAGCCAAGAAAGTCTCTACATGAACTAAGATAGAACAGCAAACCCAAAATCAACCTCAAAGCTAAATCCCAAGTTCTGTCCATGTACTCAATTACAGCATCACATACAGTCACATGGCCATCACAATCTGGGTGGCAACAGGAAGAGATAAGAGCAAGGCACCCTCCAGCAGATCTATGTCAAGGCTCAATAAAGAGCAGATTACAGTTTATAAAAGCAAACTAGCAAAAACCAAACCCTATGCTGTCCCACCCAGTCTTAAAAGCCACTTTAACACACTCCTCACTAGTAAGTTTCCCAAAACCCTTGTACAGGAGTCACACTTGCCTCAAAATCCAGCGCCAGTGGGTCAACACAGCCTGTCTGCAAAAGAGAAAACAAGGCTGAGAGATGACCTTATCACTGTACAACCACCTGAAAGTAGGGTGTAGCCAAATGGGGATCGGCCTCTTCTCCCAGTCAATAAGCGACAGGATGAGAGGACAGTCTGAAACTGTGACAGGCTTAGGTTGGACATTAGGAAGAACTTCTTCACAGAATGGGTGATTAGACACTGGAATGGGCTACCCAGGGAGATGGTGGAGCCACCGTCTCTGGAGGTGTTCAAGTGAAGACTGGACGTGGCACTCAGCGCCATGGTCCAGTTCCCATGGTGGTCGGTCACAGACTGGACTCGATCATTTTGGAGATCTTTTCTAACCTAACTGATTCTGGGAGCCGGGGAACCACTGCACGCAGTCCCCTCTGCGGCTCTGGTTATTCCAAAACATCAGCAGGAAGGGACAGACCCAGTCCCACTACCTCACCCTCTTCCGACCGCAGCAGCTCCCAGCCCTGCCCCTCCCATGCTCCGACAAAGCCGAGGAATCACCCGCAGAAGCTCGATGTGGCCGGGAGGCAGCCGAGCCTTTCCCACAGGGAGGCAAACTGTGCCTTTTAACACCAGTTCCCTGAAACGATGCACAGGGAGCTCGTCCCAGCGGGCACCGTCCCTGCGGCGTCGCGCCCTACCCGGCTCACAGAGCAGGGTCGCGGGGCCCGGAGCCGGCGTCTCTCCCAGCTCCAGCCCGCAGGGCGGATCTCTGTCAAGAGCAGCATCACCGAGCCGAGGCCCGAGAGGAGCTGCGCCCGCGGGGGGCGACGCCGCAAGCGATCCCGGCTCCGCAAGCGACCCCCGGCCCGGCACTGCCCTACTCCTCCCCGGCCGCCGCCCTCAGGCCCCGCGGGCAGCGGGCGGAGCCCCCCGACTCACCTGGCGGCGGGAGACGGCACCGGCGGGGAGCGGCTGGAGCGACACTTCCGGAGAGCGGAGCAGCCACCGCCCGGCCGGGCAGGAAGGAAGCTGTGGGCGAGACCATCCGCGGAGGAGGGGGAGGTGGCGGCTTGGCTCATTGCTTCGGCGGCTGGGTGCCACGAACCGTGTCGGCTAGAGGATTCGCAGCGGCCCGCGTGTTTCGCGTTCTTTCCCTGGATTCTCTGCCTTCCTTGAAGGAGAAAGCCAGAGCCACGAACTCAGCCTCCTCCACCCTGTGTGTGTGTGTCCTCCCCCCTCCGCCGGCGAGGCGTTGGTGCAGCGCGGTGTGCTCACCACATTCCACGGGCGAGGGGCGGAGGGAGTCGCGCGCCTGCCCTTGTAAGGCAACGGCGGGAGTTTCCTGCTCGCGCCGGTGGGCGGGGGCTTGCCCGCTCGCCCCGCCCCCGCCCCGCCCCGCCCCCGCCCCGCCCTGCTCCCGCTCTGGGCACAGCGGGGGCTGCGCGGCCCTGCCGCCTTCTGGCGCTGTGGCGGCGCTGCTGCCGCCTCCTGCCCCGCCTGCCCAGGGGCTCCTGCTCCCTGCCCCGCCTGCCCGGGGGCTCCGTGCGGCCCGGCCTTTGTGCCTGGGCAACGAGTGCCGTTCTCAGTTGCTTGTGTCTGTGCGGGGCAGCGCGGTGCGGGGGGGAGGCGCTACCGCAGAGCCACAGGATGGGTCAGGCTGGAGGGACCACAGGGACCATCTGGTGCGGCCTCTCTGCTCAAGCACATGGCACAGGATTGCATGCAGACGGTTCTTGGACATCTCCGGTGAGGGAGACCCCACACCCTGTCTGAGCTGCCTCAGTGTGTGATCACCCACACAATATAGAAGTTATTCCTCATATTCAGGTGGCGCTTCCTGTATATCTTACTCCTCGGCACCACTGAGAAGAGCCTGGCTCCATCCTCTTGACCCTCCCTTCAAATACTTGACATTTAAAAGGTCGCCTCTCAGTCCTCTCTCCTGGAGGCTGAACAGGCCCAGCTCCCTAAGCCTTTCCTCCTAGGAGAGGTGCTGTAGTCCCTTGATTGACTTTGCAGCTCTAAGCAGCCCGACACACGGTATGGCACTGTCCTGCATGCTCAGCAGGGGCTGCTGTGTCTGAAGGTTTACAGAAGATGACAGGATACCCTGACTTGGAAGGGACATAGAGGAATCATAAAAGTCCAGCTCCTGGCCCTGCACAGGATACCCCAAGGATCACACCTTGTGTCTGGGAGCATTATCCAAACACTTCCTGACCTCTGTAAGGCTTGGTGCTGTGACCACTCCCCTGGGGAGACTGTTCCAGTGCCCAACAATCCTCTGGAAGAAGAACCTTTTCCTAGTAAATAATACTGGTTTTGAGCTGAGATGAATAGGAATATAGGATGAACAGAAACATCATCCAAAAAACGGTGACCACAGGTCTAAAATACAAACAGCATCATGTAACAAACAGATATCACAACCACTGCCTATGTGGCCTAATTTATAAGTTTGCATCTAGTTCTACTTACTTAATTTTTACAGAGTTTGCAACTGTATATGAAATCACAGTGTGTGTGAGAGCAGTAAGAGATTTCTGACTTTTTTGAGGGAAATGAAAACTGAGTGTCTAGGAGGTGTACCCCCCCCTGCCCCATGGGCTTCCCTGGCAGAGAGCATAGCTCTGAGAGAAGATCGTATGTGAAATTAGAAAAATGGAGATAACAAGCAAGGCCTAAAATGTCAGTAAGGAATATGTAGGAAGACCTGTCAGAATAATCCTTCATAATTGGGATCTGAGAGTCCTGGATATAAGCAGCTGTTGGGTTTAATATTTAACGTAATGAGTAATACTTAATATATTGACTAACCACAGAGGACTTTGGCCTACACTCTAAATCACCATAGTTGGTTAACCTTTTATAATTTTTTTCTGAATAATTTCTTAGTGGGAAAAAATGAGCAAGCTTTTATTTTGAGAAATAGGGAGAAACTGACTCAGTAGATTTTAGGAATCTTTAAGAAATACAGCAGTAATATTGGCTCATCAAGAGCAATCCTGTTTCCAGAAAAAGATAATTAACCAGTTGCAAAAAAATATATTATTTATTTAGAGCATTCTTCTCATTAAGCCTCTTTCTAGAGGTATAGAAAGTGCCATGAGTACACTTTACAGATGGTGAAACTGAAACACAAATGAACTAGACTACCAGAAATGCTACAGATGAGGTTTGGGAATGTAAAGGGATTGTCAGTAAGTTAGGTAGTTGTGGAGTCTACTTCCAAAAGGATTTGGAAGTTTGCACTATGAGTTTCCAGTATTTGCACACCTAAGTACTTTTAGAATCTGCTGTAAAGTGGCTTACCTGCTGCTTCCTGAGAGGCCAGAGGTCCCTAAAGAAAGAAGTATTGCAAGGCTGCTTTTAAGCTCAGTCTTGACTATACCTAGGCTGAGGCTAATCCTTCTGGGTCAGTGGCTCCTTTGTTTGTGTACATGGTCTCACTGCAATAAATAAAGTATTAATGGAGCTGTCAGGCTCCTCTCTTGCCTGGCAGGCATTCTGCCCAGCTCTGTGGTGGCGTGTCTGGGGAAGGATCAGCCATCCCGGGTTCTCCTGGCCTCTGGCATCTCTGCATTTTGCATCTTCCATGTCTTTTCATGCTCTGTCATTACAAGGCTCTCCACTGCTGTGTTCTGTACACTGCTTGGGAACTTCTCAGTCTCAACACCTTACTCTCTGCTTGTAGATTGTTATTTCCCACATACATCGAGTACAGTTTCCCTCCATGGAAATGATAATAAAGTAATTCAGGCTGGCAGGGGCAGCCTAAAGTGAATTAGATCAATTTACCAAGAAGAGTCTGCAGCCACCAAAATCCTGGCCATGTAGATATAGAGAGCCATGATGTCACACCTCTTCATCAGTGTCTCCTCTGTGAGGATGCATTTTACTGGGAGAAGGATCCTTTAGTGAACTGCATACTTTGATTAAGTTCATGTGTCATACAAATCCCCAGACAATTCAGCGGGACCTAGGGCATTCAAAGAATAAAAGCAAAGCACTGTACTAAAATAAATTATTTACCTACTCTAATAATAAATAATATTTAGCAATTAGTCTAATGCTTTTCAAGTAATCAAAATTACTTGTTTTTCCAAGAAGTGAAATGATTACCAAAGTAATTAAGCAGTGCATTTCCAGCTTATTCCGGCATGTGGAAAGTAGTTACCGCATCATGGGACTGGTGGTGCCGTTCTTAAGGCATTCCTGGATGGGAATTTGTCCCTGTGCTTCACTGACGTGGCGATGTGCCGGTAAAGAAGAGATGCTGTTACTTGGCACCCGCACTGGAGCTCGGCAGCCGCCTGCTTACAAGTTCTGGGGAGACTGAGGATGATTCACTCACCTCGATTTTGGATTGCCACCTTGATCTGGACACGCTTGTGTCGCTGCACGGCGCTGGGAGCTGGGAGCCGGGAGCCGGTCCCGTTCCGGCTGTCACCAGCAAGGGGAGCTCCGCATTTGGGTAGAGCCGAGAGACCGCCCGGCTCCGCTACCGCCACGGGCAGGAGAGGGGCACGCTGTGAAGTGACATCAAATCGGTGTGGGACTAAGTGCTACTGTAGGCTGCGGAAGGAAGGGGAAAAACCCGACAAGTGCCGCGTGCTCTGGGGTGACGCTTGGGGCACTTCTGAGTTCCGCAAATCACAAAATAGAATTACTGAATTGTAGGATGATTTGGGTTGGAAGGCACCTTGAAAGTTAATAATGTAGTTCCAACCCTCTTGACATGGGCAGAGGATTGCTAGATCAGGTTGCTTAAACCCCTGTACAGCCTGGCCTTGATCCTTGGCGGGGATGGGACATACACAAATTCTCTGGGCAACCTGTTCCAGTGCCTCACCACCCCCACAGGAAAGAATTTCTTCCTAATATCTAATATCTTCCTATCATTGCCCTCTTTCAGTTTGAAGCCAACTCCCCTTGTCCTATCACCACATACCCATGCAAAAAGTTCCTCTGCAGCTTTCTCTTCCCCCTCTAGGAGCTGGAAGGCTGCTATAAGTTGTCCCCAGAGCCTTCTCCAGGCTGAACAGCTCCAACTCTCTCAGCCTGTCATCAAAGGAGAGGTGCTCAGATCATTTTCTGGGGACCTCTGGATCTGCCCCAGCGTCTGCCCCTCGTCTTTCCTGTGCTGAGGGCCATAGAGCATTGCCGGTGGCAAGCATCTGTCTGCTGCTACCAAGGAAAATTGCTTGGTATTTTACAAAGTGAGGGCCTGCCTTGTTATAGCTGCCCCTCTTTGCTCTGCTTCACTGCTGTTAATTGCTTTTTCCTAGTCATTGGAAACTGTAGAGGAGTGTCCCCAAGCTCTGGTTGCTTCAGAAGCTTTCCTGTGAGCTGGGTGTATCACAGCTGTTAAAACTTTATGAAACCTGACATTGCAGTTTCACATGTGATGAAACCCTGAGCAGTCTCTCTGGTTTCAGTACAGGCTGGGAATCAGTGTGTTCATTTTATGGAAAGCTCAAATATTATTTTTCTAGGATGGAAAGCATTTTGTTCCAATCAACAGTTACAAATGCAGTCGTAGATACAGCATCATAGTGATCAACAACACCTATGGCAAATATGTTTTCCATTTGTATAACAAAATTTTTCTCTCCTTGTTTGCAGCAGAGAAAAATTCTGTGTGAGTGTGATGAGCCAGAGCTGACCTACCGCTTCAGCGAGGTTTGAAAATCTTCCTCTGGATCTAGGCTGAATTTAGAAGGAATTTTTTAATAAATATGGATTAATAAAATATACAAGTGCTTGGAAAGTAAATTAAAAGAAGTATTCTGAAGTAGGTCAAGAGCTGGAAAAGAAAAGCAGATTTGGAATGAGTTTCCTTCAAACCTGGAAGGCAGTAGAGAACTCATAGTTTCTGAGCCCTTTTTGGTGAGAATTGATGAAATGAGCTCAGGACAGCAGTGAAAAAACAAACAAACTGCAATGGAAGAATAAGTTAACGCAAGAAATTAAATTGAGCTTCACAAAGCTCTGATACACCCTCCTTCTCTAACCGTGCTTCCTGGTTCAAGTAAGCCTGGATAACCCACAGGAACATGTTGAATTTTATGTTAATGTTTAGAACATGTTTGCTCCTTTGTGTAGCAAAGAAAAGTAATGAAGACTGCAAAAATCAATAAAGGCATAAATGCTTTTAAAATCAAATATTTGGAATTTTTTATGCCTCTCCCATTATATGAACATTATATGTCTGTATGCAGCCATTGACTTCCTTTTGGCAGTTATGGAAGGATATACGATTTTATTCTGTTGATGAGTTGGGAAGACGTCTCAAAATCTCCTGTTTAGAGAGAAAGATTTTGTGCTTTTTAAAATGAAATCTCACTTATAAAAGAAAAGTATTAAGACTCTGGCCATTTTACACATTAAAGCAGCCTTGAGACCAGAAACCAGACTGTAATGTGAAGTGGCATGTGTAACTTGACTCAGCTTCTTCATCTGGGGCTAAGGGAGAGCAAAATCCTTTTTCCAAATGCTCCACCCAAAACTGTAATTTGACCCACGGCTTTGTGATAATAGTGAAAAGTAAATGATTGCCAATGATAGGGGAAATTGGAAAAAAAAAAAGTGGTTTTCAGTCCCTCTACATACTCCCATTTTAAAGGTAGGCTCCTTGTGTCTCTTATTGCAGAATAGCTGCCGACAGACCAAGCTCCCCTGTGGCTGCACCCTGGAAAGGCTTCCTTGGGGTATCTGACAGATGTAATAAAATCCTTTTTTTCCCTGTTTTCCTCCCCTTGTAACAACTCCAAGGAGGGAAAGGCACAAGCTCCCACTCTTCTGATGGGAAGTTCTGAAGCCCTTGTCCAGTCAGCCTTCCTCCCACCAGATCCTGGCTGTCCAGCCATCCCTGCTTTCTCTGGAGCTGCTGTAGGGGGAACATGGGACCCTGGCTTCCTTGCCGCAGTTTTGGTTTCCCGTGCTCCTGCACCCTCCTGGAAGGTCACCCCCTTGCTAGGACAGAAAGCCCATGAACAGGGCCAGACGCTGCTCACTTGAGCTTTTCCAGCAACCAGGCTTCTTCCTCTCTTCCTGAGCAACCCAACAGCAAAAGAAAATCCTAACTGCTCCACCAGGAATTTCCGGAGATGATCAGCAGCTGCTTTTAAGCCTCCAGCAGTCATTATGCAGCTGCACTTGATTGTGAGTCCCTGCTGGCATGAGCAGAAGGAAGGGACAGATCCCCTCTATTTACCCTGCCAGCCAGTGTAACAGCCTCTGGAGAACTCTAATGAAACAGTAAGAATTTACAGATGAGTAAGCAGGAAATCAGCCCTTCTTCAGGAAACCAGTAATACATTTTTCAGGATTGTACTCAAACACGCTCCCAGATGCTGGCTGAGGATTCGGCTGTCTGAATCTCCACCATGGAGGTCAGAGCAGCTCACACCCTTCCCCTCCAAAGCCTGAAACACAGGCCTTTTCATCCATAAGAAATATCAATACTTAATAAGGTAACATTATTTTATACAAGCAAAATGAGAGAAGTCAGATATCAGCTGAAAAAATTTCCATAGTGTATTTTCTTTTAATGACACTTCAGACTTGTAGAAGTAATGACAAATACATGTATTTAAAAAGTTTCAAGGTGTGTCTGGCTGGTATGATGAAAGTTGTTTCTCCATCATATGTAAAAAAGTACAATAAAATACTAGTAAGATCTTTAAAAATTATGTGTTTCTGGTCCCAATTTATTGCTATTTCTCCCTAGTGTGGAAATCACAAGGATTTCTCACAAAATTCCATAGGAATCTGGAGCTTTCAAGAAGTTCAGCCTCTGCAAGCTAAGTATCCTAAAATTTTAATTCATAAAATGACAGAACGTGAAAATATGCTTCAACTATTCAATTTGATCTGTCTCAAGTAGATAAGTTCAATTTTCTTTGGGCTTTGGCCAGAGGAAAAGTGATGTCTAAATAAATGAGTTTTTTGAAACAGAAATGTGGCTAAACTTCAAAGAACTGCCAGGAGGTGATAAATGGACATCAGATGGGCTCCAATTTGGACCATCTCATAGAAAATAAACTCCATCTAGTAAACAAATGCTTCCCCTCTGTTTTTGCATGTGGTTATAGATAGTAAACAAAGATATGCCTCATATATTTTGCTGTGTCCTTGCATTGGTGTCTGCTTTTTAAGACAGTGAATCACATGAACTCCAGCCTCCACATGCTTTTAGCTTTATCTGGTAACTCTGAATGTTGTGGGTCTGTATCTCTGTTCTAAGTATTCCTATGAAGATTATGTTGTTATCTATAGGAATGTTTCTAACTAATCCAAAGTGTGTGTGTCTGTAGAGATGATAATTCTAGAGGCTATCTCCCTGGCACTTTATTTCTCTTGGTGAAGATTAGGAATCATATCCATTGGGGTTAGCAGTGTCACGGGCTGTGCAGAGCAGCACCTCTCATTATAAAGAGATTGTACTGCCATTATATTAGCAGGCATTTTAGGATCGTGTGCTGTGTATGCCTGCCCCTAAGGACCTCTGTGTGTAGTTTTCTGAATAACTCATCCAGCCCAGTTTAACACAGAGGATGGATGGAACCATGACTACAAGCAGTTCAGAAGTGGAGAATACCTGGAAAAAAAGACTTTTCTGCTCCATTGTCAGCTTGCTACCAGCAACAGCGAGATCAGCTGGTAAGAACACATGTTGGCAAGGGTTTTATAATACATTTTTCAGAACAATTTAAAGACCCATGGAAAGATAAAACTCAAGATGCCGGTATCACTGTGTCTTTTTGAACAGGAGCAGCTAATGTTAATCACAGGATTATTTGTGTTTGAGGACACTAGAACTAAAGATATTCTGTGACAAAAGTGTGGAATTATTAATGCCAGATCCCAGGCAGGTTTCAAATGGCTGCTGCCTTTACAAGGTGAGCAAGACAAATCTGGGCAAAATTTGAGGGCAGTAGCTTTCCAGTTACTGCAGAGAATTAGGTTGCAACATCTTCCTTAGCCAGCAAAGTCAATACAGGTTCTTCATAGGAGTGGTACTGCCCTACTGAGCAAACTCTGAGAGAAACCATTCTCAAACTAAGACATAGACATGCAGCAGCAAAGTGATCATGACTCAAAAATTTTAAATACCAAATAGTTTGGAAGTGTACTTTGGAAACAGATCTATATTCATTGTACTACAGGGAATTTATGAGCCAGTTACAAAAGAAAATACAAAGGCAATTACGCAGCAGAATTTTAATGTTTGGAAGTTTGACTCAGATGACAGGAGTCTGAAACACGTTTCCAGAACTATATTCTCAGATCAGTCTTGCACATTTTACGTTGTATCCCCCTCTTGCTCCACCTCCATGGGCAGACACAAAAGTCAGGGATCACAGAGTAAAAAAAGGCAAGGGAGAGTATAACCCCTCCTGTGCTCAGACTGATGCCAGTGCCAGACCATTCCTTGGGACTATTCAGATTTGTCAGGCCTCCATCTGCTTGCCCAAGTTGGAACAATTGCGAATAAACCTTTAGCTTCCCATGAACTTTAACTCCACCATAATTAAAAGGTAGCTGCTAATTAAGTGCATGTGCAGCTCACCCAGTGAGTGCAGTTCCTAAACACCCTGAGTACTACATCTGGAACAGTAATGCCCTGATAAGCAGGTCTTTCTTCCTTGAATTATTTTGGGATTCTCAAAATATGTTTTTCCCAGGCAATTGCTTTTCCTAAGTAAAATTATTTGAATTGCAAAATCAATTTGTTATTACAAACTTGTTTTAAGAACTTATGCTGAGAAGGGATTGAAACTAGAGAGCTTTGTGAATTTTACAGCTGGTTTCAGCTCATTACTTTAAAATTATTTTCAGTGAAATAATATTATGCTTGTATCTGACATCTAGAAAGAAAAGCTAAAAACAAATAAAGCATTACCATGTTTGCTAGAGACTGCAAATATCAGTATTGCTTTCAGCAGTTTTCACTGATCTATGCAAATAACCATGTGGTTGATTAGCTAGTCTGAGCTCACATTCAGAATACTGAACTATGATCCATTAGTTACACGCATAATTCAGAGATGCAGTGCTCTGAAGATTTATGTTCTTCAGCAATTTTAGTGAACAGATATAAATTCTAAAATGCCTGGTTTTGCAACAGCTCTGCATTTTCACAGTGTGCAATACCTGTCCAGCTCAATGCTTTCAGTGTTGAATAAGGCAAATACAGATTGCCTGTCTCTAACATTGACAAGTGTTATCAGTGGCTTTTCCTTGCCTCTGTCCAGTGTGAAGAAGACCATCTTCTTTCATTTCTGAAACCACTTCAGCTTCATATGCAGCTCTTTCAGAACCTTTGGAAAGATAATTTCCGTCTTCTGAGGCCCTCATCCTTTATCTGGACATGGAGCCAAAGACTTAACTATGTTTCTGGACATCATATTTGTGATCATATCAAATGTTTGTAGCTCTGTGAGCCCTCCTGACAATCTAGCAGTGATGTAGCACTAACTCTCCATGGGGTATGTCCAGAGATCATCCAGATGTCAAGGTTTGCCTTCTTAGGAAAGAAGGTGACAGCACACAACTGACTGCAGGGAAACCTGTTCTCAGCAGCTTTCAGCAGCTGCATTCCTTTAATGCTGCCAGTCCTGATTTTCCAGGCTAAGGCAAAGTTTGAGAAGCAGGACATAGGAACATAAGGATGGGAGATGGGAAATTGAGCAAGTAGGTTGCAATGTCAAGATACCCTTTAAATAATCTTTAGAGGCTGTCACTGTCAAAAATGACCCCTTGAATTGAAGGAAAGCTTTTCAGCTGCAGTTAGACACTGGACACCTGTGCAATGGAGCAAAAAAATTTTGCTTTGTGTCATTGATAAACTACTGGTTCCAAGGCTGGTTCTGATACTAACAGTTCTGAAACAGTAAAGAGAGTAGTAAAATACAGCTGAAATTGCACTGCTTAAACTGCAGAGATTTTTAAAACAAATCTGTCATCAGATCTCCAAATGGTCTGTTGTTACTCTTCCACAACTTTCAGAGTATTGACAGACAACCTGTGGGCATTGGAGTATCTGGAGGAGTTTAAACACTAGATTGTAAAGCCACAAACATGTCACAGTTTTTTAAAAAGAAAAATGAAAAATTAAAGTAGGATTCTGGAGGAGAGCCCCTGGATTTGTGAGGATCTGTGGATGATACTCCTGTCTCTCAGCTGTTAAACAAGGCAAAGGCTAGCACAGGTTGCCCAGGGAGGTTGTGCACTCTCCATCGCTGGAGGTTTCCAAGACCCAACTCAACAAAGCTATGAACAGTCTCACAGTTGACCCTGCTTTCAACTGGAGGTCAACAAGAGACCACCTTTCAACCTGAATTATTTTTGTGATTCTCATTGTAAATACAAATTGCCTTTTAGATATGCTATACTGTCTGTTGATAGTAATTAGTAGAAATTGTTAGCTGGATTAGCAGTATGAAAATGGAGATGTAAAACAGTATGCAAATTTCTACAAATGAAAGGCTATTTAGACAGAAATAATTGCAAATAGAGTGATGACAGTAAAATGATGGGACACTTGTTCTCTGTCACCAGCAGTCCTATCAGTGAAAATATATAGCCAATTTCTGAAGTCTTTCACTTTTGCAGTGGCTTAATTGCTTAATCATTTTCCTAGAGGGATTTTTCTGCTTAAGATCAGTATCAACTTTCTTGGCAACTGCAAATTGTTCCAAGAGCATAAATGCAAACCAATTAAATTAATAACCGCTCTTTTATTTTACTTCAGACATACCAACCAGAGTAGCTGAAAAGGTTGGTCTTATACTGCTGCACACAATGCAGACTCATTGGAAAGAAGTGTGACTATAAACCACAACTGACGTGCAGCTAGATTTAGAAATTCTGCTGGTGTTGCATTGTTTGAAACAGTAATTCCCCATGGTGTAAAGAAAATTTAGAAATCGGTGCTTTGTACAGTCAAGCAAGATCCTTTGAAGAGCAAAACACTCTTGGAAAAGAGAAGAAAAAGAAAAAAAAAAGGAATGGAAGAACACAGAATAACAAGACCAAATGTTATATAAAAGAGAAGAAAGATGAATTGAAACCTTCTGATTCTCATGCCATGGGTACCATGCAGCTGTGGTGGTTACAGACTGGGAAAATCTCCCAGATTCCTATGGTTTATAAAGAGAGCAGTACCAAATTACCAAACTGGCCAGCAAAATGGGAGTGTTTTGCCACAAACATTGGGTGAAGGTTTTCCTTGGATACCAGAAAAGAACAGGAAGTTAATCACATTCTCAAGGTTCATTTTTTTTTCATGTGGAGGATGTTTTTGTCTCAACCTACTTTCTGTGTTTGACAATTACTGATCTATGAGAACCTCCAGCAGGGTTTTTCCAGTTCACATTTACTTAATACTTCAGAAGAGCCAGTGGCTGCAAGAACAGGATCCACAGGCATGAAGAAAAGCAGTTTTTCCTTTTGCAAACCATTATATTGCAGATGGGTTTCTGTTGAGATTCCACATTAAATTATTTGTCTGTTAAACTGATCTTTGATGGCTTTGAAGAATGGACTATTTGTTTAAAATAAATTTAATTTTTATTTGCAGTCTCCCTGCCTTTTTTATCAATATGGTAAGAAAATAATTTGTTATGGGGCAAAATCAAGATTTTTTTTCTTTAAATAGTCATAACATGGCCAAAAACCCCAACTAAACAAGCAACTCTTCTTTCAAATGGAAAGGGATACAATTTAAAACATATAAGGAAAGACAGTTCAGCTGAAATGTTCATGACAGGTACTACACAGAAAAGTTGTGACACAAGAAAATTAGACCTGATGAAAAATCCAAGGTTATAAGTAAAAGTTAAATAAACTAATGTTTAAAATATAAAACAACTGGAAGATACAGAATACGATATCTTAATTCTTTTGAAAGCACATCAGCGTGTGGAAGATTTTTGACAAATTACTTCAGACGAGAAGCTTGACTCTTGTATCTCTCTAGCTCCCACAGCTCTGCTATGATTTATGCAAAGCAACAGTAATCATCACCAGAGTTAGGGAAAAAAAGAGAGCAAGAGAATGTTTTCCCCTCTTGATTTGCATATTCTGAATAAATTTCTGTTACATGTGCCTGTGAAATTTACAAGCACATATGAAATCTTTGTGCATTTTAAACAGATATCAAGTAGTGACAAAGTGTGGTAGAAATTCAAGTAGCTGTTGTGAAAGAGTACAAAGATTTTTAATAGAAGGATTTTTAGGTCAACTAGGCAATGATTTGTTTTCAACATCCATTTCGAATGACTCAATCAAGTGCCAAGTGAAAAATACTGTAGGTGAGAAGCTAAGTATGCAGAACAGGCCAGGCTGTACACTCAGCAGTGCTACAGCCTCTGCTTTGCGCACTGAAATTGTCTCTGTATCACTTGTTTCTGCCATATTATGTCATATCTTAGCCTTTTAAGTTCTTATGAAAGGTCTCAGAAACAGAGCTCCTGGGATAGAATCATAGAATGGCTTGGACTGGAAGGGACCTTAGAGATCATCTCATTCCAACTGCCTCTGCCACTTTCCACTAGACCAGGTTACTCAAAATCCCATCCAATCTGGCCTTGAGCACTCCAAAGGATGGGGCAGCCACAGCTTTTCTGGGCAACCTGTTCCAGTGCCTCACCACCCTTACAGTGAAGAATTTCTTCCTAATTCCCTGTTTAAACCTGCCCTCTTTCACTTTAAAGCCATTCCCCCTTGTCCTGCCAGTACAAGCCCTGGTAAAAGTTCCTTTCCAGCTGAGTTGTAGACCCCCTTTAGGTACTGGAAGGCTGCTCTAAGGTCTCCCCAGGGCCTTCTCAGCCTGTCTTCATAGGAGAGGTGCTCCTGCCCTCTCATCATCCTTGTAGCCTTGCTTTGGACATGCTACATCATGTCCACGTCCTTCTTATGTTTGGGGCCTCAGAGCTGGATGCAGCACTCCAAGTCTCACCAGAGCAGGGAATATTAACTTTATATATATATGACCACATAAGACATGCCGAATATCATGGTTATTTTTTTCCATGTATTTTTTTCTCAAATACTGGAGAGCAACATTGGCATGCAGTGTGGTGTTTCGAATTGAAAATTTGTAGAGAAAAACTAACCAAGAGGAGAGTTTTTAAAAATGGCACAAGAGTGAGGGAGCAGGTGATCAATGTGCCTCCACATCAAAGTGATGTGGTCATGCTCTTTACTGTGAGAAGTGGTAGAAATGCAAACAGAAATAAGGGAACTAATCAGACACGGGGACAGAAATAAGGCTGCATAAGCACAACCTTGACTTAATAGTGCCCTATGTGTTTCATAAGTGAGTGTTTTCATTAGGAAGGCTGGGCTTTCTCATTGTGCCCATTATGCTTCATTTTTTAGCATCACCTGGGTTTTAACAGAGCCTCAATGACCTCAAGTTCTTGGGCTGAAAAAATGATGCTATGCCCACACAGACATTGTTGAGAGATATATCTGGAGGAGATTTAAGTTAACTAGCTCATTTGGACTAGCTATATAGTGCCAAGATCAGGGCTGGCTGAAAAACTCACTCCAGACTGATTAGCTCAGTAAATAGCAGGTGGAACAGCTGAGCTTTGAATTGTCAGAGTTACACCATCACTGACATTGGATTTAGTTAATTAAATCTCTCATGGATAAATCTGTCTGATATACCTGTTATCAGGGAAAAAAAGATGCTCTGTTTTCCGAGCCACCTGCTTGAGTAGGCAGAGGAGGATATTTTAATAGCTGACAGTCACTCTCCACCTGGCCTTTCCCTGCCCTGTAAGTTGCTCTTGGTACCTCTTTCTAGTTCCACTACCTGCAGTCACAGAGATTCTCACTCTGGCAGTGAACTCACGGTTGCTTTTCCTTGGGAGCCCCAGCAGCCAGTGGGGTTTTCGGCACACCTGGTGCCCGTTTGGTATAAGTGTTCCTCTCAACATCACAGCAGTTTGCTTAGTGGAAGTACTGAAAAGAGGTATAAATAACTCACCCAGAAGTCACTGCTTTTCACTGGTGGAATACACAGGCACAGTATTTTGGAGGAGCACTTCTAAAATTTATTGTGGCTAAATGACCTGGAGGAGATTGATTTGCTAGTTTAGGATTCATATTTTGCTGCTGTTGTTTAACCTTACACTGAGTTATGAGGATTGCTTTGGGTATAAAGATGCTGGATTGTCAATGGCAGTCATGAGAAATGAGGCAGGGGTCCTCTACTCCCTTCCAGTCACTGAGGGGAGAAGACTGCTGCCACTTTGCTGGTGTGTCCAGGCGAGGGGGTGTTCAGTGGAAGAGGCAGGGATGTGCTAACAAGACATTGACAGCTTCTGCTAGAAAGCCAG
The DNA here is from genome assembly GCA_013397155.1 of Irena cyanogastra. NCBI lineage: Eukaryota > Metazoa > Chordata > Aves > Passeriformes > Irenidae > Irena > Irena cyanogastra. Next base: position 84,099 of record VWZV01008967.1, on the reverse strand, counting down.
GAACAAGCTGTAGCAAGAAAAAGACAGATGAGGAACTAGAAACATTCAACAGCTTATTAAATAACCAAATCCCAGCTGATTTTAAGAGAGTCAGTAAAGGCTGAGCTCTCATCTGTAGGACTAGTGTTACACTGAATTATAGAATTTTACTGTAAACAGCTATTTAATTTTTTTTTAAATAAAGAGCTTTGTTAAGATACTGCAACTTCTTCTATAAGTCACTCGAGCTATAAGATCATAAATTAGATAAGCAACAAATGTTAAAGTGAAACATCCCCTGGAAAGGATATTGCAAACCTGTCCACTTTGATTTCTTCCATGTTTTCTTGAACCATCCAATACTCACCATCATCAGACAGAAAACTGATCTTGCCCTCCAGTCTTTGAAACATCTTATTTTAGTTCATGCCTGTCCCTTTTGTTGAGTCTCCAAACTTAAAGCTGCTCAGAAATGAAAAAAAACTTGTCATACAGCATGGATGGAGAAACCAGAGTATTGGCCCATCACATAAAAATCAGGATTAATCTATTTCAGAGTTAAACATACTGCTGTCTTTGTGGAATATAACTGCACCAGAGCCTGAAGTCAACAGCTATAACAGATATTTTAAGTTACTGGAAAAAAAAACCTATTCAAATAATTTGATTAACTCCCTGAATATTTATTAAATTCCTGGTGGGTTTGGCAATTGTCTTGTAATCATTTGGTGCTACAGCTTATACTGTTGATGTTTGAACTACTTCATAGAAAGTTAAATCACAACTGGGAAATAATCACCAAAATTATCTCTGACTTGCATGTTCACCCATCAGATCCTAATCTCAGTTCCTTCTGTTCTTCAGTGTATCTCCTTCTCTTCTTTGAATACTAAACAGTCTAATGTTCACCTCTTTAGTCTTCACTAAGTCTTTTGCATTCACCCTCAATTTCTGGACGACTTTCTTACTCATAACTGATGTTTGAAATTTGAGGGTCTGTCCTGCAGGGAGTGTTGAATAAAGCAATCTATGAATTTCTGATGCAAATTTTCCTCAAAACTTCGTTCTATTTGAGTCTAATTGTTATATTAGACATAATTTCCAAGTGTGATGGCTAAAGAGCTAAAAAGATTTTTTGTTTCTTCTATTAAGACATAGCCACTATCTTTTATTTTAAAAGAAACATTTGATTGATTCAAAAGTATTTCATCAGTTAATATGAGGACAAAGAAACTGAAAGATGTTCTTGTGTGTTGGGTACATTTGTTTAGCTGTGCCTGAATGATTGTGGAAATGATTATTGTAATACCTGAGGCAATTGCTATGTATTATTGCAATAGCAGCTTGCACTTCAGTAAGATGATATTTACAGATTGCTTTCTTTGTAATGAAATAGTTCAGTTACACAGGCTATGAATAACAGTAAAGGGGGTGACAATCACTGCCAAGTCACTGTTTTTAGTGCTCCCCAGGGGCCAAGGGAGCTCCCCACAGGCAGGACCTGGCAGTCAGTGCTCATCCCACTGCCCCAGTCCCAGACATTGGACACCTCTGTTTGGCCAATATCCTGCCTAAACTATTTAACCCTTATTTTGAAGCATATTACCTGCTTCTAAAAGCTGCATACCTAAGTGGGAGGAGCTCAGATATTGTACCTCAGCCAAGTTTTCTGGGTTTGGATTATCTGCAGTTACAGATAACATTTACCAGGTATAACTCTGGTCCTTCAGCAATCATGTGTCAAGGTGTTTTGGCCAGTCTTTCCAAGGTACAAAGCTAAACACAATGATGGTATTAGAAACTATCCATCATTATTGGAATAAAGGTATTGAAAAATCTGTGATGTTTAGGAAAGAATGATAAAATGTGGGATGGCATTTAACAACCATCTGTTTCTATATGGAAATTAAAATGACAGGAGATACTATGAATTAGAAAAACATCTAAGTGCCAAAAGCACTTACTTAAAGAAATTATAAGAATTTTCTTTTTTTTAAATAGCTCCAGGAATCTGCTATATGCTCTTGGGGTAAGGTTCTATTATGGCCAGAAACCTTTACAGTGTTACAAAGGAAAATAAATGCTGTCAGCAACAACATTTTTATGCGACATTTCCAGTTCCAGAGAGATGCTGCCGAATAAATGGTGCTAATAATGGTAAGACAAATATTTCTGTATGATGAAAAATTGATGTAGGCATCAACAGTCAATAGTTTGAGAGGCTTTTGGAAAAATTTCTATCAGTAGCAAGGAGACAGTGGTCTTCTACTTGGCTCTTCAAGTGTGAGACCAGACACTCAAGCTGTTGTAGGCTGCATCCAGACCCTTCTGGTAAAAGGTTGACTCCTTGTTAAATATATGAGCTGAGAATGATGCAGAGAATCAACAGAAACCTGGACATTAATACCTTCTTGTGGGTGAAGGCAAGGAACACAGACCTCCTTTCCCTTCAGTGGGTTATGGAGATGGCTAGTTGGAATATGACGGGCAATAGCACATCTTTCTAAAGTGATTTTTCTTCTTGATAAAAATCAATTCAGGAAACTGGACCCAAGTTTGAAAGCAAACTCCAGAAGACAACACACATGCTCAAAGCCTTTGTTCTCCAAAAATTGTTTTGCTAGATTTATTTAAGGTTATACTCAAATGAAAGAGATGGACGGGTGTGCTGTGGAATTGGACTTATGCCCCCAGCTACAGCATGCTGTAGCTCTCAAAACTTCAGTGGACAGTCTGGAAAGCTTTTTGTTCTGTCATGTCAAGTTCTATGTTAATATTTCAGCTTTCCCATTTAGAAAAACGAACTGGTCTCCAGCACTATGTAGTTCTAATTAGGAGAAGACAGAAGTAATATTTCCTAAAGGTGTCCCTCCCAAGCCCAATGTGACTAAATACATGTGGATACAGGGATTCTGAGGCTTGCAGAGCTCAAAGTGATTTAAAATATGTACTTTGATATTCAGATAGGAGTTCAGTGATTTGAATTTGCTGTGGATATTATATTATCTCATAATAAAGCTAGATCTGAAATTGTGTACATTTAAGGGGGAAAATAATACAAAATATTTTGCTGTTCCACTGTGTCTCCATTCTATTTACAGAATGAACAGAGGTAGCAGAGAATTTGAAAACTGTATTGAAGTTCACAGTGCCTTACAAAAACAGTGTAATTGCTGTTCAGATTTTTATCCCCCGCCTGTGAGCTATATAGATTGTCTTGCAATTAAAGCAGAGAAATGTGATATTTAATTGTTTTCATTTCTGTACATTTTCCTGTATTCTTATGAAGCAATTTGCCTGTCGTTAAACTACAATGTTACAATGTCAGTGCAAATGACCCATGGTGAAGGAGTGCATCAGGAGTCTGTAATGAAATCCAGGAGTCTGTCCACTGAAGCCCCATCTACTCTAGCTAAAAATATACATTATAGCCCAGAACCTATAGTTCAGTGGCAGTGTCACTAGCACTGTATTCTGGGAGAAGAAAAGCTTGTATAAAGGTTCCTGTTTTTCATTCTGCCTGTTCCTGAGCCACAATACAGTTTCTATGACTGCACAACTTTTTGCTGGCCATAATTTCTGTCCTCATGAGCAAAAACCAAAAGCCCACATGTTTGGTTCACCTGTGTGGGAGGTGAAGCGTAGCTAGTGGGGACAATGAAGGGATTTCATGTAGAATCAAGGTGGGGAGGTGAAGAAGAAGATACTGATGAACTGTTGTAGAGAAAAGCCTGGGATCCTCTAGCCTTGTCCAAACCTTCTTCTGGTGGTTACACCCGTAAAGGGGACAGTGCTAGCACAGCAGGAGGATCTGGAAAGTTCTTGGTTGTGCTGCGCGGCAAGTGTGAAAAGAAGCTATAGCAGAACTGAGAGGGTTAATATTTCTGTCAATGCAAATGCACAAAATAAAATGCACTAATTACTTTTATTGAAAGCTAAATTTACAGTGCAGAGGAAAATTGTATTTACAATGAAGTCACACTGCATTCCACCTATTAGATCTTGGATGACAGAACCTGTTCTGATGTAATATTCAGCCACACTGAAACTCATTTTTATGCCAGAATGCTGTGGCCAAAATGAAAGAAGACAAGCCCATTTAATTATTCCTAGAGGCTATACTGTTTAATTTAGAAACAAAAAGTTGGATTTTGGAGCTGCGTTGTTTATAGCTGCTTAAATGCCTCATGAGGTCATGTTCTTAATTTAGCATTTTATCTTAAAGAAGATGACAAAAAAGTAACACTGCCAACAGAACAAAGAAAATACATTTATGTTGAAATGTAGCTCATATGGCTTTAGAGAGTCTTGATAGATTGTCTGTCATTAAGCTGAAATATTTATATTACATGTACTGTGGCTTGGCATTAAAAAAAAGTAACCAATAAAATGTTCAAATTCTTGTACCATAGCAAAGGTCAATACAGAGTCTTTCCTAGTTTCTGGTTCATGACACAATTTTTTTTTCTATCCTCCCAAATCTGATTTAACTAAGGAAAAAAGATCCTAGAAAGAATTTTGAACTGGAATGCTGGTTTTATGCAGAATTTAGTGAGGATATTTTAAAGGGAGAACTCTGTATCTCCTTTAGTTTGAAGCTGCCGTCATCATGTCTTTGCACAGAGATAGTACAGGGTATCAGTATCTGTCTCTGTCTCTCTCCCTCTTCGGTGCTATATTTATAGCATCCCCCTGGCCATAAAAGGTCTGGACTGGGGCTCTGACATTCCACTGACTGCAGGCATTATTTTTGTTCTGGACCTTGAAGTCCAGTCCTTACCCCTCGTCCTAACTACCTCTTTCTTTGCTGGCTTCATTGTTGCTGTATTTTTGTGCTATTCATCCACTTGGGAGCTCTTCCATTTGCTGCCATTCATTTGGATCCTGGTAAGCGATTTTTTTATGCCAGAAGGTTTTATGTGTTCAATTATTTTAAATCTGAATCTGTAATGCCAAGCTGATAGCAGCTCCCTTTATTCTTCTTAGTTCAGCAGTTGAGGGAATTGTGGATGTGAATTGAAGACATCTGAAGGTTCAGCTGTGAAACAAAAGAAAATAGTGCAGGAGGTCTTTTATTTTCACTCAGCTATCTTTGCATATTGTCACAGTACTCTCAAATGAAGCATGGGTTACTGAGATACAGGAGGAGTTTGTCATGTAATCTCTTGTGGGCGTAGAGAATGTTTAAATAACATAAATATTTTCTTGTTGTGTAGGATGTTATCTTTTTTCTGCTTACAAGAGTTTCTTTTTTTTAAAAATCTATTTCACTATTTTCATTGATTGATAGAGTAGATCTTTAAAGAATTACATGGACTGATAAACAGCACAAGGGGTTATGCCAGCAGAATCACTTGCTTTAATGTGTAGCTATCAACTATGGACAAGTACAGAATGGTCTGTCTGCTCAGTAGTAATTTTAAATACGCAGTTCAACAGCTGCTAAAATATAGCTCCAAAAACTGTGCATTCATCTAACTATGGCCACTAATATTTTTAGGCCAAGCTCTGAAGTGCTACACTGCTCTTGAGAGGGAGTGTTGCCCTCACACTGAAGGAGGCTGGTTGGTGCACACGGACTCAGTGGGTGCAGGTAGCATAGATAAAAAGAGATGACAGTCAATCTGATAATCAGGCAGTGCTCCAGATAGGAGCAAAGTCCTTGGAAGTTTGTGAGTTACTTGTCATCTCTGATAGCATCACACTGCTGTGTCTGGTCAGGCCAACGTAACCAGCTTATCCTGGCCTGTGAGCAATCCATGATGTTTCAGAGGAAATATAAAGCATAACTCATAGCATGATAAAATACCTATGAAAGGAGTTTCTTTTTACGTGATGTGAGTCAGTGTTGGTCTTTGATTTGAACCATGAGAGCTGACTTTGTGCTCAGTGCCTGCCTTGCTATCATAGTTCTTACTCCTATCATAGACTTTTACTCCTGAGGTCAGTGAGATCCAGACCTTTCATGTTTGGAAGAAAAATGTTTCCTTTGTACATTTTAACTTCTTATTTTGGTCTGGTAAAATGTAAATGAAATGCCTCGTTTAACTTCTTAATGGGAAACACATGCAGTGCTTCTACTCGTGGATCACCTTCCATACTTTGGAGCCTGGAAGGCTGTGGGAGTGCCTGAGCTGAATGCCTGTTAGCATTGTGGCTGCTGTGTGAATGATGAAGCCAGCCAACACTTCAAATAAAGCTGGTGAAGACAAGCCATAGTACTCAGCAGAAGGAAAACAGGATGTTCTCATATTCCTTCCCTTTCAGTGTGCAAGATAATATTCTTCTGTATGCTTTAACCTCCCTAGGCAGTGATGTCAATGACTTACAAGTCTTAAACCCAGCTCTGCAGAGGTGGAAGAGGGAGGCAACGAAGAAGAAAGAAGAAAAAATCTTCTGAAACTAGGGAAATTAAGAGGAACTACGTACTACCCGTAGCTAACAAAGTGAAATAAGTAACAGCTCAAAATACTGACAGGTATTAGAAACAAAGATGCTAGACAGAATAATTGCATTCTTTTAGACTGACATTAAAAAAAATAGCCAGCATTAGGAATAAGAGAGTTAAAAAGGAACATCAGTTTTTGCCATAGAGACCAATGGGCTAACACTTCCCATTTCTCCTTCTTCCTCAGATAAAAATAAAGTAAATAGATAATCTGGTCTCCTTGAAGTCACAGTTTCACTGTGGTCAGGATATCAGCAATTTCTTTTACATAAAAAGTTTCTGAATAAATTTCTTCCTTGTTGACTTCCTGCAACTAAGTGATCAATTAAGTTATTCTACGAGGAGCATCTCCCTTGTGAGATCCCTGAAATATAAGACAATTTTCCTCTTTTGGAATATTTGGTTTTTGGTTTTTGTTTGGTTTTTTGGGTTTGTGTTGTTGTTTTTTTTTTTTTTTTTGTTTTGTTTTGTTTTTTTCATAATTTACCTTGGTTAGGACAAATACTTCAGCAGTTGTCAAAGAGAATAGTTTGAAATTTGTTGACTTGCTATCAGAACCAAATACTAAAGGAAAAGCCAAGGACTGAAATCTAGGGGGCATAAAGACCGGGGGAAAAAATCACGGAGTCGGAATACTCTGAGTTGGAAAGAACCCACAAGGATCATCAAAGACCAGCTCCTGACCCTGTGCAGGACAACCCAAATTGAATATCTAGACTTTCATGAAGTCATGATTGTCTTCCAGTTCTGTATTTTAAGTCCAAACATTAAATAGTTTTTCATCAATATGAAAAAAACACGAAGCAGAACAATTTTCCTACCGTTGTGATCGATACTAAAAAAAAAAACCCAAAACAATAAGAAACACCTCTCACCCTTGTTTTTGGATCTTCTTTAAATCCTTATTAACATTTCCTTATTGTAGCTCATTTCTATTACTAATCAGGGACTTTTTCAGGGACAATCTAAGTAGCCAAGTAGCATGTGAGCCTAAAAGAAAGAGAAAACAAGGTTATCATATGGATTACTTGAGGCAAGCTTGCATGTCAAAGTAGAAAAAGTCAGTTATAACAACAGCAAAATAAAAAAGCAAAATAATGACTGAACTGCTGGTTTAAAAACAAATAAACAAACAAACAAGGGAAATTCTTTCTGCACTCAACTTTCATCCCATTTTAAGAGGTGAACTACCTGAACTACCTCTCACCTGATCAAAATTTGCACTACAAGTGCCTACAAGACAATCAACAGATGACATGCAAACTAAAATTAAATGGGCCTATTGTCTGGAGGAAGGGTCTTGGCAGTCTTGAACATGATATTTTCGGTTAAAAGAAAAGGATTTGAATTGAGGAGCATGATATTATTTTACCTGTCGCACACAGACTGGATCCCTGATTCAACTGTAGAAGTATAATGCACAATAAGCCCTTTTAAATTGAACCCTGGTGTCGCATACAAAACAATCACTGTAATGCACATTTAGAGAAAAATTGTCTTCCTTCTCAGTCTTAGTGTTTTAATTCACCATTGTAATAATAAATGGAACAATAAATTCCATCTGAAAATTGGATTACAAAAATAAATGAAATGTTCATGTATTTTTGTTTCAGTTTTTATAGCCTTGTTGGATTGCCTTTAAAAATAATTTATTACTTTATTATCTCTATTGTAATTGAACAAATTTATTTATACTATCTCTGAAGAAGCCAGGCACACAGAGTTTCATTAGTTTTCAGTAATAAGTGAGCACATAAAACTTGAATAATTTGTGTGGTTACCACAGCCTGGTCAGAGAGTGAGAAAACTAATTTTTCCAGGATCAGCTTGTGAGGCCCTAAGTAGCTGAACATAAACAATGATAGCTTGTTATCATAAACAACCTGCAGGTGTTGTTTTTCCTACTTTCTGTTCTCCTGTTTTTCTCAAAGATTGTTTGTAAGAAGGGCATTGTGCTAATTAGCCAACCAGGCGAAATGTATTGATTAATTGACCAACCTGGTCCAGCTGGATCGAAACAGTGTATAAAAGGAGGGGATTTGAAGTAAAGAGAGAGTTGTGCAAACCAGCCTTCTGCTGAGTCTGTGTCATTTCTTATGATTACAGTGACATAGTTTGCAGTAGCAGGGAGCCAACTACAAATGAGCAGACACAACAGTGCAAAGGTTTCTGGTCATGACAGGTGACATGTGAACATCTTGAAACCTGAATATGAACCTGTCTGAAAGTCTAAATTACATCATAAGAAGAAAACTCTAAATTCATTACAGTTGATTTTTCAAGTTCAGTGTTAGTTTGTGTGAAGTTGGGTATTATTTCTATGCTAACTCAGGAGTTTCTTTAACAGTAGTCCTTATGTTTGACCTGTTCTTTTTCAGATACTATCCTGTTTATTTACACTCAGAAAACTGCAGTGAAACCCAAAATTCAAAGGCACCCATGATGTCTTTACCATTCTACCAAAGACACCACGAGCACTATGACCGTGCGTACCGCCACAAAGCGCTGTCATCCACTGTGAGCCAGTACCAAAAGGAGACCAAGAGCAAATCTGCCGTCTATGCTCAAGGATCTGCAGCTTACACCAGGGGCTCTGCAGCCCATCGCCACTCATCTGCAGCAGGCTTCAGCTTTGACTCCTCAGCAGCTTACAGCCATGGCTCTTCAGCCTACGACCTCGAGTCGGCAGCCTACAGCTACGGATCCACAGCCTACGACCACTCTGCCGCGCAAAGTAAGAGATCTGCCGCCTACAGCCTTGACTCTGAGTCCCTCAGCACCAGCTCAGCTGCCTACAGCCATGCATCTGAATCCATCAACAAGCTGGCTGCAGCCTACAGGCTGGGATCTGAAGCCTACAGTTTGGGGTAAGATAATCCGTCTTCGAAACAGCAATCTGGTAGAAAAATGTCCAACCACTTGCCTTTGAAAACAATGGCAAAACTCTCATCCTTGTCCACATAAAGTTTCTCTATAACTTGGTGTTAATCTATTTTCCTGGCCCAGTGGTTTCCCTTAGTTTTGGCAATGGGAAGTACTGTGGTCAGCTTAGTTTGTTGGACTAATCTGTGTGTGATGCTTGGACTGTCATAAGACTAGCACTGGCAATGATGATGTGGCTGAGTGCTGACACAGTCACACTCCAAACTGGTTAGGCATGAGCTACCCCTCCTTTCAAGTTGTTTAGCCACATTAATAAAGCTGAATTTAATAATGAAGAGTGGAGATAGCTTTGGATTCAGGCTGTGTCTTATCTGGCAAGGTTGAAGTATTAAAAGAACTCGAAGCTCTTCATGCAAGTTTGAGTTGATGTGTCCATATATGATTAATTCTTCTTCGGCCTAATAGTTTCAGTTTTGCACTGAGTGATTCAGGAAACTGAAATTTTCACACTGTACATTGGTTGAGGCATACTATTTCCAAAGTAGAAATAACCTGAAGTGTCCCATCTTACAAGAGAAGAGTAGCTATGCTCAGGTCTCACGTTTTTTTTGGTTTTTTGTTTTCTTTAAGATAATAAATATTGCTCAAGCAATTACACTAGCAGAATGTTTTTGCTATAATAGCCTCATATTATTTGTATGCATATATCTCAGAGACTTACAGAAATTAGGGAAGTATTAAAGTAAGATTAGAGCAGCTGCTAGCAATAGAGGAAACAATCAACAAATTATAGCTCAAAACATCTGCTCACTGTTGTATTAATGTAAAATTAAGAGTTTCATTAGCAGAACTTTGTCCACCAGAAAATTTAAATTTTGAAAACTGAATATCCTCCCAGGATTGTGGATAATGGTGAAATCTTGGCTAAAACCAATGAGAGAAAGACTACATGTAGCAGAGTAAACAACACCTTGTGATTTCAGCCTTCACTGAAAGGCTGAAATCTTGGCTTTCAGGAAGCTCAGGGTCCAATCTCTATTTGCCAGAGTTTGTTCAGGAATTTGAACCTCGGGCTGTTACAGTCGAGGTGGATGACTTTACTTAACTCCTTGCTACAAGAAAGCCATTGAGTTGCTGGAATGTGTCCAAAGAGGGGCAACAAAGCCCCTCTGGTCCTAGAGCACAAGTCTTATGAGAAGCAGCTGAGGGAAATAGTTATTTAGCCAGGAGAAAGGGACACTCAGGGGAGGCCTTATCACTCTCTAAAACTGTCTCAGAACATAAATAGGCAGGGCTCAGTCTCGTCTCCCAGGTAACAAGACAGAATGAGACGAAATGGCCTCAAGTTGCACCAGGGGAGGTTTGGGTTGGATGTTAGGAAACATTTCTTCACTGAAAGGGTGGTCAGATATTGGAATAGGTTGACCAGGGAAATGGTGCAATCATCATTTTGGGAAGTGTTAAAAAAATGTGTGGCACTTAAAAACATAGTTTAAGGGTGAGCTTGGCAGTGCTGGTTACTGGTTGAACCTCATGATCTTAGAGGTTGTAATGATTTTTTTATGTTTCTGTAGCTGATTGTCTTAGGCTGAGTCATATCCAGGCTTTGCTGTTGAAACAATTTTACTTGTGCAGATAATTTACCACTGAGAAAGCAGGGAGAATCTCGTTTATAATCTGCTGGTGAAGGGAAGAAAACTGGAGGTGCTGGGACTGAGGGTTATGCTTCCAAAGGGAGCTGGGTAAGGGAAGATATCCCAAATTTCAGCAGCAATGCAGCTGTGCCTGCACTCTGTTGCTGACCCTAACCCAAAACTTGCTTCTTCTTGAAGAAAAGGTCTCCATAAAAAAAGAACTTCGAGTTGTAAAAAATGATTGTTAAAAAAATCCTGTTTCTGAGTCCTGCTTACAAGCACTTCAGCTGTCACACAAGTTTCTTCTGAAACCTGTGTGTTCTCATTAAGAATAACTCTAATGTCAGCAGTGTAATATTGAAGGACATGAAATTTCTTAGTTGAGAGAGAATTTAAAGCATTTCCTGGGGTTTTGCTTGAGATAAAAGTTTTTGGTTTAAAGTAGCATATTTGCATATGTAATACTCTGTGCTACTTGCAAGACTTGCCAATAAGAGATAAGAATGTCTCAGCTGCAACTTTTTTATTTCTGTGATCCTGTCAATGTATTGGAGAAAATTCATTGCTGCTACCTAAGACAAGGACTCTGGAGATTAGATACATGGGATTCCAAGCTCTCTTACACAAAACTTAATTCACACAAAAGACAATATTTCTGAATGAAAATCTCAGTATTTAACTTGGGTTTATGGTTAATATAGCCTGTATGTTGGTATTTATTTCTTTTTTGCAGCCCATCTTTCTGCAATTTGCAAGAGGTAAATGAGAAAAATAATGCAATTCTACAGTTAAATGTAGTTCAAATTTGAAGGAATTCTTGCCAAGTTTTTACTGTCTTTCCCAGATAACCCAAAATACTTCAAGGGGTAATGTGGAGACAACAAGTGTTAGTCAAATAAATTAGGAAAATCAATGACTTTCTGTTTTTATGCATATGAAAAGAATGGTGTAGGAAAAAAAAAAAGTCTTCAAATTATTCCAATTTTCTAGAAGTAGAAAAGATGGAATTGAAATGCTGTATCTAAATGACCTGAGCAGTAGAGTGTTTGCTTGAAACCAAAATGGACACACAAATCCAAATCCAGACGAAAATTTTCAGCTAACAATTGATGATTGCATATCAGTGAATATTACCATCAAATATAGATTTATGCATAATGGATATAGTTTTGCAGATAAACACCATTAAACCCAACAGGAAAACTCAAATATTAAGTTTTTATTCAGGTTACTTTGTATTTTTATCCAAGGTAGCTTCTGGTAAACCTACAGTTATTGCAAAATTTAAGTCTCATCCTTTTTTGTAGTCACAGTGCAGGAAAGAGTTCTTGAAGCATTGGTGTTGACATGCAGCTAGTGCTATGTGAGGAATTTATCATGGGGAAAGCAGTGGAGAAGGACCAGGAACTAGGTAACTTGCAAGACCTTGACCTGGACCTAGTTCTGTGATGTTGAAGCCTCACTTGAGTGGAAAACATTCCCAGAATGTGAACATAGGCATTTTGAAGGAGCCACAGCTTGATTTTTCAGGAGGATGAAAATTTCTCCATGTGCAAGTGGCTTGTCCCCCACATTTCAAGTCTTCTTCACACCACAACAGCATGAGGAAGTGCAGGGAGCAAAATGAAAACTGGCAAAATCAAGAGCAAGTATGGAAGCTTGCAGCTCTGCTGGTTGGAGTTGGCCAAAGGTGCAAACCTCTCAAATGCCCAAAAGAAATGGCATTTCACCATGTAGAGGTTGCCTCTTCACACCCAGCCCTCTCCACCAGCTCGTGGGGCTGCCTCTAGCCAAGCACTTCTTCTTTGGCTTCGGCAGAGGCAGGAAAACGACATGTGCTGCTTCCCTTGAGGCTCTGTACAGCCGAGGGATGTATGGCTCCCACAAGCTGGTGCTGTGGCCACCCATCCTCTTCCCAATCCAGTCCTTGGGGGCTGCCAGCGTGGGTAGGTTGACTCCTGTGGGAAAACCTTCTTCCACAGCAGTGCTCCATCCCCTGTGTGCTTCTGAGAAGCTTTGAGTCAGGTCTACCAAAGCCACTTATAGAGCCACAGGGCTGTCAAACAGGGCTGCTGGATTAAACTCGTTTAACTATTTTCTTGTGGAAGCTCAGTGACTTGCTTTTGCTCAAACTTTCGCTGCTTTTCCATGTGTTATTCTCCTGTCTAGCAGTATCAATAATGCCACTGTGTCACAGACAGATTATCTGCCACCAAAAGGGCCAGACACCTGCTTAGAGGGAAAACAGAAGTTACTGGTTTGGCTCAGGCATTTGCATGTATTTTGCAGGTCAGGTGAAACAGCAGAGAGGATGTGGTAATTCAGGTGTACCAAGCAAAGACAGCAAAAATATTAATGCCTTTCTAACTTGCCATTAATTAGGCTGCCAGTGAGAGCTGATGCTCTTCTGAGCAACGTTGTAACCAGGTTCAGGGCGAGGCTGAGTAAATAATACACTTCCAGAAACATTAGAAGACCATGATCTTGGCACTGCTCATCCTTTGGCTTATTATAGGTGAGGGTTAAGAAGCTGGCTTCCAGATGTCATACCTAAGCATGGAAATTGTTTTAATGAGACCTGCTATGTGGAAACAATTCCCCTTCAAATAAAATTGTTGTGGAAGCTGTGTTAGGGAATATTGCCAGCAATATTGCCTGGGCTTGAGACAAACCTGTCAGCAACTTAAAATTAATGCAGTCACCAGAGAGCATTTCTCATTTTTAGAGGCTGAATTTAAAGAGTTCTTTGCTGAAAACAATTTTTTTTTCCTTTCCTGTAACTGGGTTTGCCAATCCACTATTTCCTATTTACAGTAAGTTAAAATACTGCATATTAGGAAAGAAACAGCTGCTAAAAAGAGAGCCTGGACAAGGCCTTGTGGCTAATGGAGCTTCTCCAGCAGATACAGCTGGTGCAACCATTGTGTATACCATCATCTCTTTCTGCTTAGGACAAGATACATGGTTTTCTAGAGGTGTAAAAGAGCTTATATGTGCCTTTTCATGCAGGAGTGAAATAACTAAAGAATAGGGTGTTGTGGTGTGCTTCCAGAACACATTTCTACATTCACTGGGCACAGAGTCTCTTTGGGCAGTGTGGGAAATCTTGGCCAAAACCAATGAGAGAAAGACTACATGTAGCAGAGTAAACAACACCTTGTGATTTCAGCCTTCACCTGACCAGGTGTTTCTGTCCCTCCAGGCACAGAAACAAGGGCAGTGCCAACATATTCTCTGTCTGAGAATAAGGCATCAAAACAGAACAAAGCATCTGTCTGGGAGTTGCAGATGCCCTGCACAGTGTTTTCTTTAGCTCCTCTGTTAGGCTAGAGGGAAAAGTTAATAGCATCTTTTTAAAAAAAATCTCTACAGAACAATGCCTGTGCCTTTTACAACTCAGTGGCTCTAATGAAAAACTAGAAAAATGCTGGCATCGGTATTTTAACATGCTGAAAACCACGCTGAAGTAAGGGCAGTGGGCTTAGGTCACCAACCTTGATAAGCCAGTGCAGATAATATCTGACCTGGAAAAAAATATACAAATGCTAGCTGGGCATATCAGATGAGGCTGAAAGATGTTAAAAGGTCATGGTACTGTTCCTCCCTATGAAACTAGAGAGCACTGATCCCCTGCTCTTGCTCCTCTGGGGAGATTCTGTTCCACATATCAGGTAAAAAGTTGGAACGTTTTAAGATAAAGGGCAAGATTTTAGAATCTGGTTCAAGAAACAGAGTCCTACTTTGGGCCACCTAAATTATGGTTTTAGGCAGGATTTTGGTTTTGTGTTGCACAGGAAGAAATAGTAAGAACACAGGAAAACAGGGAAATAAACCTCATGATAGAACAGTGCTTAACCTATTTTCTGAAGCAAAGAGCTCCATTTGAATATGTGTTTCTACTAGCCTTCATCTAGCTTTGCCAGAACAGAAGCAAATGATAGAATTTAGAAAGGATAAACGTTTTCCACTGCTTTAAATTTATTCATTTAGTCTCTTGGTTTATGCAGTGCAATTCTAAAGAGCATTTTGAAGTGACTCTAGGTATCCCTCTGAAAACACCAGCTGGGTGCTCTGATATGGTCATGAAGGTGAGACATTCAACTTCAGATACTTGGAGAGTTTGAGTGAAAAAGCAGCCTCCAAACAAACAGAACCTGTAGCAATTTATTCTTTGCTTTTTAAATAATTTTAGAGAGATATAAGTGAAAGATAGGAAATCCCCACTACCATACAGGGAAGATATCAACAAAATGCCTAGCAGAGAGTGATGGGAATTGCTATATATGCTTCCCATTAATTCCCTGCATGTGTGTAATCTGGACCTTAAATGAAAACTGAACTGACTACAAGGCCAAACTCTTCTTTTGGAATGATGTGTTGGTCTGGATTTAGCAATGCTGTAAATGCCTGAGCTGAAATTTTCACCACATTTCAACTACATTTATGAAAATAAAAGCTTCTAGACATTTTAACTTAAGTTCAGTTGGTGCTGTGATCCTTCTTGATCTAGAAACAACCAGGAATGAAGTGGCCTCCTAACAGGTTCAGCCTAAAGCTCTGAGGAAATCTAATGGCTGTCAGAGTCAAAATTCCAGGTTTGACCCATTTTTAAATAGGACAGGAATAAAAGTCACCTGCTAAGTAAAGATCTGCAGCTCCTTACAGACTCTAGTTCAATTAAGAAAAATAATGAAAACAGGTTGCCTTTAATGTTTCTTATCCCTTATTTGATGAGTTCTCCCAGTGCATTTGTGGTTTGCTGTAGTGATTGTACCACATCATTGTCAAACCTAGGAGCAAGGCCATTGCACACCCCATTTCAATGTGTCTCTTCCTTTTCATTTTACTCTGCCTGGACTGTTCCTGACTGTTTTCTGCTTGGATTTCTGTCCCTAAAGCTGATCTGCCTCTCTTGTACTCTGTCCCTGGGTGTCCTGGGCAGTGCCTGGTGTCAAACCCCAGAGCCCACAGCATCTCTCTCCTGTAGATGTGGTCTGTGCCTTAGCTGACCTGGTGGTCCCTGACATGGAAAGCCCTTGGCCCCAGTCCTGCGGTGTGTGCCACAGTCCCTCACTGGCTGTGCCTTCTTTTGTGTGGAAACCAGGTTACAGGGAGAGGAGGAAGGAAGGAGAAGCAGTGCACGGTTGCTTTTACCCCCTGTACTGAGCGTCCCTTGGCAGAAATGCTGCAGGCTTGGTGATGGTGGCACCTGGGGAGCACAGAGGAATTACATTAAGAAAGACAGTTAGAGAGCTGGAGAATGGGAGACTGATTTAACAGGAACTGGCTAGGGAGGGAACTCAGTCTGGGCAAAGGGATGCACACAAAGAAATGAAGGAGGGAAAGGCAGGAGAATGAAAGTGATCCTGTGTCATCTCACACACAGTCTCAGTGGATAGATTACTAACACATATTTTGGAAACTAAGCACTCTTCTTGTGTTGGTGGTGGTACTTTTGCAGGGATACAGCCTAAGGAAAACATTAGCCCAAGGATATAATATTATATTACATTATGCATGTGTAACATTCCCAGGGGCCCAGTGTTAGCATGGGCATTGATATATGTGTACAGCGTGCTGTGGAGAGGCACAGTGTAAGCTATCCAGGGTGTGGGAAGCAGGTTATCCCTGACAGAGGCACAAGTCAGGGCTAATGAGCCTTGCTGAGAAACCATCATTCTGCTCCTGTATCTGCACATGTAGGCAGGGAGCTCATACTGTGTAGACAAATCCTCAGGCCAGAAGCAGACTCACAAGTGATTTTCTGTGGTGATGTTGTAAGACAGGTAAATAGACACTTTGGGGATTTATTAAAGGCTGACAAATAATTAGAATATTCCATAGATATGGGAGTTAGAGATGTGATGCTTTGGCAAAGGATGACCAGGTGTTTCAAGCTTCATTTACACACTTTGTAACTATGTTAAAAATTAACCTGAAGTGATTGACTCAAATATGCTTCATGCTCTTCAGAATCCCTCCCAGACTGGTGAGAATGGGGTGTGGGTGGGAGAGGGAAAGCTCTTCCTCCTTTTCAGTCATCCTCCATTTATCTGTGTGATGTTAAATGGTGCTACTTCACTCAGCTCTTCTCACTGAAATGGTGTGGGAGAGCAGTGGGAATGGCAGCACTGGTTTCTGAGCAATCAGTGCCCTACAATTTCTGAAGAGAGACTTAAACAATCTTCCCAAGTCCCAAACCAAAAGCTATTAAAAGGACATTGCTACCAGGTATATTGTTTACTCTGTCTGTTTAGATTTAGTACCAAGGGGCATAAGTGGTATGTTTGTAATGATGAGATTGTCAAAAATATGCTTAGTTATGTGTTTAATAACTCTGAAACTATGGCTATTAAAAATTGTAAATTCCTGATTACGAAACAGGACAGCAAAAAATTGTAGTACTTCAACTGTATTTTGAGTGCTTCTTAACAGGTTTTTTCCTGATTTTAACAATACAATTTTTATTTCAGACTGAAAAATTCCAACTTAATGATAGAAGATCAATCCTATAAGATGAGTCCCAAAGCAAAGAGAGCAAAACAGAGTTTGATATCAGAGGACAAAGAGAACAAAGCCTTAGACTACTCAGTGCCCATATTCACAGGACGGTATGTATGTTCATTTTCATTTTGTTTGGTATCTTGTTTCTGACATTTTGTTAACAAATTGTAAAATAACAAATCCATTAATCTGTCTTTACACTCATGGATCTTATGGTGATAGTTTGCACTTCATGAGTGATAAAAAGACAAAGAGAAGTCAACTGGCTCGCAGAAAATTGGACATTGTTCACCCAGAGCCAGGACAAATGAACCTATGTGTCTGGACTTTGTTTTGAGCACATCGTCAGGACCACTTTCTATGAAATGAAAATATAATTAGAACCCTGCCTATTGGGAACCTGGCAAGCATGTTGTCCACAGTATTTATCTTATTCTTTTAGTTTGAAGACTTGTTCTGTAATCTAATATCTCTTACCAAGCATTAAATATAGAAACAATGAAACAACGTGCTAATGTCTTGTCCTGGCACAGGGAAAACCTGGAATAAAACCAAATGCTTTCTCAAATCCATTGTAATGATTCATACTGATCTCAGATATTGGTGGTATTTATTGCATGGTTACTACTGTTGTAACACCTCTTACTGCAGCAGTGTTCTCAGTAAAGCTGAATGTGAACTTCATGTGGAAACCAGAACCAACATCAGCAAAGAGGCTCCCCTGCCCTTTTTGGGGCATGGCATAGTGATTTTAGTAGGAGTCTCCAGCAGCTCCAGCATAGTCCCTTGTTCAGATTAATACATACTGGGGTGTAGTGTGGAAAACTTGTTCCTGGTTAGCAGCCAGGAAAAAATTTTCTTGCCCTCCTGCAGTTGAACAGAAACCTCCCTTCAACTTGTCTTTCCTCTGCAGCACAGCATTTTTCAGGGGACACGTCCAAGTTGTTTCTGGGACCCAGTGCTTTTCTGTCTGCTGCTTAATCAACACTCAAAGGCACTTCTGCTTTATATCCAAACTTGTGCTTTCACGTGAACTGAGCTCCAGCTTGTCAGTGGAGGATGTTATTGCTCCGGCCTTTCAAGCACTAGTGATGCTTTTGTGATGAGAACAGTAGTTCTGGGTTTTTTTAACTCCCTCCCACTATCTCAGAGTAATTTTTTCCCACCCTTTGTACATTCCTGTGCTGGTTTCACTGCTCTTTGATCCAGCCGGCATTACGAAACACACTGGTGCCTTTTTTTAAAAATTGCTTTGGAGTTTCATCTGTATCTTCTGTGGTAGAAACACATAAAAATGTGACAGTCTCATGCAAAACTCGAGATATTCTCAAGGTTTCTCACTACTTTTGCATCTCAGCCAGTGTTTATACTTATGTAGCAGATTTGCAGCTCACCATCGTGTCTCCTGTGCCCTCAAGCACAAATATCCTCCCTTTTTATTGTATGTTGAGTCTACACAAGTAAAATTTATAGTATTGGGCGATAGTTGAAAAACACAACTGTTGATTAGTACTTGGTTTTTTTACAGGCCTCTGTGGTCTTAGCACATGGTGTTAACATCTTAACAAATATTAGGAAATAATTTAATTTATTTTATTTTTTAATGCTTACAGTGAGATCTAACTCAATATGATGGTGTGTAGCTTCATTTATTTGTGTCTGTAAAATATTTTGGGTCCTGTTTGGGATCCTACATGAAAAGGTACTGTCGAATTCTTGCATCATTGTTATTCTTTATTTTTTTGTGTGTGTCAATCTTACTTTTTGCTTATGGCAATTCAGAAAGCTGTGTGTGCTTTTCTGCTACTGAAATGATCAAAAAATTTTTAATTTTGTTTTGGGATTTTTTAAAAATTTTTTAAAATCAATTAAAAAGAGCATATGATGGCTGTTTAGTGCTCAACTCAACATGGCATGAAATGGTGTCTGGTTTAGGCTTTTCACTGTTGGCATCCTGCTCATGACCACATGCCAAGACTGTGGAAGCTGCATGCCACATTCCTCTCAGATATTTATTTTTGTTTGAACGATAACAGCTGAAGCCCATTGAACCATGTGCATGCTATATGTCATTCCCAAATTCCCCAGTGAAATTGATGTGTTGTTTCCCATGGGCAGAGAGCTGTTAAAAGGAATAGTTATTTATAAAGGTCGTCTCTCTGTGGGTTTGTTGGAGCTGGGTGACCTTCAGTGATGTGTCACCATTTCCATTATTTAGTTCTACTTCAGTATCCTCAGGTTCTGCTGTAGAAAAAATACTTTGCTTTAGCAACTGATCCTTTGAAACACCTGGGCTAATCCTTGCAAGAGAAAATTGTGGACAGCCAGACAGTATTTTAGACAGTGAAACACCCAGAGCTGGGTGTAATGCCATAAGTGCTGAAGTTGATGAATCTGGCTCATGGAACTATTTGCCATCACTATTAAGCCAAAGGACTGTGGATGGCAGATACCCTTAAAATTATATTTTGCCCATGCCATTTGGGGTTGGATCTGGTTGGATCTGTTTGAAAATTATTTTCTACTGAAACCCTTGAGACTTGATTATAAAATCAACTCTTAAATGGTACAGTTTGCTGGTTTAGTGCATTTGTCATTTCAGGGAACATGTTTCTCTTTGATCTGGGAAGATTATAACAGGGAGAAATTATTAGAAAATCTAAATATTTAAGACTGTTGATCAAAAGCATCTGGGGATTACAACTGCAGATGACTAGGATGAGTACTATTTTAGTCAGAGGATATTCATCAGCTCCCAAAAGATGCATAATGCCTTGAGAAATCAGTCCATACTGTGAAGTTGCTGAGATCTTAACTACTGTAATTAAGGAGGAAATAGTATGTTTGCCTTTGAAGAAAAATTCCATGGATTAATTTAAAATGAATGTAGATACCTACATTCATATTGATGATACTGAATTTTTCAAAATCGTTTTTAAAAATATCTTCCATATATCTGCAGCTTCAGATGATATTTGTGGGGACAGCTGATGTGCCTAAGTGGAGGGAATCTATCGTTCCACTGTTTTCTTAAGGAATGTGCTCTTAAAGGAGACTGAAACTCAGGAAGTTGAGATTGAGGGTGGTCAAAGCTCTATGCTGTTAAGCAAGATTTTTAGTCTTTCCAGCCATTGTTAAATGTAATTAAGTGTACAGCACATTCCACTGCTTGACTGTCTTGCATCTCACCAAATTGACTTCATAGATAAGGGGCTGGACACTTAATTCCGTGCTTAAATTAATCTTTTTTTTAGTATTGAGATGTGCTATCAAATGCATAATATTGGCAATCAAAAAAAAAAAAAAAACAGAAAAAAATTCTTCCTTCTATTTTTTGCTTTGTAGTAGTAGTAGTAAGTGTATTATGATAAAAGAGAGGCTGTGTTTGAGTGCACTCTAGAAACAGAGGTGATGTTTCTATAGTCTTGCAAGATGGCACTTAATGAGAACTTAGAATTTGTTTTCAGTGTGCTATCTAATGTTCCCTTAAAGTAACTAAATTCAGCAGGAGAATATTGATGCTTCTTTTTAAGTCAAGGAACTCTCATTGTGTATGCACCACTACAGCAGCTGTAATGTCCTGACAGTGCCAAAGCAGTGTTGTTTCAAAGGTACATCCACACGTGAGTGTGTAAACAGGATTGCACCCACTGAGAGCTCTTTGTGTCTCACCTCTGAACAAAGCCTGAAGAGGAGGCTTCAAGAAAATCCACAGTTATCTTCCTGAAAGCAATATAGGATGGGATTTTCTATGAACGAAGAGAATTTTTTATCTACAGTCATATGGGGGGGGGTTTAATAAATCATGAATGAGGACACTGTTATACAGCTACAATTATCTCTTGCCCCTTTGGCAGTGCTGTTACAAACACTGCAGCTGTAAGTTAATGCCTTACACTCATCTTTATAGGGATGGAGATAAAAAGCCACAGCAGGATAATGTTTATACTGGAAGGGAGAGGCCCTGAAAATGGCCATGGCTTTGGACAGTGAAATACTCAGTCTTTCTGCAGAATCCCTTCCATGTTTTGGCTTTGAATACACGTGACAGTGTTGTAGCAGGAGAGTATTGGCCACTGTAGTGGCTAATTTGGTGGCAAGTAGAAATGGAACATGTTCTCAGCATTTTCCAATGGGATTCTGC
Organism: Irena cyanogastra; assembly: GCA_013397155.1. Lineage (NCBI taxonomy): Eukaryota > Metazoa > Chordata > Aves > Passeriformes > Irenidae > Irena > Irena cyanogastra. The sequence goes on along the minus strand of VWZV01008967.1, from coordinate 62,507 downwards.
TTTTAAAAAATTCTTTCAGAGAAGTGAATATCAGTGGTATCACAGACACTGAAGAAGAGAGAATTAAAGAAAGTGCTGCATATGTTGCCAAGAGGAACCTTTTTGCCACAGGAGAAGGAGTTAGTGTCAGCAAGGTGGCCAAGACAACTTCTGAAGAGGAACATCATGAAAAGAAATCAAGGAAAGTGGCGATCCGGGAGTCTGCTGAACGTGTAGCCATGAAGAAAACGGTAAAATATTAGAAATCAATACTTAAGCTGGAAAAGAAAATTAGTCTTTTTTTTTTTTGTTTGGTGTTTGTAAAGTGCCTAGCACACCAGTGCCCTGATTTACTCCTTGGGCAATCACAATAATGGTAGTAATAAACCTAGGCATATTCAATGGAAATCTCTTGAATTAATTAAGAGTCTTGTTATCTAAGTATCAAATGGAAAAGGAGAGAGGCACTGGGCCCCAGGCAGAAAAGGACAGACTAGGGGACCAGGGAAGGCTCTTTGGTCATGCCCACACCTATTTAAATGGCACAGCATCCTTCACCTGGAGGATGAGGCAACTGCTGGGCAGAGAATAAAGGTGGCTATATCTATATCTATATCTGTATCTATATCTATATCTATCTAGATAGATAGATATCTTGCTCATAAGTAGGTGAATGGGTAATTTCTGGACTTTTATGGCCTGAGAACAAGCTTGTCCAAAGTGTTCACCCCAGAGTTTTAAACATTGGGTGTGAATTAGGAGAGAATTAGGGTAAATTAGATGTAAATTAGGGAAGAAATCTGGAACTGAAGCTCTAATTGTGTGCATTATTGTCCAGCTTCTTAAAAAATAATTCTCAGAGCATAGTTACAAATATGTTGTGACCAGACAGGATATGTAAGTGCAAATATGTTTCATTTAGCAAATATATTACTTTATTTCTATTACTATACTATTTATATTACTATAGTATACTACACTATACTATTAGTATATTTTATTACTTGTTGTTTTGAGCAGAAGAATTGGCACTATGCTTATAAAATATCCTTATGACATAAGGTTGGAAAGGGTGTAAACACTTTCAAAGAGAAGATAAAAAAGTCAAAATCATCTCAAAAATTGAGAAACAGTGAGGGTGAAATTGGATAACAACCAGTTGAAATTACTACACACAGAAGGAAAAGATAAAGTAAATGAGGAATGCCTTGGTAAGTGGAAGTACCTCAGGATCTGAGAGTTAAAAAATGTCAGACAATTTAATGACAGTTGTATAGAAACATAGACCAATCTAGAGTATTATCAGTAGCACATAAGGGGCAGTTATTTAATTATGTTGGAGTCTGTTGGGCCTATGATAATGAGCAGTCACTGTCTGATGAATGTTGAGGACAAATACAACCTGTCCAGGCCTGAGAAACCATTGTAAGGAAAACTGGTATTGCCCAGTTTATAGAAGTCCTCTTTTAATAATCTGAATACAGGGACCTGTAATTCTCCATAGATTTGAAATTCAGGGCAGAAAATAAACAATTTAGTTTGCAGAAAGCAAGATTTATACCATATTAGGAGGTTTTTTCCAGCTCTATGGATAGTCAAGTAGTTGAACCTTGGGAGGATGAAAGATCCTATCAGGAGGAAAGGTTTGGAAGTAGTTCTGTCAGAGATGATCCAGGCATAGAGAGCCTTGCATTACAGCACAAGTACAGGAGACATCTGAGTTTCAGGCCTATTTCACCTTCCACTCTGTATTTAAAATAATAAGGAATTAAATGTGGAATATTATTCTACTTAGAATAATTTTGAGGGGAAAAGCCCTGTAGAATCAAATCTAGTTATTTTGGAAGGAGAATTTCTGGAAAATAAAAACTTTGTTTTCTGTGTCCAGGTGAGGTAAACACATTAAGTATGTCAGGATGTTTAAATAAAAATTGCAGGGGGTTTTGCCTTTTTCTTTCTTTTTTTTTTTTTTTTGTTTGGTTTGGTTTGGTATAAATAATTTGCACTTCTAACTGCTGCTCTAATCAAATGTATAATAAAGTGTTTCTTTTCCAGCTAGAAGAGACTCAGGCATTCCATAAAAAGTTGAATCAAGATAAACTCTTACATGCTCCTGAGTTTATCATTGAGCCTCGTTCCCACACTATCTGGGAAAAGGAAAATGTTAGATTTAATTGTTCCGTGGCTGGCTGGCCAGAACCCCGTGTTACATGGTAAGTTTGTATGCCTGGCACTGAAAGTCACCACTTAACCAGAATCTGAAGTCATCTCTGTAAATGTAGTCATTTTTCTGGAAATATTTAAGTTAAATTAAAAAAAAATAAAAATCAGGTACTGATGGCAGGCCTGTGAAACACTATTCAAGTCACATTGTACAGAAAAAGAGAAAAAAATTAAAATTAAGCAATAATAACAACATCACAAACAATTATATAATTATTATGGTGAATTAATTAATATAATATTTAAAATATCTGTGTAACAGCACTAGGAATAAATAGACTTGTTTTCTTTATTTGGTAGAGACATCAAATATATTCCTTCTATCAATGGTTAGGGAAAAATAGCAGTTTAATTTATCATACTATCTTTGATAATGTTTTCCACATCCTTGAGTTTAGTTCTACAAATGGCACTAACGTCCCTGAAGCATTAAAGCAGGCTTTGGTAAAGAGCAAACTTTTTGGCAGCTGAGCAGTTACAGTGCTGAATCTCCATGAAACAAAAATCTCTTGATGGTGCTGTGAAACCTCAGTCATGATGATGTGTTCATAGCAGACACATTGTCAGTGTTTGAAGTCAGTGACTTCGGGTAAATCTGGAGCCATCCAAGTAAAATGAAAACTTTGGAAGTATTGGAAAATTTTACAGAATCACAGAATATGCTGAATTGGAAGGGAAACATCTACTATATCATAATGTTATGTAACAATCATATATTGCAATTTGCTACTTGAATTGCTTAAGGGACTCTACATTTATTTAGGTCTTAAAAACCTTAATCTCAGGGCTTGTCAAAAATTGTTATTAAGTGGTATATTAATAGACCAGAGCTGAGTCCACAGAGACACTGATCTCTCTCCTGGGACTCTGACAGCCAGGCTCTGCATGGACACAGTTTTCCCATCTTGTAAGGGTTACAAGTGCCCTGTGTTCACATTCCACCTGGAGAGGATTCCAGACAAACTCTTCAGATCTGGTCTCAGCTGAATATAAGCAGTGGTCAGCTATGCTCATGGCTGTAATCCAGCTCTGTAACCTGAATCCTACCCAAGAATTCAAGAGCTGGGTCATTTTCACTTTAGTTGATGTTCACCTCATCCCCAAAACCTGACGTGCTTACACCGAGCCCTCAGCTGTCTGTCTTTGCTCTCGCTGTGAACCAGCCTTTCATCTAAGTGCTAAATGTGGATGGTGGAAATTAATACACCATTTTACTGTACATCTGAATTCCAAAGGGATTTCAGTTTGCCGCAGGCTACTAATGGAAAAAAAAAAAAGAAAGAGAAATCGCATCCTTTTCAGCAGGTGTCTTTGCTCTAAGATACAGGACAGTGCTGACCTAGATCTGTCAGCTTTCATTCAGCCTTTCTAACAAAATGTCAGTAGAGCATTGCAAACAGTCATTCCTTGTATAAGCAATGAAGACCTTTTCATGCTGTGCTTGAAAAACTATAAAGCCTTATGGACTTTCTCTAAAGAAAACCTGCCTGATGCAGCTGTTCTGACTCTCCCAGAAAAAAAAAAAAACATATGGAAAACCCAAGACATTTGAAACCAGTAGCAGAAAGTGTAAACTGTCAGTGGCTAATGACAGTGGGAGGTTGCAGTCCCACATTAGCTAATGACTTAGCTGCTCTGGAATTTGCATTTCCAGAAATAACAAGTGGTCCTTCTAGCATGAGTCCTATTCTTTCTATAGATGAATATAAATAAACAAAAATTGAATCAATTACTTTTTACTAACCTGGTAATGGAGACAAAAGAAATTAAAGTCTTCTTGCTGCTGGCGTGACCCAGTAAAAGCTTGTTTCTGCACAGCACCCCATGCTACCAAACAACTTCACTGCCATAGGACCCAAGGGTTGCCCAGCCCTTTGGAGAAAATTTAAAGATACTGTGGAGTTAGGTCCTGTTTACACAATTTCATATTCCTTGGGAAATATTAAGAACTGATGGCATTATTCTATTTTCTAAAATATTTTACACACTAGGTGTAATATAAAGATGCCCTGATGTTCCCAGGCAGTTCAGTCTGGGGGGCACCATCTCACAGATGAGGTGAAGAGTGGTGGTGAATGTATTATTCTTTGCCTAAGCCAGAATAATAGAGTAATGAGGTCAGGCATCTCTGCAAAAGATTGATGTGCAGAATAGAGAGTACTGCCCTGCATTGAGTCCCTTTCCATAGACATTTTGCTGAGAGGAAGATGAGGATAAAAAGCATTAGGGTTTATGGTCCTTACTCACTTAAGCACTTGGAAGACTCTCACTGTATTACTATGCCCAAATATTTGTAGTCAGGGAAATATTCTTTATTGTACAACGCTGATGGTGCTGAAAGACAGTTTTCAGATTTATTGTGGATATAGCTTCATCTTGAGATAATTCAACTGAAAATATCCTTGGTGAAAATAAAATTGTTAATTACTGATTTGTTTGGTGAAGTAGGGCAAGTCACTGACACCACAGCAATTCCCTTTCCTGACTGAAAATCATGAAAGGTTTAAAATATAAAATCTGAAATGAAGAAGCAAACTTCTTTGTCTGGTTATCTGTTGTGAGAGGCAAGATTTATTTAAGCTACATCAGAGTAAAAGATGAAGATACTTTTATCTATCATCCTTTATCATTTCAATTTATATATATATATATACACCTTATGAAGAACAGGGAAGAAGCTATGTAAAGTAGGACACTCTCTTAGGAAACATTTTTTTTTTATGGACCTCAAATCAATGCCAAGTGTACTGAAACAATTCAGAGAGCAATTTATTTATTAGACTTCTATTGCCAGTTTTTTCCATATTTCCAATACCTGCTTAAGACAGGATTCAGACAAACATTTAATTGGTTACACCATGTATTGTCCAGAATGGGTGACATTTTGTGCAACAATTGAAGAGGAGGAATTTATCCACTATGAGAATCTCAAAGTGTTTGTATAAATTCTGAAATTGGCAGTACACCAGCTCACGACTGATCAGCACTGGTTCATTAATTCCTTCAAACCAGGACACCTGGGAATTTTGAACAGTAAACCTTTCCTACCTGAAGATACACCTGTGCCAGAAAACACTCATAGTGTATTCCAGTCTAATCCTGTTGAGTTGCCAGTAAACAAAAAAGTTAACTTTCTATCTGACATTTTTTGTGTATATAAAGGTTTTAAAAGTTGGTCAAATATGCAAACCAAACAAAATGTTTATGATAGCTAGTGAGTAAGGAGCCTACAAAATTTTTATTTGCCGTTTACAAAACTCTGAGATGTTGCTCATGTGACTCCTCCTTTCTTTTACAAGTAGCAACATGAAGTTCCTGGTAATACGAACTGATTTTCATCCCACTCAAAGACTATTTTCTTCTTTTAATTTGAGAATAAAATCTACTTGTTGCAGTCAAAGAGAAAGAGAGAAAGGTTACACTTCCAAAAATATGTAATGTCTTCCCAGTGAGTTAGCCTACAGTTTATCTAGGAGAAACATGCAGAAGCTGACGTTCTACTTCAAATATCAAGCACTTGACCTTTTAAAGTATAGAATGACTTCTCTTTGTCACATACTGCTTCTTTGCTTTTCCACAGGTACAAAAATAATGTGCCCATTGATGTACAGGCTCACCCTGGCAAGTATATAATTCTAAATCGATATGGGCTGCACTCCCTGGAGATTACTGAGTAAGGAAATATTAAATAATTTAACAAACAGCTTAAGCTGAAATGTTGCTACAGAATGAGACCTGCAAAATGTGAACATACTTCTTGGGGATGTAAGAGATATCAAGTCATATAATACCAGAGATACCAACTGTGGTGAATTCTGTCTTCTGAATGCTGAAGCAGTTCTGGTGTACCTCAGTAGAGGACATGCAATTTACCTGAGTTATTTATCTGGATTATTTATCTGGATATTCCATTTATGGCTGAGTCAGAAAAGTGGGGCATCTATGATTACTTTTTCCACCTGTCTGCTTCATGAGTAAAATTAAACATGTAAAAAGATGTGAGTTAACTGTTTTTCAAATATAGCAAACTTCACAATTTTTACTAAAATGAGGAACAGAACTGAGATATCCTCACTTATATACAAAAAAGATCTTTAACAGTACTCATCTTCCAAGTAAAGGAAATTTTTGCACTCTCTTTGCATTAAAAATATTGAAAACATAAGTCCTAATGAACAACAACCTGGATTTTACAGTTTTTTTTACTGGCAGGTGCCCTTTGAAAATATTTTATGAAACCTACCATTCCTACAAGTTCCATGTTAGGCATCTCTTCATAGAAGACAGTAAATTAGCAATGAATATTATCAGATAATTTTTCCTACTTAGTCTGTGTTTCCAATTTCAAATCTGTAAGTGATATTTGAAAAGAGACATTTATTTCAAACACTGGGGTTTAACATTGAGAAAAACCTAATGGCTATAGGTTTGTCCAATGTCCAGTGTGTCTGTCTCCCAAGCTTTTACTTTATAGATTTTACCCAGATTTCTGAGGGCTTTCTTAATCTAAAACACCAGAGAGGCTACCCCAAGGAGTAAATGGGTGCTCTGTGTAATCATTTCTATAATTTCAGGTGTGACTTTGACGACACTGCCCAGTACCATGCCTCTGCTATGAATGTTAAAGGAGAAGTTTCAGTTTATGCTTCCCTCGTGGTAAAGAGTAGGTTGCAAAGTATTTCCTTCAAGGTTTTTTTTTTTTTTATTAAGATGCACATTACCAGTTTTGGTTTTGTGGCTCTCAGAGCCTTTGCCTTCTGGTGGTAGTGACTGGTTTTGTCTTTTTCTGTGTAGGGTACAAAGGAGAAATTGATGCAAGTCTTTTGCATGCTAGAAATCTTTCCCTCTCTCCATGTAAGTTACAATATGTTTCTTTGACACTTCCATTTATAGTTGTGACATCATGACACATGACTAAGCAGAATATTTAGTAACATTATTTTAAAAATGTTTAAATCAAGTCTGATTTACAAGGGTGTGGAGCTTTACAATTTGGGATGGTGTTAGACTCACTAGCAGGGGGAAATGGCATTGCCTTGTAGGTCTGTTGGATTATATAAGAAATATCCTGTTAATATTGCACTCCACCATGAAACAGAATCTGTCAAAGAGAGAACCACTTCCTCTTTTGCAGTATGTAAAACACAGCATGGGGAAGCATGTGCCTACACAGAGTAGGTGATTTAATTGTTATCTGCTGCTTATGTGGTTTCATAAGCTGTGAAAATGCACAGAAAATGCATGGAAAGGATTAAATATCCAGAACCCAATTAGACTATTTTGGGACATATCAAGGTAAAAATTGTCATTTGTTTTACCTGAGAACCTCAAATTTTAACAATATGGCATCCATGCTTCCATGATGATAAGACAATCCACCCACATGTGCTGTGTGGGTGAGGGCTCCCCAGGAACCCCATTAAATGTTTGACAGGTGAGACTTTCATATATTTCCAATAAAATTGGGGATCTATAATTTCTTTATGGGAAAGAAAGATCACAATTTGCGTACATTCATTGATCACAGGAAGAGGGAAAGTTATGAGTGTAGGCTAGTTGAGTAAAAGTAAAGTGTGACCTTAGTTTTTATTAGCTGAGCTGGTTTCAAAACAAACATGGAAGGCCTTCTGCCCTGTGTGTACAGTACAAGTGAAAGGCATTTAGGATAATCTGCCTGGAAAACTGCACCAATTGGGACACACAGCATTTGAAAAGATAAATTCAGGAACAAGAATAGAAACAGGCTACCCTTTTATATTAATAGTAGCTGCCACAAAGGCTTATTAGCTTACAAAAACAAAGACTGAGTGGACGCATGACTGCTCTGAGACAGAGCAAAAAGGAGTTAAAATGGGGAAAGAGAAGAACTATATAAGCTAAAGATCAACTTGACCTGAAAAAATAATTAATCACAAATAGAAGTCTTTTTAAGTTATAAAATGAATCTTATGATAAAGCACTGGATTAGAAATTTTGAAAATTCTGAAATTAAATTCTACAGAAGGCTCTGCCTGCTAAAATGAACTAGCTGTAAGAACTGGAGTTGTATGAATGAAGATTCTCTGCAATAGAAAAGACTTGGATTATCCAACACTGCAATTACCTCTGAAGATGATGACTTAATATATATATTGTTCCTATTTATACCTTGAACTTTACCTGGGCCTGTATTCAGAATCACTGAGTACTTTTTCTTCCTAATCTTGTCACGGAAGGAAAGAAAACCAGATTTTTTTTCTCTCATACAGTTGCCGTTACCCCTCATGGCTATGCTTCCAGGTTTGAAATCAGCTTTGTCGACAAGTTTGATGTAGCCTTTGGGAGAGAAGGTGAAACAATGAGTCTGGGCTGCACAGTTGTCATCAATCCTGATATCAAGCGCTTCAAACCAGACATTGAGTGGTACAGAAATGGTGAGAATGTTTGACAAGAAGAAACATAAACTTCTTTCATGTAAATCTTTACTTATTTCAGCTTATGTCAATGTTATGATTTGGTCATCACTTTCTCAGGTTTTCTAATGATAATATTTTCTCTTTTTCAACTAGAATTGTTTTATAATTTAGCAATTTGATGTGAAACCACGGAAAACTGATGAAGCACAGTGAAACTGTCTTCTAGGGATTTTTTATTTCTTAAAAAAATCTAAATTAGAAGCATTTTTATGCTTCTAATTTTTATTTTCAGAGCCAACATCTATGTGGCCCATTTATAGAGCTCATATTGCTTTTACTATTTGTTTATTTGTATGCCAAGATATTTTTAAAGTAGTTGCACAGTGTTCTGTAATAGCTGATAAAAAACTATTGCTTTGAAATCAAAGTTGTCATAAGAGCAGAATTGGATGTTATTTATGACTGTTTTCAAAGACAGAACGTTGTCTAACAAGAGTGGCGTCTCTTGCATTTCCAATCTATCCCAATATATCCTCTGTATTCAGAATGTATTCCTCAGTAGATCCTGCTGGTGCTCATCACGCAGTTCTCTAATTCTTAGGTGTTCTTATTACACCATCCAAATGGGTCCAGATGCAGTGGAGCGGGGAGCGAGCTTCTTTAACCCTGACTCATGCGAACAAGGAGGATGAAGGTCTCTACACGCTCCGAGTGTCTATGGGAGAGTACTACGAAGAGTACAGCGGTTACGTCTTCGTCCGAGGTAGGACACTGTCTTGTGCACAAAACTCACTGCAGAGCTGAGGAAAACGTCTTGGCAAAATCAGTCTCAGATATCTCAGGTGCTTCCCCTCTCCCCTCCCCGCCTCTCGCCCCCCATAACAACAGAATAATTATTTTCTATTAATAAATTCTAGCAATTTACATTCCAGTCGTTATCTCTGGAAAAAATCCATACATGTGTCAGGCTTTGGTGTCATGTGCCCGAAGACTTCTGAACTCCATTGACATTCTGAGGAGGAAATGTAGAGTATTATGTTCAGAGTGCATACATTCTTCATAAGGAGGAAAAATGCGCATAATAAATTACAAATGCTTTTTTGTAACCATCCCACTGCAAGCTAAACTGCACTATTTTTATCAAGATTTTCTGCTCAGTTTGAGGGATTGTAATGCACACTGCAGGAAAAAATACAGTGGAATGGAAACACAAAGATCTGCAGCTGGAGGAACATAATTTCATGCAGCAGAATAGGCTGGTGTCTGTCTGGAGAGGTGCTTTTCAGGAAGGATCATGGTGGGCCAAGGTGAACATGTGCCTTTGTCACAAAGACAGTGGTGTCCTGGGCTGCATTAGGAAAAGCATTGCCAGCAGGCTGAGGAGGTGATCCTTGCCATCTACTCAGCACTGGTGGGGCTCATCTAGAATGCTATGTCCAATTCTGGGATCCCCCATACAAAAGAGACATGGGCTCACTGAAGTGAGGCCACTGAAGGGATGTGAAGGTAATTTACAGCTTCGAACATCTTTCATATGAGGAAAGGCTGAGAAAGCTGTGACTGTTCAGCCTGGAAATGAGAGATAATGGGAGGTGTTTATCCATGTGTACCTGATAGAGAGGAGTAAAGAAGACACTGGAACAGGTTACCCAGACAGGCTGCGGAATCTCAGTCCTTGGAGACACCCAAAACCTGATTTGACATGGCCCTGGGCAACCAGCTCTGGCTGACTCTGATTTGAGCCAGGGGCTAAACTAGACAGTACCTGGACCTGTCTACCAGTCTCAACCACTATGTGATTCTCTGAAGCAATGCAGTGAAGAGTAGAATTAAAATGTAATTTTTGTGACTGCTGTTTTCTTGTACCATTGAAAACTTCATTGAATATCCATTGAGAATTATTTCTTTAAAAGGAGCCATGGCTATCACGTTGTGTGCTGATTCTGTCTGTCCCAGCTGCTAAAAGCAGCTGAAGTGTGTAATGCTAATTCAAAAGGCTCTGGAAATTCTTGGCTCTGAGACCATGACCAGAATGGCTCCTTGTTGCCAAGTCCAGCAGAACTGTGTGAGATAACAACCTGCCCAGAAAATACAACTGAAGCAGACGTTTTCATCACCTGAAGAAAGAGCCTACTGAAATGAGCTTCTATGACAAGAAGTAGGACTTGTCTTTCTTTATTTGTTTTACATTGTGCTGCCATATAAATAAATAAATGACCCTCAATCCTATTACATCTTCTGGCAACACAGGTGTGACCTGACTGAACCCACCACCCCTTTCAGTAGAGTATCTTCCTAGCCAATGGGTGTGTTTATCAAACTCTATCTACATTAATTATATTCTACATTCCCATTTAAATAATAATAATCCCCACAATCTTGGTTGGCTACTGTATTCCTCATTTCTCCTCCTAAACTGTAGCCAAATTCTATTTAAATGGCAGCTCTGGTATTTAAGCTGGGGCAGTTGTCTTTTTGTGTCACACACAGAAATCAGTGTATCAATGGAAGGGAGGCTCATAATGTTACACGTTCAGATGGGCTTCCAGAGCATGTGTGACTCCTCTGCCATGGCTACAGGTCATCATTTGTCAGCAAGCCATCAGGGATGAAATCCTAGCCTCCTAGAGGCTGATCAGCAGTGCTGGTTCTCCCAGCTGTTTCCCAGTCTGTTTTGGAAAGAAATTGTTGTCTCACGTTCTGTCAAGTGGTAAATACAGGCAATTAAAACCTTTCATAAAGAGATCATTGAAGATATATTGTTATTGCTATTAATGTCCTTAGTACTCTGTGATGTTAACTGGTTTACTCTGGATGGTTTACTCTGTATGTTACCATTTTTAAAAATGCATCAAGTTACCTGCAATTAGAACCTGGACTCGGGCAACTTTGGCGCAGCTTCAAAAGCTCTGTGTGATATTACTCTGCCTATAAGAGAAGACTCTGTAAACTGTGGCTGGGATTTTATTTTTTTTTAGGAAGGCTACTGTTTTACTTAATGTAGCATATTAAATACTCTAATCAGGCTTTTTTTTTCATGGAAGTCAAAATCATGAAAAATCTGGATTACTGTATATTTTAAATCAAAAACCTGTAATGTCTTGAAATATTAACCTTTTTGAGAATTCAGGTTTATGTGGAATGTATGAATAGTATTTATTAGCAATTTTTTTTTATTCCGATATATACCTCTCAGGTCTTCTTTTGAAGTAGCTCACAATTGTACAAATTGATGTTATTCTGCAGAGAAACAGCATCTCTTATTTGAAAGTCTTTCACACAATCTTCCTGCAAAGGTTATTTTTCTCTACATGAAAATTGCACCATCTCACAAATCAGACTCTTTGTAAACAGTAAATATTCCCCAGTGCCTAGCATTATGCTCTGTTTTTCAAAACTTTAGGTAAGACACGTCCAGAAGCTGATGCAGGAGTCAAGGTCTTTTTGACACCAGCAGTCCCAGATTTGTGGTAAACTCTTGAAAGGAACAATATGCTTATCCTTACAAAGTTTCTATTCCACTGCAATAATGTATGTGTAATAGAATTAAACTTCAAAATGTTTTGGTACCTTTGCAGTTCACAGCCAACCAAAATCAAACAATGAAGGACTATGAGTGGAGATAAGATATTTAATTCAGTACTGTTATATCCAGTTGGTGAATACTTTTAATTCAACTGTTGCCTGGCTGCCAAGTTTTTAGTTCAACAGTGTCTCTTGCAGCTCCCTAACCAGAATGCATGGTACTAATTCTATTTAAAATATCTAGGTGAATTACATTTGCAGTATGCTGTAACATATAAAACATTTGTGGATGTTGCAAAGAAAAGCCAAAACCTAGAACACTAGCAATATGAAAGCAAATACTTTTTTGAAGTCACTACAAAATCAATTTGGTCCTTAAAGATTAATGATTGTGAAAGAACTGTGGTTCACATTTGCAAACATATTTCTCCATCCTCATAGATGCTGATGCTGAAATCCCTGGAGCCCCTGGTGCACCACTAGATGTGCAGTGCTTAGATGCCAACAAAGATTATGTCATTGTCTCCTGGAAGCAACCCGCTGTCGATGGAGGAAACCCCATCCTTGGATATTTCATTGACAGGTCAGTGAGTGTGCTGGACTGGAGAATTCATATTGCTGCTCATTCCAACTCAAAAAATTAAAGGCATATTGAAAAACATGAGATAAAACAATGAGTTTATTATTTTCATTCTTGTTGCTGGCCAGAAGAAAATTGATTTTTTTTGTTTTGTTTTGTTTTGGATTGGCTGGTGCTGATCTAACATTCATGGAAATAATCACATCTTGCTTCGTTTAATTGCACAGAAAGGATTCTGCCAGATCTGCACAGCTCAGCCCTCGCTGCTTCCTCTGAGGCTTGAGAGGCCTCAGGATTTTGTAGTGTTTGGTAGTTCTGCATCAGGCAGCTGTGGCTCCTTCAGTACCAGGGCTCTCTTGCCTCTCTCCTAACAGTTACCATGCAGCAGAAAGCAAAATATTACCTCAAAAGGTCTTGGATTTCTCTCCCAAATGCTGTTGTTATTCCAGCTCTTAGATTCACAAGCTTAATGGAAATGATTTTTAAAAATGTGAAACCTCCATGTGTTACACACAGGATCCTAGTAGCCTGTGATTTAAGAAATTAAGTCAGTGTTTTGAGACTTGCAGTGATTTTCAGTGCTGGTAATATTTGTTTAAATTTCAGTGACAGAGTCCATCATATGAGGCTCCTCTGGGCTTATTCTAATGAATGCAAAAAGCACCCAAACATTTATATTTTTTTAAACATTTATTTATTTATTTATATGAAATATACCATTATATTATGCCTTTGAATATACATAAAGTATATATCTGTAAGAAGAGGGTAATGCTTTGTGAAATAAATCTAATACTCAAATATAATTTTACTGTTTTGATAACTTTTAAGTGTCAGTCACTGCTGTAACAATGCTGTGCTAGATCTAAGCTGTGGCTCTTTAACATTCATTGAAAAATCTCAAGAAAAGTCAGGACCAGTCTCTGAACAATAATATCTCATTTTAAAACTAGGCTATTGAGGGATGTTAGCACTGAGAGTAGCTGCAAGAGAAATGACATTTTGCTTTTTCTGCTGTGTTCACCTTGTTTATTCTGTATTTGCTCCCAAATTCAAAGCTGAGATCCAGTGTTGGATCTCACTAAAGGTATTTAAGGACCCAAATATTCAGCCAGGGTAGCCCCTAACTGCCTTGTGGAGTTGAGGGGGTGACTTGAGCCAGCAAGACTGGTCTGTGCTAACGGTAGAAGCAAAGCTTCAGCATCCCTAACCACAAGCGGACACAAAAACCACAAAACCACCCTGAGTGGGACGGTAACAATTCTCAGGAGAAATTCTTGCATGTACCAAGAAATCTGGGTAGGAACTGTAACCTTCTCTTTGGCAGATATCTCACCAGATGGTCTCTTCCAAGCTGAAAGGTCATGTTTCTGTTGACTGTGTTGCTGGATACAGGGAAGCCATCACCACAGGCTTCTCCTGCCTCCTGAGTTGAAGTGGCTACTCGTCGTATCTTCCTTCTGCCATAAACCAGCTTCCTGATATGTGTGAGGCTTCACAGCTGGGGGACCAGCAGCAACGTGCTGGGTCCTGTCATTGTAGGGACTGCAGCCAGCACACCACAGGCTCCCTTGGCAGCCCCAGTGGTCTGGTCTCTGAAGCAGAGCCTGACTGAGCGCCCGACTTTAACCCCATTCACAGCTATTTCTGTGCTGGGCTGGTCCCAGAACTCACTGTGGGCATCTCTGCACCCCATGAAGCCCAGCATTTTGTGGGATGTACAGAGCAGCGTTGTGTAGGAAGGATGAAGTGGTGTCCTTCTGGCAACTGCGAGGGATGCGTATTTCCTGTCCCTTCAAGGAAGCTAAAGCTGACACTCCCTAAGCATACTTTGGAGGGTTTGAGCAGTGAAGTGAGTCTGCTCTCATCCCTTTTTCAGTTCAGGAAAGTAGGGGTGCAGCTGTGAAGGATTTAGTGCATGCCCAGCTGGTACTTCAGCCTGACGCCTTGGTGCAGCTGCTTTGATGTCACCAGTATATGATTCAGCTGGGGAAACTGGTACGGAGCAGCCGATGAACAAGAACAGATGGGGAAGCTGCAAAGGCGTGCGGGTGACCTGTGTTCACGTCTTTCCCTTCCCAGCACTGCTCTTGCTGTTTGTATTTTTCAGGTGTGAGGTTGGCACCTCCCACTGGACCCAGTGCAATGAGAATCCCGTGAAGTTTGCTCGTTTTCCTGTCACTGGTCTGATTGAAGGCCGTTCCTATATTTTCCGCGTCCGAGCTGTGAACAAAGCTGGTGTCAGCCTGCCATCCCGAGTGTCAGAACCTGTGGCTGCTCTGGATCCTGCAGACAGAGCCAGGCTTAGAAGTAAGACGTGCTTTTTACAGGTTGCAAGAGAGGTTTAGGAAGTCGCAACTCATTAAAAAAAAAAAAAAGTGTGACTAGCAACTTCAAAATCCCACCAGAGGGAGCAATGCAAAGCCAAAATATTCTTTGGAGATAGCTTTGCCAAGAAGAAATAATCTCAGTGCTCTTTGCACTAAGTGTTCTATCTGCTGAAATGGCTTTGGCTGACTGCAGTGCTATGCTCCAGACTTGCAGGAAGAGGGGGGGAAAGGCACAGGAGAGTTTAATTGCCTAGAGAGACTTGCTTTTGTTCAGCCAGCAAAATAGCTGAACAGATCCTGTGAATAGTCTCTCTCTGAGCCACAGACAAAGGTGGCTGATTCTGTTTTCATGTGACAATCCAAGTCTTGCAATAACATCAGAATGACACCAGGACAGTCCAACAGATCTCAGGCTCTCTGTTTAAGGTTAGCA
This sequence comes from Irena cyanogastra, assembly GCA_013397155.1. Lineage (NCBI taxonomy): Eukaryota > Metazoa > Chordata > Aves > Passeriformes > Irenidae > Irena > Irena cyanogastra. The sequence goes on along the minus strand of VWZV01008967.1, from coordinate 47,042 downwards.
TTTTACACGTCAAGGATATTTCTCACAATGTCTCAGACATTTTGCATCCAAATCCACCTCTCTACCTCTTTAGGCATAATCAAATGCCTAAAATAAATTTCTACTTCTATTCAAAACCTGTTTCTACATGTTTCTGAAATTTCACAATTTAAAATGGTCCAATGTGAAGGGCTATTGTACACAAAGCTAGAGCACTCCCACGGTCCCAGCTTACATGAGCTACTGTGTATAGTGCTCAGCCAGATGATCTAGGTTTCCATTCAAGATAAAACAAAAGGCGGGAGGAAGGAAATCTGGCACTGCCAAGAAACATTGCACCCAGTCAGACATGTGAAACCCTAAGCCTGGGGAAGGCAAAGGGCTCCTCTTCTCAATGGGCAGCGTTGAAGCTGTCAGAGGAGGTGAAGACTGGGTTTGGTGGCCTGTTCCTGTTATATCTCCTCCTCTCATCCTTCATAATCTTTTCTCCCCACATGCTCCCTCTCTTCTTTCGTCTCCAGAAGATCAGCCAATGTAAGGTGAACAATGTGGAGGTGGAGAACAGCGTTTGCAAACATTATCTCTGGAAGTGCACTGACCTGGTTGAAAGCTGCATAACTGCAACAGTGTGATAACATACTGGTTGCTCAGAGAGACACCCAAGTTTATCAAGTGGACATGCTGAGTCAGGCTGAGCATTTACTGTTTGTGACTGTGACCCATGATTTACAGGCTGGTAATATGAGAGAAAGTGGTTAAAAAGAGACAAGATGCAGCCTGCAGGAATTTGGCTGTTCCTTTAATAAGTGAGCTGTTAAACCAAAGGAATAGAGGATGGAAAATAAAGCTGAAACTAATTCTCTGAAAATGATGAGCTGAGTGAACCAAATACCTCTGCTTGTCACCTAGGAGACTTCAGTGACATTTCAGGAAGGAATAAATGTTTCAGTGGATTAAGTTTTCTAGCTATGTTAAATGCTGAGCTGCTCTCAATATTCAAGCTGGTAAGCCTACAACTAGCTTTGGTAACTAGCTTGCTACATGAGCAACAGCCACAGCATTAACCAAAAATGGAACTCACGGGGATCTTGCAATTGTTAGTCTTGAACCACAAAAGAGTCAGTTTTCTCATTGTTCTCATTGTGTTATCTCTGACATTTGTTTCAGGTCACCCTTCTGCTCCTTGGACTGGACAGATTATTGTGACTGAGGAAGAACCTGCAGGTAAACACAGCCCTTTTGCCTACAAATGTCTAATGTGAAGCTGGTTGAGCAATTAGGAAAACTCTGAGTGAGTTCAGTGGACTTTGGCACACACTCAAACAAAGTTGTGTGTGGCACACACACAACAAAGTTTGTTATTCTGAGAGTCACTTGACCTTGAATAACTCAACAACTTGGTTTTTGAGGTGAAGTTTCATTATTCAGGACCTAACAAAATCATGCTTAGAATTAAAAGAAGGAAATTTAAACCCAATATTTAGAAGACTTTTAACTCTATGTTGAAAAAAAATGATTAAGTGCTGAGGTATATTGATATTCCTATTTTTTAATTATGATGCTAATTCTGATACAAAAATGGAAGTATTAAATACAAGTTCCCTTTCCTATTCTTCCCTGTCCTTCAGAGGGTGTTGTTCCTGGTCCTCCCACAGACCTCCAAGTTATCGAGGCCACCAAGAACTATGTTGTGCTTAGCTGGAAACCTCCTGGACAGCGGGGCCATGAGGGTATCATGTACTTTGTGGAAAAGGTAAAACTGGACAAAATCAGAATCATGCTGTGGCAATAGTTTACATTTGTTTTGTCATCTCTTCTGGACCTCTGGTTAACTCTCATTTCTGTCTGACACGTAGGGCAATGATTAGAAGTTCATCAAGATAACTGTCAAACTGTAGATTAAGATAAACTAGGAACAAAAGAAAGATGGGAAATAGGAAAGTAGATGAAGAATGTGCCACACCTAGTAATATTCTTCTTGACTTGTGTCATTGACTTACCCGGAGTGGAGAGAACAAAACTCCTTCTATAATGTGAAAGCACGGAGCAAAGTGACATGCTTTTATATATATATGATGCATGCTTGTTTTTATGTATATGCATCTCATAAGTATATATGATATGCATATACTATATAATATATAAATATATACTATATAATCTATATTATAAGTTTGTATAATTATATTATATAATATATAAGTATGTATCTTTATATAGAATTAAAATATATAATATAATATAATATATATAATAATAAATATAAAATTTGCATAAATAAAGCTTGTCTGGCAGGACAAATTGTTAACACTTTGGATGGAAGCATTTTGCAAGAGTTTGTCATCAGCGCTTTCTATTCCAGCTGCCCTTTCATGTTTATCCTCTGCATTATCTTTCCATTTGCTCCACCAATTCAACAAAGATCACAATATTTCTGTTCTGATCTCCTAGGACAGAATCAGTTTTCATTTCAGTGTTCTGCTTTTCTGAGGTGTTTTTGCATGGCTGCTAGCCTAGAAAATTCTTCACACCATCACCCCTTCTACTTGCATCTCTTAGCTCATAAACTTTTTTATCAATGTTTTTTCCTATCAGTCTAGAGGTGTCATCAAGGGAGACATAAATATCTTCCCATTATGTGTTTTCCATCTTTCATACAAAATCTGGTCTAAATAAATGAGTTTCACTTAGCAACAGCCTTAGAGAGGATGAATATATGAATTTTGAGTTTCCATATAGGAAAGCTTTTTAATAATCAATTGCATGCTGAGTACTCAGCACTAATGTCACATAGTCAGATGAGAATTTGGATCCCTCAGAAACCAGAACAATTTACTTGAAATTATACTTAATGTAAATCAAAGCAAAAAATTCATCATTAGTATTAGTGATGTAAGTGATCATGGTATGTAGAATTTCTAGCCACAGAAGTAAAAACAATTCACAAATTAATTGCAATTTTTTTTTTTTTTCTGGAAAGTGAGAGTCAAATCATGGTTAATTCTGAAAGGCACCCCAACACCACCAAGAGTGCCACAAGAGCATCTAGAAGCAAACAGTAATGTTAGAGTTTTGCTCTTAGCTTAATGCTGAATATACATAAAACTCCAGACTGGGTGCAGTTAATAACGTCACTTCCTTGCAGTGGAGAGGGTTTAGCTCTGGTATATTAAAACCAGTAAACTTTTATGTACGTTTTCTGGAGTAAATGAACATCTGGCAGATTCATAAGCTTTGAGATATGCTCATTCTGTGGAAAGCCCCAAAGAAGGGATGTGTCTCCCTATTCTCCACAGTAGACGTGAATTCAGTGGTCCAGGGAGAAAGCCTTGTGGTGTGAGATGCTCAGCCTTCAGATGCTTCTGTTCTAAAGGTGGTTTCTGGGTTTGACTGCAGTGTGTTGCTGGCACAGAGGACTGGCAAAGGGTGAACACCGAGATCCCTGTGAAGTCCCCTCGCTTTGCAGTTTTTGATTTGTCTGAAGGCAAATCCTACTGCTTCCGAGTTCGCTGCTGCAATTCAGCTGGAATCGGTGAACCCTCAGAAGCAACTGAAGCCACTGTAGTGGATGACAAACTCGGTAAGCGTGTGGTTGTGTGTATTAAATTACCTCCATGGTAACTTTTCAGTTTGTGATGTAATTGTGCTGTCTGCAGGCAGGTAGCTCCCCAGAAAATAATTCAAGTGTACGAAAAGCAGTCAGTGATTTATTCCCTTTAGCTAAAATAATTTTTGTTTGGGTTGTTCAACCTTTAATGTAGTCAAATGACAGATGCAAAGCAAGGAAATTAAGCTGCAAATAATGATGCCAAGAACTGCAAAGACTGCAAATAGCAAAAGAAAATGAAAACTCAAGGAAGTACAAAAATGTTTTGTTTTACTTAGAGTCTTTATTGAAAATAAGCCCAGACATCAGCAGAGTCTAACCTTCCTTGTTTGCCAAATAAAACAAAAGTGAAAAATTTAATACTTACATGAAAGTAGAGACTATTTCCACTGGAAGAGAAGCCAAGATATTCAATACAGTAAGTCATCAGTAGCTACACCTACATCACCAATTTGTTTCCAAACAGCAATGCAGATTTCAATCCAATTCCCAAATGATCTCTGTTCACTTCATATTGACTTCTCAGAGCATTTGGATGCACATGAAATATATTTTTTAAGAAGAGCAAAACATCTCTTCTTAAAAAACACTATAGATATCCTTTGCTACTTAGCAGGAGCCTTGGTTTATGGTTTATCCTGTGGGCTGCACAAGATCTTCAATGTGCACCTAATACATGTTCTCTTTTAGAAAGCTCCAAATCACACCTCTGATGCAGATATTAATCACAAGGGTATAAACTAAACATGATTTTAAGGAAATATGCTGAATCCTAGGCAATACAGAAGTGAGGAAACTCACCACCAAAGGCTTGAGCCTACTGATCCTGTCCTGTCCTGTCCTGACAGATTACTTAATTTAGATCTGAGCAGTTTTTTGAAGGTTAGATCTGTACTAGTCATGCTAGTATAATCTTGAACAGAATTTCATGCTTATTTTATTTGTTGAGTTTTAACTGGCAGGCCACTAATTTCTTTCTGCTTCTCTCTCACAGATATTCCCAAAGCTCCAGGCCGTATTATGCCAACTAGGAATACAGATACTTCAGTTGTTGTCACTTGGACAGAGCCCCCAGATGCCAAGGAGCTGGTTGGGTACTACATTGAGTCAAGTGTGGAAGGATCTGGTCGTTGGGAACCATGTAACAACAATCCAGTGAAAGGCACAAGGTAATTAATCTTTAACCATGGAAATTATGGTCACCAATGTCTGATTTCCTGGATATATGTGCTTTCCAGCCATTAGTAGTAGTAGAGCTAATTTCTCTGAGGTAGCCAGCAGGCTGGAATCCCTCTTGAATGTGAGGCTCATAAGAAGTTGTAAATACATATTTCAAACAGTGAGTTTTGTACAAAGAGAAATTATAATCAACCTTATATTAGAAACAATTAGTCAAGGAGGAAGAAATATGGACATTGCTAATAAAGAAAAGAGAAACAGCTTGCTACTTCTAGCTATTGTACAGCCTATTAGCTTGATGAAAAACAGGACATTGAGAAATGACTGAAGTTACAAATGTGAAAAACTAAGCTGCATAATGTTTGGAAGCAAAGTGCTTTGTTTTGGAAGACTGCCTTAAACATTTCTGGACTGTGTATCTGGACTGTCAGGAAGACATGTGGACTGTATCCCACTAAAAATATTACTTTCTGACTGCTTATTCTCTTGTAATCATCATTAACACTCTTAAATATTGAGTACAAACGCACATTTCTTACGGATATGAAGCTTGGTCTCCAGTCAGCAAAAATAATCAAGATTTAAAACTTTCTGAGATAAATCAGATTTGGTTTCATTTGAATAAGAATGTAATCTTCAGGGCCTGAAAGAGTAAGTGCAGAACTTTTTCCTCAAGGGGATTGATGTCAGTACAGAAGTAGTCCCTGCTAGTTATAACTGATTCTGCTTATTTCTACTTGCTATCCATGGCAACCCTTATTACAACAAGTAAGACTCTGCAAAATACTCCTGGGCCATATTTGCTGTTTAGAAGGGCATTGTAAATGCTTAGTATATCAGAAGTACCTGAAACCTCACTTGGTTGAACACAGACACAACAATTTCCTTTATACATTCTTTAGTGCATTTTTATTGTATTTATGTTTATGTGTGCCATTATTACATCCTTTCATATCTATTTCTATGAGTTATATTGCAGTTATATTGAAAATGAGTGATGTTTCATGCTCTCTGCTTGTTTTAAAATATGATATGTGACCTTTAATCACTGTGGAAATAAAAATATTGCTCTGAGTTACTATATATTGTGATACAAGTACACTGCATAGGTTTCTATTGCTGCATTTTTAGTCAGTGTGATAAAATATATGATGCAGTCAGGCACAGGCTGTCTGCTAACTCTTGGTTTTTCTGGTTGAGTCAATCTTAAAGTATTAGCTGTAGTTCTAGCTTGCCTTATGCAGTATATTTTGATATTTTGAAATTCTGCACACATCCTGGTGAAAGCAAATTATTTGGAAAAGTCTGATAGAGTGGGTAGAGAAAATTCCACTTTGAAAATCTCGATTCAGGTTTTTTTTTTCTCTTACCCCAAAATAAAACTTTGATTTTGTTTTCCACATTGTAGTTGCTTCCTATGCCATTGCATGACATCAGCACTGGTAGTGCAATTATTACATTATGAAGTAGAACAAAATTACAATTACATTGTAGTGCAATTACATTATGAAGTAGAACAAAATCAAAGTAACATGGAATAAAATACTTTAAATATCTATTGAAAAATAAATGGGTTAAAACAAAAAAAATTAAATTTCTATACCACAATCTATTCCTAAATAAACGATTCCTGTCTTTGGGAATTTTGTGTTTTTAGGGTGGACGCCAGAGAAAATTTATGAAGGTTTTTTTTAATGTGACAATTAGATGATCAAGTAAACTTCTTCAAATAAAAAATTTGTCTGACTTGGATTATTGTCATGCATTGAAGCAAGAAAGTGAAATACAAAAATAATTTATCTCCCGTACAATGCCCTGTAATTTTTTTGAACTCCACTATTTTTCATTTATGACTGGAAGGGATTTATGGGAACCTGTGTTAACATGTGTCTTTTACTTGTGTCATGAAAATATCCCAAGAGAAGCAAATATAGTCCTTACCTGTCTATAGGTTTTCACATTTCTCTATTAGGAAGTATGGATTTTATATATAGGCACAAGTAAGGTAGGCCCTGTGGTAACACAGACACTTGTGTAGTCTCAAGAAGGAAAGAGTGTTGAAATAGTGTGTTTAAAAGAGATGAGTGTAGACTTTGTTGTGTGAATGAGGTGCCCAGATTCTGCATTCTCCGACCTTCATATAAGTGACTGGGGTCATGCTTTGTCCTTGGTTTTTAGAAACCAGAATAAATATCATGAAAGAAATGCTTTCTTTCTCCCCTTAAAACTTTTCTTTTCTCTATAATACTTTCTAAGTATTTCTTGGCTGATTTGTTTTAGATTCATTTGCCATGGGCTCAGCAATGGTGAGAAGTACATTTTCAGAGTCAGAGCTGTTAATGCAGCAGGGCTCAGTGAATTTTCACAGGAATCAGAGCCTATAGAAGTGAAAGCAGCCATTGGTAAGCTATTTTCCATTGCCCCTTTCAATGGTAATTAATTAAGTAAATATGTTCACGGTAATTATTAGTAACTAATTAATTGCTTTGTTTCACAATGTTGTCCACAAATAATAATTTATCTGTAGATCGCATAGTCTCACAGACATAGTTTCACACTCACTGCACTCTTGTAGACTGTTTACCTTCACCATCCAGTTTTCTTCAGCTGTTTCTTTTGAACCACTGTATGAGAGCACTGCCAAGTTCACTTAATAGGTATCCTGGAAAATGGGAATGTCATTCTGATTCTGTAATCTGGTATATCACCTCTAATGCACACCATCCTATATACAGTCAGTTCCTAAGAAATTTGTTTCCATGACTAAACCTAATAGTGCAATGTATCCTCTGTAAACCTTCTATAACCCTGTGTGTTCTCCCTTTGCTGATGGATTGTTTCTGTTCGCCACTGCCTGAACTAATCCATAAAGATTAATGAGATCATTGGACTAGAAAGAATTGTATGTCTGCAACACCCTCACTCTCATTTGTATTGAAGCTGCATACCTCTCAACCTTAGAGCAGAGACATGTGGCCTAGGGCAATTTTGTGAGATCATCTTCATAGGAACAGAAATGTGATCTGGAAGACCTAAGACCGAAATAATTGTAGCAAAATAATACTCTTTGCTTTACACCTTTTTTTCTGCTCTGAATACTAGACATTATTTTTTAAAAAGCATTATTTGTGAGCAGGCTGAGAGGTATTCTATGCATTTCAAGTTTTCTTGAATTCAAGCTTAACATTTTGTGCATAAACACAGTGACTTGTCATACTTCAGCTGTGTTGTTCACTGCATGCATTTCTTAACTCTGTTGCCTAAATGAAGAAAAAAGAATGTGTTCTAAATCCAAATGTGTTTGCTGTTTTCTGGCAATTATAGGGGGAGGATTGCTTCATGGTGTGTGTCCTGAACTGAGTGGTAAAGCTGCTGGACTAACAGACCACACTACCAGCTGGGAAGGCATGCATGGGGCCTCCCAGCCTATCTTTGACACAGATGCTTTGCTAAAATGCAATGCTAAATTTAATAGAGAGACACTGCCCAGTAGTTGTGGCAAACTGGGGAGTACAGGAGACAGTAACACGAGAGAAATGGTTAAGGACGCTGTCACATCTGCACCACAAAAAGTTGCTGCTAAGCAGGCAAGTAAGTCTCGACCTGGGGATCTTTTGGCAGTGGAAAAAGTTGCAAAGAAGAAAGACACAGGTGAGAATTAATGAAATAAATAGATTTTGCTGCTTTGGTAGGTCCACTTCAGACTGCTGTAACTTCTGTTCAACTGTGCCACAAGTGAACATGCTCTACAGTGATGCACCTTCTATCAAACCTATTAATTATGTGCTCAGCTCTCCATTAAGATCATTATGCATGTAATGGTACTGGAGATCACTTTACAAACTTAGTGGTTAATGAAAGTGAAACATATCAATGTGGTTAGTAATTCAATGCCTTGTTTGACTGCATATTAATGTATCCAAGGTGATACACTATTTCTAAATCACTACAGTAATTTGTTAGGAAACCAGTTACCTACTTCTCTGGGTTGTAAATATGTGGGAAGGAAACAAAATCTGATTGTGAATGGTAATCATAGAAATCTGTGTTCTGTTAGGAAATATGAAGATCGTTTGTGGATTTTAGCCTAAGCTATATCTTATCTGCTGACACACTGTGCTAATGAATGTTGTGTTCTATCTCTGACTAATAGTGATATGTAAGGAGGAAAACCTATGAAGTTATAGGCACATGCACAAAATCATGTTTTAAATTTCGGTGCTTAAACACTCATTTTGCCCAAGATATGTAGGGCTTGAATTTCGTCTGAGTCCTGGTAACCTGGCCAGGGAACTAGACTCCTCCCTTGGCCTCTGAATTGAGACACAAAACGTTGAACAGAAAACAAATTAGGTGTACCTGGGCCTAGCTGACACCAATATAAAATATTACACACAAAAGGAAACATATATGGTGTGGGATTTCCATCCAAAGTATGACTTCAGGGGCACAAGTAAGGCTCTTCACTGGTATGTTACATATTGGATGTGGGCAAGCATTTTCTTACTAGATACAGAAGAAACATAAGAAAGTGGGTTGGGATGAAGTGAATGATTTCTGTATTGTTTAAAAAAAAATCTAAGAAGGAGGATTATGCCACGTGTTTTGCAATGTAAGTTCCAGTAAAAGACATGTTCCATTTCTGGTCATACTGCAGTGCTTATGATCCCTCTGCCTTCCATTAAGGTAAGACCAAATGATGGGTGCAATGATAAAATTTGCACAGTGTATAAATTTAAAAGAAAAAAGAAACAGAGCCAATTCTTGGGAGGAAAGAATGTGAGACTTTTTTTTAAAAAAAAAGGAAACTACAATGAATATTGTATTGTGAAAAGGAGTTTGCTTTCTTCAAAAGAAAACAAATCATTGCATCTCCAATTTTTTTGCTTTTCCTGCAATGTTAGTTTTAGTTCCTCATTTTTCACATGTAAAGTGAGTCCTGATCACTTGCATCAATTGCTGCAATTGCAACACATTCTTTTGCTATGTATTGGCCTGCTTTTCAAAAACAGGGGATCCTGAAAACTAATTCCTATGCAGTTTGGACATTGCATTTGGTTTGTGGAAGCTTTTATCCTGCATTTCTTATTGCAGTTCCAGAAACTTCCCTTGAGCACATAAATCTTGTCCTAATTAAGGAAACACAGGGCAGGAGCTGCCTGAATACGGTAAGTGAAAGCGAGCCTGAACTCTTGCCTCCTACTGACGTGTTGCTCACATGGAAACAGCTGCTCCATCTCCACCTTACGACATCGTGGTGCTCGAGAGTGTTCGTGACTCCATGGTGCTGGGATGGAAACAACCTGAGGCCATTGGTGGAACTGAAATTACCGGCTACTACGTGAATTATAGGGAAGTGGTCGATGGAGTTCCTGGGAAATGGAAGGAGGCCAACATTAAGGCTGTTACTGAGAGGGCATACAGGGTAAGAGGTTAACTGCAGTTATTGCTGGGGGAGCAGGCAGTGTTTTCAAATCAGTTCTTGACCCAATTTAGAGACAGTGCTAGCTACAACCTCGTTGATCTGCTTTAGAAATGAACAGCAATGCCAGGACTGAGTTTCACTCCACTGTGAGGACAACTCTTGCCTTAAGTGAACTTGCTCCATACCGTGAGACAGACTAAGATTGTTGAGCAATACCTTGTTTCCTCCCTGGCTACCAAAGTGTCTATCATAGGAAGAAGGGTTTGCAATTTGAGTGTGCTAAGATCACTCGTGTGCTCCATTACTGAGCAGAGGGAAAGCCAAGATAATTATCATGCTAAGGTGTCAATAATACTTCCATCTTCAGGCACACTTAAAAGCATGCTCATGTTTTTGACAACAGTCATTGTGACTTTCTTCTGAAGTCCTAATCCAAAGTTAATAAGTACCATCTTATTGATCCTGCAGATCCAAAACCTGAAGGAAAACATGGTGTACCAGTTCCAGGTGGCTGCTGCTAACCTGGCAGGGGTTGGGACACCCTCTAAACCCAGCAAGCCCTTCAAATGTGAAGAGTGGACCATTGCTGTGCCTGGTAGGATCCTGAGCGGGACACAGCCCAGTGGTGCTCTGGGACTGATTATCTAATGCAGACACTTTGCAGGGGAGTCAATTGGACACAGAAGTTCATGGCCAGGCTTGACTCATCAGCACTTTGATTTAGTACCATTACAGTGATGCCTTACATAATCCCTATTTAATTAGTAGCATTTTACAAGCAGCTTCTTTAGTTTCCTTTATCTTTCCTTCTTTGTTCCTCTACTGTGTCTGGCACTTTGCTTTCTAGTTTAAGTACTAGACGTAAATACCTGTCTAAGGTACAAGGCAGAAAAGAATGGGGTCTTATAACCCTCATCTAAATGTATCACTACAAGGCCAGGTCCCTGACCTTTTAGCATCTATTGAAATTAATGAAAACAACCTCCACTGACTTCAGTGAACTTTAGACCAGTCCTTGAAGCAGCACATTAGCTTAATAATTAACTTTTTTCCCAGAGTTTGGGGATTATTTGTCCATTTTGTTAGCTCATGAATATTTGATCAAGATACCAATCTCAACCAATTAGATTGTGTTTTGGGTTAGTCTTTTTAATTGGCATGGGTTGTATTTACATTGAGTCTAGGTATGATACAGAGGAGCTAAATGTTGTATAAGTTCTGTGTACAGTTCTGGGTTCTGTCTGGTTTTGGTTCTGTAGTCTTATGCATTGGTCCTTTTGGGATTTATATTGACACCACAACCACAACTTTTACATTTCAGGGCCGCCCCATGATGTCAAATGCACAGAAGTTAGGAAGGACTCTCTGGTTTTACTGTGGAAGGAACCAGTTTATTCTGGTCGTAGTCCCGTAGTTGGTTATTATGTTGATATGAAGGAAACTGAAGCAAAGGAGGAACACTGGAGAAGTGTCAATGAGAAGCCCCTTCAAAAGAAATTCTTGAAGGTAAATAGCTGAAGATTCAAATACTGGCATAGCAGCATAACCTTGGGGAAGTCAGTTTTGACAGCATGATCCTGCGCTGATCATGGCTTCACTTAAAGAAATATTCTGTCGGCCATATGATACAGAATTGTGTGGAATGACTTTGAAATAAGTGATCAGCAGTATTGCAGTTCTAGAGATAAGTCTGAAGTAGGTTTGCTATTTTTACACTTTTCAGAATATTTGAAAGAAAAGTAATTTTAAAGTGTGATCCTTTCATATATGTTTTATAGGAGTATCCCCAGGTGATACAATGTCAGTATAATTCCTCAAGTCACTGCAATTAAATCTGTACTATTAAATTCCCTCTTGCTTCTAAATAGGTGTGGCTGGCACTTATTACCCCGATAATTTAATTTTTTAAAGCCAGCATTTATCTGCAGTAAAAAACTATGATGTTTCAGAGGTCAATGTACATGAGTTAAAAACATCCTGTTCCAAAACCAGTGCTTCTTTTGCTAAGAAATCAATGACAGCAATGACGCTGCCTGAACATTAACTATACACACAAGGAAGAAGCAAGTCACACAGATTGGTCATGTCACTCTGGAATTGAATTTAAAAAAAAAAGAGAATTGGAAAAGAAACAAAACAAGAAAGGAAATAGAATTGTCAAATACCCAGACTGATCTTAGTAAGTGTGAAATTAAAATCAGTGTTTTGTAACACACCACTGTATATATTTGGTTCCTCCAGATTGGTGGCCTGACACAAGGTGTGAGCTACGTGTTTCGTGTGCGGGCAACAAACCAGGCTGGCGTCGGGAAACCATCGGATGTGACAGACGCGGTCATAGCTGAAACACGACCAGGTTCGTTAGAGAGACTTCCTCTTTGTGTCATATTTACACAGGTTCCTGTTTGTGCAATGTGTTTACCTGCAGGCTACATGCCAAGAATCCAATCCTTCTCAAGTCAAGCTTTTTTATGAAGCAAGATATGAGGGCCATATCTTAAGTTCATTGTCTGGTATATTTTAAGGTCAGGGCAGATTTTCTTATCGTAACTACAGGTTCAGGGATATAAAGATACAATAAAGTTGTAAGATTTGCATGCCTCTACAGGTAGGTGCATAAAGAGAGGACCGAATAAGATCAGCTCAACAAAACAATATTACAGAGGTAAACTTTGCCTTTCCTGTATTAAACCAGTTGTTTATGGTTTATCATTATTCTCCTTTTCTTGTGTAGTGTGCCTCAGGAAAGGATAAAAGAAACTACATTTTCTCTCTTGGTCTTTAAAATAAAGGCTTTAAAAGCACAGTGAAGTCACTTTGAAGACCACTTCCAGTAGTGCAATTCTTTGTTGGAGTCGTCCTTGAAGGCTGGCTCCAGTGTGTCTATAAGATCAGCAAGAAACACAGGAACCAGTGCAAAGGCAGCATCTCCATAACTGGAACTTGAGGAACCCCTTAGAGTTTGTTTAGTTGTACAAGTAACAGAGGTGACTGGTTAGAGACAACACTTTGTCACCAAGCCCCCAACAGAAAACCCAAGAATGGACTTGTGGCTTCCTCATCTATGGACTATTTTAGAAGTGCAGGGTCCTACAAGGTGCAAAAATGAAATCCCAGATATTTTAAACAAATCTAGTGTAAGGTTAGTATGATGTAAGAAGGTACAGGGGTACAACTCAACCTGGATCCATCATACACCCTCTTCTCCTCTGACAATTCCCTTGCTACACCTGCAGACTTCATTTCCCTTCATTTCCCTTCATTTCCCAGTTTCTGACCCCTAGGTTAATTTTTACATCCTCTTGTTCAGCTATCATAGATGCCCAATCCTCATGGCCAGGGCAGCAAAAATTCTAACAAGTATTGAGTTAGACCTCAGTGAGGCTGTAAGTCAAGAAAGCCTGAAAAAGGAGATCTGAAGCTGGGGGTGTAAAAGAACTGGAAAACTCAAAGTAGCGAGACTGGGGTGACTGCTATTGAGCTGGGATGGGAAAAAGAGACTGGAAGGAATAGATGGTCAGTTGAAAGCATGTAAAATTGGGACACAAGGACAAGAAAAAGGTAAGTAATTGTGTGAATAAAAAGGGTTTGAAACAGTATCTTTGAAAAATATAGGAAATGTAATTTCAAATCTATAAGCTGCTGAAGCACCAGGGCTTTTTCTATCACCTGCAAGTGGAGTAAGGCAAACTTTAAAAATTTGTTCCTGAAAACAGCTATACACAGCAGCCACTTCTAATAAGAGAATTAGGCCACTATTAATACTAAACTTTTGGCTTTGCTGATCTGTTTTCATTGAAGGCTAATATCTGTGTGTCATACTTCTGATAAAACGTTGTGATGATAACACTCTTCAAGTGTCCTAAATAAAGGATTGACCATGTTACTACAATTGAGAAAAAATACAAATAAACTCTTGTGAAGATGACCAACATGGCCAAAAAAAATTGTACACTGTTTTCAGTGTTCACTCAAAAGAGGTGAACGTTTGGTTTACAGACCTCGCCGTTAGAGAAGGAGGGTTCATAAGTATGATGTCTGAGAGATCACCAGAAAGTGAGGATTTAGCCCAGTGAACACTCAGGGAAACTGAAAACTACTTACATGCACAAATCTACTTGACCCATATTTTGAGCTGAGATCTTCTGATACAGAATCCACCAAACTAAGCTTCTTAAAGGTATTAAGAAAACACAAAAACTTATTTAAAACAATTATTTCATAAAACAGCCTCTTGAGCAGGCTTCCACCTTTCTCACTCTAACCACAAAAATGTCAAGAACAACCACACAATTTTTTAAAAATTACCACAAATATTTTGGTGCTGCCCAGTGAATCATGCCTCTATTACCATCTTGGATGGAGACAAAATATTGTCAGGTCTCTCTAGAAAGTTCCTGCTGGAATGCTGCTTTTGGTGCATGTGTAAAATTGCAAGACAATAGAGATTTCTAATCAAAGAATGCTAGCAAACAATATCCTGAATGAAAATACCTGCTTTCATACAAAGGGTGCCGGTCGTCTTTATCCAAAGAAATGTGTAAATACAACGATTCAATACTTTGCATTCACTTTCTTTTCATTGAAAACCATGTTTAATTTGTACAGTTACCTTCTAAAATTAAATTAAGAATCTCAACCATGTAAACAAATACCAATCCAGACTACTTTTGACCTGTAATTTTGGCTTTTGACAAAAGCACTTCAGCATATCTGGATCTCACAGGAAAAAAGAAAAATCTAAGAGCAGACTGCAACCCTTTAACATTGCTGCCATTAGTCCTTGTTTATCTCGATACAAAGCAAAATTAAGATTATGAGCCTGCATCAGCCACTTGAGAAGGGCCTGAACCTCAGAAATTGAGGAAAATTTTCTGACTGGCTGTATTCAAAATGATGGCATTACCTCTAGTGTGTGGAAGATGTCTGCTTTATGTTCTGTTATTTCTTTCCTTTCAATGCTATAAAATGCTCAGATAAATGGAGATGTGATATGACATGTAAGTATTTTATTTCCTACTGTGACTCTAAGAAAAGATCTGGATGATATCTTGAAACCACCAAGCTATCTAGAGGAGGGAAATCAAGACTGGTAGTACTTTGGCAGCTTCTTTGGCTTCACTTTGCAGGATAGATGGAGTGAGGTCTTCAAATGTGGTCAGTCATTTAGACAATTTTTTTTTTACTCATATAAATATTAGAGGTAAATTCCATCATCACTTCTGGAAAGAAATGCTATGCATTGTTACCATGATAAGAATGCTTTAAAACAAATGTAAAAGATTTTATTGTTCAAATTAACCTTATGGCTGTAATTCTTTCCATGTCATATAAAGTGCCATCAAAAGATTCATGGGCTAATAACCTAGAGGAAACTGAACACTAATGAAATTTCAAGTGATGAATTTTGCATATAATAAATCAAATAATAACAAAAAATTGCAAATATACTGTTGCATAGTAAAACATTTGTGGGTCTCAGACTTCATTTATCACATACTGGTACTTAACGTGCTTCACTACTGCAAGGGCTGCTACATGACAGTACCAAAATGGGAATATTAATCTCATCTTTCATTAAACGCTTATGGCAAAGTGTGAAGACTAAGAAAGCTGTGTGTGCACAGATTGTCATGACAGGAGCTGCTCGCAGTGCTGGGAAAGGCGTGTGTAGTTTTAGGATGATGAAACACAGAAATCTCCTACTATGCTTGAGGGTCACTAAGAATTATGCTGAAAATAAAGCATTCAATCTCAGTGTCAGGAATAAGGCTCTTGTCTTTAAAGGACAATACTTTGTGGAGAAAGTGTGTCATTAGTATTCTGGGCAGCCCAGAATTGTCTTAGCCCAAGTAATAGGACATGAGTGCCCTATTCAGATGTGAGATCCAGCTCAGAGCTATTCAGAAAAGAAGGCTGGATGTTCTCCAGCCCCTCTCAGTGCACATGCTCTCCCTGACATTCTCAGACAAGTTGTTGAAATGAACATTAATGCCACAGATGACAAGCTCACTGGGTTGCCCAAATCCCAGATGAAATTCCTTCAGCTCCACTGGGGTGTGAGGGAGCAGAATATAGAGGCGCCTTCAGGTTGCTAACCCAGGATCCACCCCCAAGGCCTTTTAAAGGACAAACTGGGTCACTCTATCCAGCTCAACGACTGAAGGCACTGGCAAGACTGGGTGGGTGACTTAAGCAGCTAATTGCAAATATTCACTCCCTTTGTGGGCCCAGGATTAATGGTGCAGATGGCAGCAGGGCTGGATGCCAAGCACAGCAATTAAACCAACCTCCCTGAGTGAAGCCAGTGTCACCAAAAATGTACCTCAGTCACAAATGTGTGCTGCTGGGGCAACTTGACTGCTTCCTCTTCTTTGCCTCTTCAAATGCTCACATTTGCATGTTATTCCCGGTATAGCACTTACCCTATTAGAGAATAGGAAATCCATGCTGTATAATGACTAACTCCTCCTT
Source organism: Irena cyanogastra (assembly GCA_013397155.1). Classification (NCBI taxonomy): domain Eukaryota; kingdom Metazoa; phylum Chordata; class Aves; order Passeriformes; family Irenidae; genus Irena; species Irena cyanogastra. Next base: position 30,378 of record VWZV01008967.1, on the reverse strand, counting down.
ACCATGGAAAATATTGCTATTTAATAGTTCAGACATTCAGTGGATTTAGAGTGTTGCTTTTTTTGCCCCCTTCAGGCTTTTTCATAGCAAATACTGCAACTCTCATGTATGCTTAGATTCACACAAGTAAATCAGTTGATTTATGATGTGTTTTAACTTGTGGATTAGAAAAAGCACTGTTCTTGTAAATCAAAGACCAGGGATATCGATGAGTGCAGCAATTTATGTTCCAGCTGAGAAAATGGCAAGGATCTGCTTAATCTACTCTCTGAATGGTATCTATAGAAATTTGTTTGCTGACTTCTCTGAGAAACTGAAATTGCCTTGTTCTGCTCTTTAAGGAACCAAAGAAGTGGTGGTTGATGTAGATGACAATGGAGTAATTTCCTTGAACTTCGAATGTGATAAGATGTCTCCAGACTCTAAGTTCATTTGGTCCAAGAATTATGAACCAATTGAGGATGACCCTCGACTGAACATCGATACCAAAGGCGGAAAGTAAGACCCTCAGGGGTAGCAATAGTCTTGTATTTGAGAGGTCTAGACTGTCACAGAAATCCATCCTTTTAATGTATGATCTCAGGAAGAGTTAAAACTGCCTCTGTAGCTTGATGGTTACTTCCTGAGAATGCTGTTCTCCAGTAAATCCATACCCAGACCATTTGGAAATTGCAGCTTGCACAGAATGAGTCAGACCTCCTCTGTAGGCACTTTAGTGATATTTAGGCACTGGGAGAGAAAATCTGTGCCCTGTCACCTTATAACCTGTCAATGAAGGCAGATGATGATGGTGAGGATGATGATAATAATTACTATTATTCCTATTATTTTAAATCTCCAAATAATAAAATTATCTGGCTTCTTAAATAACGCTTTTTCCCTGTAACACAGCTGTAATCTTTGGAACTGCTGCAGTAAGAAAGGCTTTCTTGTGACAGCATCACCATGGCCTGATTTAGTAACTTATATAACGCCTCCAAACCTGCTCTGTTCATTCAGGCTTTTCCCAGAGGAAGACAAGGTGAACGCACAGGTTCAGCCCATGAAGGGCCTATGTGCTGTCCTAGTGATAGAAGCCATATTGAAAGAAGCAGTGGCCCACCACAGTCATATGTGCTGCCATATAGAATCTGAGTCAACCTGTATCTACAGTATCCTTCCAGGGTCATCAAAGCCTTGACAACATGCCTTTTTTCTTTTGGGGCCATCACCATTTGTACCACACATGGTAGGACTTACTCTGATTTGTAGTTGACAGAGCCAAACATTTGTCTGTTCAGTCAGAGCAAAAGCTAACACAAGGCTCTTCATATTTGGTAATGTAGACAGAAAGAAGGGGTTTGGTTCAGGTGGATTTCAACTTTTCATCGTAATGGTTTTTTTCCACTTATAGGTCAAAACTTGCCTTTAAGGATCTTGGAGAAGATGATTTGGGAATTTACTCTTGTATTGTTACAGACACTGATGGAGTTTCATCAAGCTACACAATTGATGAGGAAGGTAGACACAATGCCTACTAAGCATGCCTAGTTTGCTTTCACATCTGTTTTCCCCTGCTGCTGTGTCTCTCAGATCCAAAAGGCATGCACACACCTCGTATTACTTCTTTTATGTCTTTTGCAGAAATGAAACGCCTGCTTGCTCTGAGCCACGAACGCCAATTCCCAAGTAAGTGAACCAATCCTGTCTGTAGGAGAGAGCTTTGCATGCAGTGGGGTATCACAAGCCTGATCTAGTTGAAGATGTCCCTGCTCATAGCAGGGGGCTTGGACTAGATGACCTTTGAAGGTCCCTTCCAACCCAAACCATTCTATGCATCTATGGTCACAAAGCTCCTGCCACCATCAGGTAAGGAGGTCACTATAGTAATTTCAAGTGAAAGTGGGTTTGGATTGAAAAATTTAAGATTCTTTTTTTCTCTCCTTCTTTCAGTACATTCGTATATTACTGATATTCTTCCCAAACTATTGAAGGCTACTGGTCTATGTAATGTCTGTATAACAGCTGGAAAATAAGTATAATCTTGGCTTTGCTTCTTCTGCAGAACAGGCTTTAATACTTACTCTGCATGCTTGACCTGATTTGAAAACCAGAATTTGAAAGAGTCTCTATTTTTACTCCAACAGAAGTTAACATAAGTTAAATTTAAGGTTAACAAATTTGGTAAGTGTAGTAAATTCAGCTGTAATGATCTATATATATATACAGAATTTTCCTGCTGAAATTCATTCTCTCCTTCTTTCCTGGAACATTTGACAAAATTTGAGCACGCTTTCTGCTCTTGGGATGGTATTTTTGTCAATTTGACAGATATTTATGATACCCTGGTGGTAGCATGATTTGGTTATTTTTATTGGAATATTACTTGAACAAATGGGGGAAAATAATATTGGATTACATAATTAATCTTAATGCACACAACAAGATGGGACCTATACCTGGTCTCATCTTCTCCCACATCTTTTTCATTCCAGGCACTTAAACTCTTGCCTGCATTTTAAAATCTTCAGCTTAGTGCATGCACTGCTGGCACCTCTTCCAACTCAGCCCACATCACACCTCTCAGCCCAGCCAATCCTTGGCTACAGAAATGGCCTATCTTTTTGCCTACATCACCTCTCTCATTTCATTCTCCATCTTTTTCTCACTGGCTCCACTCTTCTCAACACACTGTATCACCCTTTGATAGCTTAATGACAGCCCAGACAAACCCTTGTTTAATCCTGCTCCTCTCAATTATCTTCTCCTAATTATATTTTCACACTAAAAGTCGGTCATCACTAAACCTGGCTGCTGTCACATGACCTTACTTGCCCTGGCCCTTCCCTTCTTGAAGACTCTTCCATGCTTTGTGTTCACTACCAATGTCACAAAATAAGCTCCTCAGGACACAGATCATATCAGCTTTTTTTGCACTGTATTAGGTAACAGCACAGACATAGCTGTGCATGAGCTTCCAGAAGGCACAGGCAGAAAAGGGAGAACACTGCAGAAAGGATCCTTAAGGAGGAAACTGTCTTACATGCTTTGGCCACTCTGGGCCCCTGTGTACACTTCAAGAAAAATATCTATTACAACTAAGGGTTGAGATTTAGCTGTTTATACTTCTGAGCAGCAATTAATGCAACTTCTGCTTAGAAACACATGCAGCCAGTAGCTCCACGGGAAAATGGATTGCTTGAATAACAGCCTTGTAGAACACAGCTACGTAAGGGTACAACAGGGTGTTGGTATGAGGTAAAAAGAAACTCTTCCAACTCCTCAATTTAGCAACTGCCCGAGGACTGCCTGTCAAGTGGCGCCAGTAATTTCTGATGCTATACAAATAGGATGTAAAAACACTGGAAAATGCCTAAAATAGCTATCGGTGCTTATGGAAATATTTTAAATAAGACTTCTGCTCATGGCAGACTGCAAGGCAAATTTGTCCAGTTCCTTTAGGCTGAGAAGTGATCAGACTTTTCTCCAAAAAAGAATCCTTTTGCATCCTTTCAGCCATTTATTTAACAGCTGCTGAGATACTTTTCTCTCTTCCATGTTAGACTAAGATATTCTTAGTTAATAACAGGCAAGCCAAGTGGGGGTTTAAAATTTCTGTAGAGCTGACAGTGAGACAAAAGCAGTGCAGCCTGATGTCTATTCACACTCCCACTTGCTTCCCGTAGCATTTCAGTCGCTTTGTTTTAAGAAATTATGCAAGCCCTGAGATTTCTTCTGTTTCTTACACACACAGTGATGTGCAAGGTGAGGAAGGCTCACATGGACCATTTGCACAGCAGGGACACACTTCCACGGGGTTGTCTTTGCCCCACTCCCTCACGGCAATGCTGCCTTTCCAGGCTCCAGGCTTTTCCCTCTCTGGTTAAGCATGTGCCTTTTCCATAATTCTCTTTGCTTGCCTGTGACTGTTGCCTCACCTCCCAGGAGCTTTGTTTCTATCAGAGGCAGACCCTGTGCCTCTCGGGCACTAAGAGCACACGTGGGTGTGGGGTGTGGGAGGAAGAAGGAGTGAGTGTGGCAAAAGAAGAGCTGAGGGGTTCTCACCCCCTGTTTGGCAGTGGGGTGGGATGGCAGCTGTGCTCCAGAAGGGACTGCAGTCATTTAGAACGGTGCAAAGAGCAGGATGAGAGAAATCGGACACTGCTTTGGTCCCAGTCCTCTCCTGCTGCAGCTGAGCCTCTGCAAACCCTGAGCTAAAGAAACCAGCCTGCCCTGGGAGGTGTGTCCTTACGCTGCCACTGTACCATCATGTGTTTTGCAACGTGTTTGTGCACTGTCCTCCGCTGTTCCGTGCTACACCCCAGGAACACAGACTTTACACTGCTGAGAAAGTAGAGCCTGGGGGAGAGTTCACACACAGCAGCACACGCAATGCTGAGTATGATTTTTACTGAGAATCTGCACATCCACTAAGACAGATAACATGACAAAAGTCAGTGAGATGAGCAATATGCCCCGGTGTCACAGTCTAACTACTCGTGTTAGTGTTGCTGATTATGGTGTCTTAAAGAAAAGTTAAAGTGAAAGAAAGCTGAGGACTAACAGGAACTAACTAATTAAAAAAGAGTTACTTATGGTATAGTACACAATTTTTACTTTTTTTTTCCCTCATTGACACACTGAATTGGTTTATATGTGGGGGGTTTGGTTATTTATAGGAAAACAAAATGTGCTGTGGAGACTGAGGATGTGTTGGGATATTTGGTGAATTCTGGAGATGGAGGTTCCACTCAGCAGAACATTAGAGTGTTTTCAAAAATCTCCCAACCTACACATCAGCAGCTGACTTTCTGATCTGGCATTGTGCTTTCTTTTGTTTTTTTCCCCTCTGAGTCAGTTCACTGTCTTACAGTAATATTATTAGACAACTCATTAAACATGGGTCTGCAGCATACAGACTCACGTAGTGCTGCACAGATACTTGCAGTTTGCCTTTGAAATAGCCTTGTTTTAGAATGCAGCATAACTCAAATCTTGAACACTTTTAGTTTGGCCAGACCTTGTGATTGAAGGATCAAAAGATTAAATCTCATCTGCCATTCTACGTATATGTGGGTGAAGAGCTGTTAGGAGCTAGTTACCTAGCATATAGCATTCAATTATGGAAGGATTAAGTGGCTTTCTGGTTGTAGCAGACAATAGCTGTTGGGACATAGGCAAAACAGGCATCATTGCTTTCTTTCTTCTTTGTAGCTGTCCCACTTATCTCTGAGTTGGCAGTGGAAATCTTGGAAAAAGGAGAAGTGAGATTCTGGCTGCAAGCTGAAAAACTCTCTGGCAATGCAAAGGCAAATTTTGTATTTAATGATAAGGAGATTTTCAATGGAGAGGTAAGGCTTTTCACTGCTTACATGTGTTTGCATTTTCATGAGTATTCATGAGGATTAGTCTCTCTATCTTCAGTATACTTCCAACTAGTGTTCCACTCTGATGCATTTTCATAAGAAATAGCACATGTCATAGAAAGCATGATTAGAAAGATTTTATCTGTAGTTCTGAGCTCCAGATTATTTCTACTGGATGCATCTTACAAAGGGAAGTTATATGCCTTCCTGCCACTTTTGTGAATACCACGTGTTCTATTAACTGTGGTCCTCAAGGAATCACTGCAATTGCCCAGACTCCTCCCACCTCCTTCATCTATAGCCCTAGAATACCCTTGTTCTTACCTCTCTTTGTGGTTTGAAGGAATTGATTACACCACAGAAAAATTCCCAAGTGGTTGCTTCCAGCTGCAGAACTTGTTACTCCCAAAGACGGGACATGGCATGATTTTGTTGCAACACTGATACCAGATAGAAGGCAGAGATGGGGCATTCTAGACACAACCTTGTATGGTGTAATCACCCTCAAAGAAAGCATTATTCTGAAGAGATGCAAATCCAAATCTTTCTAATGAAGAAGAACACAGTACTCACTGTGCAACAGGCATGACATGTGCTTGTACTGCATCAGTAAATAAACAGATTTATTTATTTGGTTGCACATTTGGAGCTGGAGCTAGAGATAGTGAGTCTAGAATAGGATAGGGATCTGGACAAATGGGAACCTGAAGAAGCAGGATCCAAATAAAGAAAACAAAATTTCTCCTAAAGAGACCGTTATAACACTTCACAAACATTTTCTGTCTCTGACATGTATTAATTGTTGCTTTACTTTCCACTCCTGCAGAAATATAAAATGAAGGTGGACCGGAACACTGGCCTTGTTGAAATGATTATGGATAAACTTGAGGAAAAGGATGAAGGCACTTACACGTTCCAGCTGCAGGATGGAAAAGCAACCAATCAATCCAGTCTTGTCCTCATTGGTGATGGTAGGCTAATCTGTATTATGCAGTGGGCTGGCTTTTCACTGTTTTCAACACCAATAGACGTTCCAGGTTTTTTTTTATGTCACAGTTTTGCCTGCCTCTGGCAGGACAGGGCATATGTGTGAACTGAAATTTTTGAAGTAATGGGAGAAAAGGGAATTGTTACAGAAATGTAAAATACTGCAGCATGTCGTGGTTTGCTTTCCTATGGGTGGAATGAAAATTTTCCATATAAAAATCCCATTCATCTGGGAACAAATAGCTGCACCTGTTAGAGCTCAAGCAGCTGCTGATTCTGCTGCCTCTCATTTGCCTTCCTACCAGGAGCTGTATGGTTAGGGATTGCACATCATCAGACAGGACACATAAAACTCCTGATGACTGCAAGCAGCTAGGGAAGTTGAGTTAGCCATAATCAGCTTCTGGCACTCTGGAATGTCCAGTGAAAACCTTGTCCAGCTTCTCACTGACATCCAAGGGACAGAGTTAGACCGAACTGTTACAGTGACATTCAGCATTGATCAAACGGCACATGAAGTCTAACCTTATATTTCTTACTGGTTTTAATTCCTAGTATTCAAGAAGCTACGGGATGAAGCAGATTTCCAGAGAAAAGAGTGGCACAGGAAACAAGGTGATAATATGAATACTTATAAGCATCACATATGTGTTAGTCTACTAAGAGTTTGTTTATAGTTGTATATGTTAATTTGAAATACATGGGTTTTGTTGTGTTATGTGGTTACTTCTGAAGCAGAAATAGGAAAAATAATACCACATTAAAATATAACAGTATTCTTGTCAAGTAAAACACATCTGTCTTTAATTTTGCATCATGAATATCATTGATGTGACCTGTAATTTCAAACAGGTCCTCATTTCGTGGATAAACTGGGATGGGAAGTTACTGATGAGTGCAACGTGATGTTGAAATGTAAGGTAAGGGGCAAGGAGAACCCTGAGTTACAATATTCAGAGTGCACCACACTGGCCTACCACTACCTAGACGGCTGGGAAGGGACTAAGGACATGCCCTTCGCTTTTGTACTCCCAGCTGCATGTTGGACTGTGACAGAGCCTCTGAAGGTTAATCCTGCTGAGGCAACAGCTCATTGCATGTTGGAAAATAGCTTGAATTTCTTTCTTCAGGTCTATCAGCCACCCACTCAGAGAAAGGCACCTGAAAAGGAATGACAAGTCTTTGTAAATCCAGGGACTAATTAATTTTTGGCCTGTTTATGCATGTAGAAATTCCCTGGGCAGGATCAACTCACTCCCTGGTCTCCTTTTCTCTCTGTTTGCACCCCTGTTGTTTTCCCTCTTGCCTCCCACATTTTAAAATGGAGGCCTGCAGTAATTTACTGCAATCGGCTTGTAAAGCTTGCTGCTCTTCTGTGAGAGACCTGAGCACGCAAACCCATGGAACAAGCTAACCCAAGCTACAACACCGAGCTCCCCTGCTCAGATGAAGTGAATAATTGCAATGTGGTTTTCATCCATTTTAGGTGGCTAATATTAAGAAAGAAACACACATTGTGTGGTACAAAGATGACAGGGAGATAATGGTAGATGAAGAACATGACTTTAAGGATGGTGTGTGTACTCTGCTGATATCAGAGGTGAGTGACTGTCTTCATTAGCCCTCAGCTGAAATTAGTGTTCAGATGAATTATATGATCTAATCTGGTACTCCAGCAGAACAATTGAAAAAGGAAGTGGGTTTTAAAAATGGAAAAGCTCACAAGGCGTCTGTGTTTTTGCTAAAGCAAATGTCTGTCTGTAACTGCTTGCTCAGATTTTCAGGAAATGATGACAGAAGAGATAATAAGCTTGTCACTTCCTTTGCATGTCAATTTAGCAACAGATTGAGACCACATTTCCATTCTGAATAGCATTTGGAAAGTGCTTGTCACTCAGGCTTTCAGAGTCACCAGAGGGATCTGGTTCATACCCAGCCTTGCAGCAGATTTGGGGTAGGACAAGGTCCTGCATACCAGGACCTCCTGCCAAAGCCCATCCCACCACTCCAGCCAGGAGCAGGGCAGCTGGGGGGCACAGGGACAGCTTCAGGCATCAGTCACCTGCGTGGGGACAGGGACGGGATATCAACTGGGTTCACAATTCAAATCTAGATTGTTCTGAAAACTGGTTTTATTGTTACAATATTGCAGTTTTCTAAGAAAGATGCTGGCACATATGAAGTCATACTGAAGGACGACAGAGGAAAGGACACCAGTGAGCTAAAGCTGAAGGACACAGGTCAGAGTCTGGCTGTGGCCAGCCACACCAGCAGATACCCTGTCTGAAGTGGGTTCAGGGTAATACAGGCATCTGCACATGTTGCCTTCCTGTGGCTTTGTTCCTCATACATACAAGATCATCTGATTAGAAAAACTGAGATTTTTCAGTTCAAATAACATTTGAATACAACTTATTGCATCTGGATTCTGTATAATTTTGAGAGCATACAGTGACTAAGCAAAATGATAACAGATTTCGTCAGGGGTCATCAATAACTCTACACGTATAGAAAAAAATTACAGAACTAGATAATTTAAAAATACTTTTATTATATTTTGTCAATTACTCAGAGGCCTTTCCACTTACTGTGATTACTATGTTCTTAACATTCCACTCCTATCCATTAGAATGTATACTGATAGGTTAGCATTCCAGCTGAATAGTGTCATTTACAAAAAAAAAAATAATATAACATCATCTTGTTCACCTGCAGCAGTATTCATCAAGGCTGCACTTAAATAAAGTCTGGAAACTGTAGAATTACAGGCTACATTTCTGCATTACTCAGATTTCTAATATGCTTGAAAAGGTAGCTTTTTCAAAGACTGGTTTTTCAAACCTTCTGGGGAAAATATTTCAGAGCCAGTACTTGTCCTACTGTTGACTGTGCTTGAACTGCAGACACAGAGTCTTAGTCTCTGGATTTTATTTCCACAGCTTTTGCAGATCTGATGAATGAAGTATGCAGAAGGATTGGTAAGCACTTAATTCTTTTTTCGAATGAATGATTCATTGTGGCACTCAATGAATGGCTGTATGGCTGCATAAAACCATGTGCTCTTCTTTCAGCTTTGTCTGCAACAGATCTGAAAATCCAGAGCACAGCTGAGGGTATCAGACTGTACTCCTATGTTACTTACTATGTAGAAGATTTGAGAGTGGGCTGGGTGCACAAGTAAGTACACAAGAGCTTTGCAAAACCAGTGCAATTTTGGTTTCATAGATCCAGAAAGAGCCTGGATGTGAGGCCCAGGTTTCCTCTCCTCTCTCATGAGTCCTTATCTCATATGAGTTTGTTTCAGTCAGTTACATTCATGGGAAATCAGTATGAGAGTCAGGTGTGGTGGTTCCAGGCCCTGCTGTTGTTTCTCTCATGAAAGACAGTCCCATGCCATAGGATGCCAGCAGGATCGTGCTGCTTCAGAGCACTTCCCACCTCCCCAGTGGGAGCTGCATCTTTCCCTGACTCAGTTTTAAGGAGTGATGCCAATATAACCTGAGACCGTCAGGCTTCTAAAGAGGCCAGCACCATGGGTTCAGAGACACCTGCCCTGGAGGTCTGCTTGTCTAGAAGCCACAATTCAGTGGAACTGGGACAAACAGGCATATCCACTTAATGCATGGCTTCATTTTTAGGAGGCAAAGCAAATTCCAGAACATGCCCAGGGCAGTAAAATCCAGACAACCCCTCCTGCAAGCACTACAAACGTAACCGAGACAGACAGAAGAACCGAGACTTTAAAAAAGAATTTGAATGCCCAGCTGCCCATAAAATTAATGGGAGTTGAAATCCAAATCTATGAGACAGCTTTGAGTTCTCAGCCAGCACAAACAGCTTGCTCTGGAAAACTCAGAGAAGTAAACAAGAGAAGTAAACAACTTAGATCACTTCAAATTCATTGTTACTATTCTTGCTTTTTCACCTTCTGTGGACATGGTAGTAGTTGGTCTGTATGATGGAATCTGAATTACTGATCTCTCAACAGAACTCATGTAAATGAGGCACAGAATGCCCAGGACGTGCTGTACCAGGCTTGCTGTAATTATTGACACTGATGTTAACCAGCACCCTGTGAGAAATTAAAGTGATTTGAGGCCTTCTTGTTTCTTGGCACCCGTTTTGACCTGGTATCATCCAAAATCCTAAGTATTTCAAATAAGTGGAAGAGAATATGAAGTATTCTATGTTTTTTCCCCACCTCTCTCTTTCTCTCTTTTCTCCGTTTCATTTTTAGAAATCTGTTTCATCTTCAAGCATGTCAATGTAATCTAGAAAAAAATTTTTTTTTCCCTCCAGTGCATTCGAAGTTATCAGTTTAAAGATAACAAGGAAATTAGTAGCTTATTTGACAAATATCTTTTGCCTCATCCAGGGAAATTAACTGCTTAGCTAGGAAGCTAAGAAATTGATTTTGGCGGGTAAGGGAAGGGGTGTTGGGTTTTTGGGTTTTTTGTTTTGTTTTCTGTTTCTTTATGGAAGAAGATATACTTATGTCAAAGTGTGTTTGAATTCCAAACATAGCGGAACATCAGAAATCATTCCAACTGGGCAAACACCATTTCTGACAAAAATGGGGTTTTTTTGTAGATACAGCCCCATATACTTTTGTTTTGCCCAAGCAGAAATAAACCTATGCTAAAAAGAGAACAGCAACATTTGTGGATGCCTGGGTTACCCTTCAGAGATCTGGCTTTTAGACTTGTACAGCTTTTCTATGGCTCAGGTTGTAGATTGAGATGCACAATTTTTCTGCAGGCTCTGAGGATAGCTGGACCTTGAACAGGGAAAGGCTGTCACACTGATTCTGCCCAGCTGGCTCACAACTCTAGCAAGGATTTGACTTCAAAGATTTCAGAATATGGTGGCATGCCATAGCATCTCGGAAATCATTTAGCAACTCCAGATGTGCTCAGTGGCTCAACATGAGCAAACCCTTTTTATACTCCAGTAAAATGAAAAGGTAACACTGTTTTGTGCTTTTCAGCGATACCCAGATTAAGTTCACAGACCGAATGAGGACCGGTGTCACTGGGGAGCAGATCTGGCTGCAGATCAATGAGCCAACTCCACAGGACAAAGGCAGATACACAATGGAGCTCTTTGATGGCAACACAACACACAAAAAGACAGTGGATCTTTCTGGACAAGGTAGGCCATTCCCCTCACTAACACCATCTCCATGTGGGCAGTGGGCTGTGGTGGCGTGGGAGCATCTACAGCAGGATCTTGCCACAGACCTGTCACCCTTTGGGGTCTGTGTGTGCACCCACCAGTCTGGCATTTTTTGTAGGGACTGTGTTGACAAGCCTGACAGAGTTAAGAAGCATTTTTGGATAACACTCTTGAGCACACAGTGTAACTCTTGGGGATGGTGCTGTGTGGGATCAGGAGTTGGACTTGATGATCCTTGTGGGTTCCTTCCAACTCAGCTTACTCTGTGATTCTAAGATTTGTTCTTCCCAACCCATGCCATTTGTTTTCCCCAACCTGTGCTCTCAAGTAATGAAATACAAACCGCTTTTTCCTATTCCAAATAAGCACTTACAGTCTGCCTGCTGAGATGCCAGCCCAGTTTCTGAGCTATTTTACAAAACCCCTTGTGTTGCTGGCATTGATTGGAAGTTCTAAATGTGAGTTGTAGCACTGAATGCCTTCTGTGTGTCTCTCTTCCAAGGAATATTTGAAGGAGGAAGTGAGGGACAAGTTTGTTCTGATACTTTACTACCAAATTTCTTTGATGGGTGTAATAAAACTCCATATTCTTCAGAGACACCAGGACCTCTCATCAGCATGAGGAAGGACTGTTAGGGGAAAAAATTGGATTGACTGTTGGAATCTTTTACTCTAAGAGACCTCTCAGATCCCAGAGAACAGATTAACTCCTTCCAAACTGCTCTTTCCATTCCCAGCTGTTCCCATCACTAAAGCTTCACTTTTTGTTTGCAAGCTCTGTGTAAAGGCAATAACATTTTAATCATCTCCATGATGTTCCTTCTGTACTCTATCTCCACTTTCTAGGAAAAGACATTTCTTCTTCCCTTTCAAAGCAGGAGAGGTTGACCTCCCCCATGATGGCAGCTTAGCCTGAATTTACCAAGGAGACAACAATTTGTTGTTCACTTTGCTCATAGCCATCAGTGTGATGCTTCAGGCAGATGTGAAAAATCCTTGGAAAACCATATCTCTTGTATTCCATAAACTGGTGGTCTCTGAAGTGGGTGTGTGGAAGATGACCCAGTGTGCCTCACTGGGACAGCAGGAAGAATATACGAGAACTTGACTTATATACATCTACATAATTTATAAATAAATAAACATATAGGGAGCGCATGCTCAAAGTAATTTTATATAGGGATGTATAACATAAAAAGTTTGGAAGGTGACTGCCATAATCTCTCATTTAGGTGATGTATTGTGCATTTCTTCCTCTCTTTTGTGAAATTACTTCAGCCTACTATTTTCTTGCCCTCTGTCTTAAAGCCTGATTTCTGGAAGAAAAAAGTGTGTTTATGCATTCATATGTATATATAATAGCTGCCATGTACCAGATGGCTTTTATCAGTTGAACCATTCAGCATTTTAGAGTTTGTACAATACACATGCATGCATTTTAAATTTTACATTTTTAATTTATTACATCTGCATTTTAAATTTAGTTATTAATTTTAAATTTAAACTTGTGTGGTGATGTATCTCTAAACCTACTTTTTTCCTCTTTACAAAGCCTTTGATGAAGCCTTTGCTGAGTTCCAGAGACTAAAGTAAGTATTATGCCATCTAAATACAGTAATGGCAGCCATAAAATAATAACAGTATTTGTTTGTTTTGTGCTGGAGATAACTTTATCTTATGAAACAAGTCCCAGTCATACAGAAGCCCGTAGGAGTTTTGCATGTGACTCCTTTGGTGCAACACTTATATAACAGTCAGGTAGCAAAGAAAAAGCTGTATTGCTAAGCAATGAGAGAGAGTTTCCTTAATGGATTAAAAGCAGTTAAAAAGATAATCTATTTTTCAATCACTCTAAGTAAACCTTAACTGAAATTGGACTTTCCCTTTGTTTCTTTCAACTCCAGGCAAGCTGCGATTGCAGAGAAAAGTAAGTAGGCCTTCTTTGACAGTGCTTGCAAGAAACTGTTTATGGAGCTTTTCTTCCTCTCCAGGAAGGTTGTGTGTTGGGAAAAAGAGGGCATGTAGGCATGTTTATATGCATGTGCTCATCCTAAAACAAGTTTGTCCTTACACCAAGGAGAAGTAAGTGACCCTTTGTTGATTTAACATTGGCGCACTTTGCAGCTGATCATATTAGTATTATGGGTTAGGTTGATTTTTCTCATGTAAGCTCCTGTTCTCGGTATCAATTAGCCTTCTCTAAAAATAAACTTTATTGCTGGGATCTCTCATGCATGTTATCTGCACAAAAGTCTCTTTGTTTTCAAAGATGGAGAAAACAATTTGGCTAGTTTTGAATGCTCTAAAATGTCAAATGGCTCTGCATTACTTACAGAAATGAGTAAGAAAGCAACAGTAGCTTTTGAATTGCTTAGAATCTCCTCACGCTTTTGCCAACAGACCAACTAAAACAGAAGTATGTATTAACTACTTAAGGAGCAAGTTATTAGACTTCAACTTGAATTATTAAACTCATTATCCTCCCTACCTACAGAAGAAGCCATGGAAAAATGAATTGTTCCACTGCAAATGACTTTCAGACCTAAATAAAAATGAGGGCAGAACTGGCATTTGAAAAGTTATTTGAGGAAAATTTGTAGAGAGATATGGAGCAGGGCTTGGATATGAACAGTAACCCCCACAAGTCCCAGCTGAGACAGAGCAAAGGGGTCAGTGGTTGCCCTGACCTTTAATTTCTGACCCTGGACTATCCATAAGGCACTGGCATGTTAACTGTCATAACACAGTCCTTTTCCTGGTCTCCTAAGGCTGTTATCTCTGTGCTCCAGAGCACATCTTTTACAGAACACACTAGAGGGGAACATTCTGTACAGTCATTTCCTTCCTCTGCCAGGCACCACCCAGACATGTAACGAACAAAATCCATATTCCAGGATAAGTGCACTAAAGCCTGCATGTGATTGGCTTATTTGTATTTGTCTAAGATTTCTATGGGACTCTTGAGCTTAAAACTAGATCAGTCAGGTATCAGTCTCATTTACACACAGATACACACAAGTAGTGGAGATTCATTGTTGCCACTGTTACTGTTGTCTTTGTATCTAGATTAAAAGCCAATCTCCAGCACTTTACCAGGTGTCATTCATTTCCCTTTGGACACCCAACGTTTTTAGTTTGCCACGGTAAAAAATTTGAGCACTAGATCTCAAAAATATAAATCTTTTTTGTGCGCTCAGAACTAAAACTGAATTGATATCAAATTCTGCAGGACACTGCAGAACGTGATTGACACCAACTATTAACACATATTTTGCTGTGAATTCAACATCTTTTGAAGTCCAAATGGTGTGCTAAAAATGCTGGATAGTTCTCTGCTAGCACAGATATCAGAGACAAGTTGTACATAAATAAGACAAAAGGAAAGAACTAGAAGAGAAACAGAATCCGGCACACAGTTGATTTTGAGACGCTAAAGAAAATTAATCTTCTTTATTTCCAGATCGTGCACGGGTACTTGGAGGTTTGCCCGATGTTGTCACCATCCAGGAGGGCAAGGTACAGTAAATTAACTGAAGCTTTACACAACATCCCAACAGCTTGAACTCCTTTCAATGATAGGAAAGCATTCACCTTATATTTTTTTTTTTTAAGATGCCATCTTTAAAATCTGCTACATTATTTATTCATCCCTTGCCTTCTGTACATAATTCAATGGACTTGCACAGATGGGTTTATGTATTCAGGGCAGTGTCTTTTTTCAAGAATTAGATAAAAGTGAGATGACAATGTGAGTTGGGACTAAAACTCCTTATATAACCAGCTCTTTAAAAATTCATGCACAGGTTTCACAGTTAAGATTTTTTTCTTGTAACAGAGCATCAGGAAAGTTTAACTCTTTTGTTCACATGGGAGCCAGTCATTGTATGCCTTCTGCAGTTAACTTCTTTGCAATGTGGTATTGTAATCACACCTGTAGAGGCTGGTTTTTAAATGGTGTAAAAGTAGTAAACCACAATAACTCAATTCTCATCCAGCCAATAGGAGAAAAAAATTCTCTTTTTTATCAGGGTAAAGGAGAAGGAAGTCAAAATAAGTCACTGATGTTATACTGGATTATATTAGGAGTGTTTAGCTGAAAGATTATGATAAGGCACTCCCAGAGGAGCATTGATGCTTGAGCACAGAACAGATGACCCAGAAAGTGAGTTCTCAGTCTCAAACCTTTTCCCAGCACACTGCTTCTACAACTTCCTGTTTAATAGTACTGAGACCAAGACATGCCTGCTCTTCATTTCCTGCTGCTCTGCCACAAGCCAGTTCCTCTTCAGAGCGTGTTCGAACAGTGAAATAGGGCATGTGAATGCCACTGAAAACCTGTAATGTGACAATGACAGCAAGGCAGCTCCCTGGTATTTCTGGCTTTATCTGTCAGTAGGTCAGCTGGGTTAAAAGAATTTGATTATAAGCTCAGCAGAGGTGTTAAGAATCTATAATCTCATTCTGAAATGCTTAACAACGTGAGATATAGCCAACAAGATAGCAGATTGCAGCAGTTCTGGGAAAATCATGTATGTTGACATTACAAAATAAAATTCTTTAACAGATTTAGCAGTTTGAGAAATGCTGTAAAGTAAGAAGCACTCGTGAACATTGTAACTGTAGATAGAAGACGCAAAGGAACAGAATGAATTAGCAGATTCTCAGCTAATCAGTGCTTGGAGGCGAGATTCTCATAATGCTTTGGCAGGGTGTAAACTTGGGTTTAAATGTTTACCAGTTTTAAGATTTCAGACAAAAGAGAGTTGATATGAAATTGTGTATGAGTTCACTGACAAAATGTGTAGTGTCTATAAAATGAGTCTGTAAAAATGAGTTGCAAAATCTTACCCAGACACATGTTGTCCTTGACAGCAAGGACATTTGTAATGTTTGAATACATGGCTGAAATACTCCCAGAACTTGAGACAAATATCCTTGACCTTACGTTTCTTGATTCAGTAGAGGATCGTTTTGAGTAGGACACAGAGTGATCAGGGAAAACAGAGCTGGTTTAGGTGGTGTTGGCTCATCTGTCTGTTGTTTGCATATATTCTGGAGAGAGGAGAATGCAATTCTCTGTTTTGTAACTCATGCAAATTGCACAATCATTGAGGATTTTGTAAAACAGCAGATGAGGTAGCAGAGGTCTGGCAAGCTTTGATTGTGAATTCTAGTGCCACCATAACCACAGACTTATATGAACAGACTGGTATCCCGAGATTGAATTTTCAAGTACATGCACATCTCAAATTTAAACTTAACATTGTGACTGTGATGCCATTTATTAGCTTTTTACATGTGAGCTGAAGGGTATGGTTGAGAACGAATGAACCAGTGTTTACCAAGTGTTAATCAAATAGCATTCCAGATGGCCTAAGAGGCTTCCACTGATAGGCATAAATGCTCCTCAGCAGTGTGGTATAATTGGAAAAGGCTCAGTGTCAGTTCACATGAGGGAGGAATCTGACCTGACAGAGAATGCTAGCATAAGTTTTGTGCCCAGCTAGCCAATTTAACCTAAGTGGCTGCTTTAGTGAAGGCCTGTAAGTGAGTGAAGAGGCTTAGGATTCTGACAGGCACTTTCAGACATAGAAGCAACATGTATCATTCTTCTTCCCACCAACTCACTATTCTACCCTTCTGCCAGGGGTATAGATCCTCCCAGATTAGGAAATCTGCTCCTTTTTCCCAGCCTAACTGAGCTGCTTCAATCCACTACCCAAACCATCACAACTGGGACACTGTGCTAATATGAAAAAAGAATGGCAATGCTTGAAATACAATGACACATTTCTCTCTGCCACCTCTACTACCCCACTCATGATAATCTGCAGTAAAAGGTAGAAGAGGTAGTGAGGGGCACAAAGGGTCTGGACTTGCAGCTGCTGGTTGCTTCAAGTGGACATGCCTCAATGCCCTGGGCCCAGAAGAATAGGGCACACTTTTCTTGCCATAATGATATCAGGTTGAACACAGTATTATAATCAAGGGTTTTAGTGAGTAATAAATATATACATGAGCAAAGACAATCTCTTGCCCAAAGAACATAAATCTGAAGCAGATAGATGCAGTCACAGTGAACAATCATTTCTCCTTGGCTATGGAATTACCTTCCAGAAAGCCAAGATCTCACCATCTACATAGTGAATCATAAGACACATCTCTGCACATTAGTAGCTGGAAAATGAATAGAAAGAGTTGGAAACATCATATCAAACAGGAGCTAGTAATGCAAGGTTAAGGAAAATGTAGCTATTATAAGGAATGATTTAGAAGAAGAAAAGAATCATCACTGCTGCTTGAATCTCTTTGAATTATGGAATATGACAGCACTTCAAACACCCCAGCTTTGAATGATGCCACTAATGGAGCTGTGTGGACATGGACATCCGTTCATTAACCCTGTGGTGGAGTGGCAGCTGGAGCCACTTGGTGCTGAGCTCTTGCTTGCCTGAGAATCAGAAGACAATAATGAAATATTGAGCACCTGAAGGGGTCCATATGCATTGCCTGGCTAAGGCTGAGGGCATGTTTGTATCCAGAGTGATAAGGAAGAGGAGGAAATGTAAAACCTCGTTTCCCACTTGTTTTTCAAACAGAGTGACTGATATGGCAATCGAAACCACATTCACACCAGCGGGCTATGAGAGAAAGGAGTCAATGGCCCAACATGGTCACCAGCTGTAGGTGCTGCAGGAAATCAGATAGAGGCCATTTCCACCATGCCATAACCACCTCTCACTTGGAATCTCCCCTCCTTCAGTACCAAGAATCATGTGTTGCTGATAGAGGAAAAACTTCCCCTTCCCTTTTTTTCTCATTTTGGTCCTTAGGTTGGACACATAGGGATTTTTGTTTTGCTCTCAGAGATGTCAACACCTTTCACTTTTATAGAGGTGTCAATTTTTCTCTCCATTCATTTCAACAGCCTTCCAGGCATCTCTCTTCTGTCCCATCTTCCACTATCACACTACTGGATAAGAAGCAGTGAGTTGGAGGGAAGGTTGGAAGAGATACTTGATTCCAAGTGAATTTCACTTGAGTCAAGTGAAATCTGGTCTACTCCTTATTTGTCACTTAGTCCATTCCTAATGAAGCACTGAAGACCATTTTCTTTGCAGTTCTTCAATTTCCAGTCCAGTTAGATTCCCATTTAAATGGCATTTTAAATTTAGACCGGAGTACTATCCAATACTTACATATAAATAAATTCCTTCCCAAATAAAGCTCCGGAGAAAGGCTTTTGTACCTCTGAATTGTCACATGAACTTTTTTCACATTTGACTCTCTATGTGATACTCACTTTTGCAAATATTTTTGAGAAGACTGCCATAGCACTATGACTGGAGGAGGGAGTCATTTACATGTATCAATATCTCCCAAAAATTAATTAGCTGACAAGAAAAAAAGGAGGCCTGTACAAAGTGTGCCCAAGACACTCAGCAGCCTGCTGAAGGTACAAGAAGCTGCCAGTGACCTCTCCAACAAGATGTTTCTCTAACAGTGAAGATGCTTCCTACAGGCTGATGGGACTGGACTCAGTCCTTAGGAACAGTACTAACATCAAAGGGAAATACATGAACACTAAAGAATGAGTAAAGCCTGTCTTGATTTCAGTTAAAAATAGTTTTACAGAAGTGCATAAAACACTTCATGTCTGTTAGAAAAGCTGTCAGGGCATAGTTTAAAAGGATCCCAAATTAAACAAAATATTCCAGGGCCACTTTTTTCTTAGTTATCTAAAAAAGCAGGCATGCTTTCTTTACTTATGGGAGATAGATATAGATATATAGAGTGAGCTTAATGTGAACAAAATCATCTGACAGTTCATTAAAATCTCATTTTAGGTCTAACACACAAATGCAGATAATATCTAATTTTATATTAAAAAATATGCATGGAGAAACCTCTACTAATGATTATGAGAGTAGAGAAGAAGGTCCATAAAATATTGAAAGGTTTTAATGGCATTTTTGAATTAACTGAGTTCCTTCTTTTCCTTTATGATAGAGAAGAGTGACATAAATTATTGATTACTGATGATAGTATGCATCCCTTTACTAAAAGCAAGAAGCTAAATGGGAAGTTGGAATATTTGGAGAGTCAGGCATCAAAAAATACAGCAAATATTTACTGACTCATAATTCCTTTGTACTTCTTCTGTAGGCACTTAATCTTTCTTGCACTGTCTGGGGAGATCCCACCCCAGAGGTCTCATGGCTGAAGAATGAAAAATCGTTTGTATCAGATGCCAATTGCATCCTGAAGTTTGAATCTGGAAAAAATGTCAGCTTTTCCATTTCTACTGTGTCCACACAAGACTCTGGGAAATACAGCATTGTGGTGAAGAACAAGTATGGTACAGAGACCAGCGACGTCACTGTAAGTGTGTACATACCTGAGGAGGAGAGAGAGTCTGAGCAAGAGAAAAAGCAATAGGATAAAATGAAAGCGTGAATTTAATTCTAGGAGACAGAAGTAGAGAGGAGATTTTGGATGTTAGGCTGATATAATCCATGTGTGTAAATGGCTTTCTGCTTTAGCAGGAAGCCTTGGATTTTTCCATTCACTTCACATTTGCTTCTAAATACACTTATTTATGCCAGGGAAAACAGGGCCTTTCCTAAATGTTTTCTTAATGCTAACTTCACAGAAACTAACTGTAGCATTTTAAGCAAGGCCAAGTGCATGCTGTCTGTAAATACATGTCCACCATTTCACCCTCTTCCTGGAGCATCTGGAAGGAGAGGGTCAAGAATTGTTTCAGAGGAAGCAACTAATGAGGTAGATGGAAAGATCAAAAATGATCGGGGCGTATTTGAGCAGCAGTTAGGATTTGTTCCAGCACTGGTAAAGCAGCATAAATGGAATGTGTTAGATCAGGGAGAAATTATTGCTGGTTTTTGTCTCTGTTAAGGCCCCTTTGTATTGCTGTGTTAATTTAGTGAGGCCTTAATATGGGTGTCATTTGCAGCCCTAAATATTGTTTAAACTGCCCAAACAAGGTAACAGTACTGTAACATAAATGAAAATAAGGCTTAGGAGGCCAAGATAATAATATGTGTGTGTGTCTGTAAAACTGTATGAACTCTGCTCTATGTTCACAAATAAACTGAATTCACTTCTTTCCTTCCATCACAAGCTTGTTTCACTGTGTATTGTTTCATTGCTCACAGCTCATGTAATTGTGCACAGTATCTTAGTGTCTTAATGCTTTCACCACTGTAATTACCTCCAGCTTCCCTTTAGATCCCTGTTAATCTTCACTTTGCTGTTTGCAACAAAACCACAATGGCATCTCTTCACACCTCTCTTCTTCCAGAACTTCACTGCTTCACACCTTAAGTCAACAAGGTATTTTTGCAAATCCTGTCACAGGAGTAGTCCTATGCTTTTCAATGCACCTGGGCATGAATTGCGATTTAAGGGTGATATGTAAGTATTTTGTTAGATAGAAAAGTCAGTATCTGTTAGCAAAAAAAGTTCAGATTATCTAGTCACAGCAGCTGAGTAAAACAGACAAAGTAACAAGGCTTAATTTTTAAATTTCAAAATATGATCATGACCAGATCTGTAATTTGAGATAAGAGCAAGCTTGCTGAGTTTAAAGGACTAATGCAAAATTATGTTATAATTTTGCTTAGTAGGACATGAAGTCTATTCAAGGATGATATGCAGGTCATACATACAAATAACAGTCACAGCTCTTCCATCCTCCTGAGAGCAAACAAGAATATAACCTGCTCTTTGCAATAACCAATGTTTATTACTCAGTATTATTATTTTAATAACGATTGCATTTTGACAATAGTTTATTTCTACTACTTTATTTTAAAAAAATCTGTCCTCCTGCCTCCCTCCTTTTGGCAGAACAGCCAGGGAATACAAGTGGGTCACCTCCCAGGTAACAGGCTGGATTCTACCTTGCTTTGCTTTGTCAGATATATGTGTCCCTGAAAGTTAGAGTAATAAGTTGCTTTGAAAGGTGTTGCTTCCAGGGACTGAGTTATGGTGATTTGAGGCTGAATTTGTGATGCATCCACATCTCGCTTGTGCACGTTTTGTTCTTGCTTTGCTTCAGGTGATTGTGATGCCTGTGTCAGGGCAGACTGACACAGTCCAAGGACACAATCAAAATAGTAAAACTGTATCTAAAAAGAAAAAAGCAACGACAGCAAGCAAACAGAAGGAAGGGGGAAAGAAAGGTAAGAGTGCTTTCACTGTTAGGGTCTTCTATTCTAATGAAAAAATTGTTAAATTGTTATGGAGTTAATTATCTGTGCCAATCAATATTTCACAGGTCCCAATCAATCAAGTTTACAGTACATATGCTCTTATTCAACAACAGATGCAAAGTATGAATTACCAGGTTAGGCCTAAGTGAAAGAGATCTTAAATCAATATTTTCAAACCACCTTGTCTACTTCCACTGCAAGTTGTCACCTTGACTAACCTGGCTGATGGAAGTTTTTCAAGTCATAATAAATACTTCTAAATTTCTGAATGCAGAAGAAAGACTTTGTAAGCATGTATACATACACAGATGGTGTTATTTTCCAAAGTGAGATTCATTTCAGCAGCTAGATGTTTGATATTTCACCAAAAATAAGGCCTTGATGATTCAGGGACCCTAAATACCTAAGCCTTTTAGAAAACACTGACTGTTTAGCCAATATTTGAGATTAACCAATTATTCTCTCCTAGTTTTATGTTCATATTGAATGGTAAAGTTGGAGTTATAAGTGACCATTTTTTGTCTCATTTAGAGGAAGGGTAGAAAATTAAAAGCTCTCTGGTGATTCAGCATTCTCATGTATTACTTGTATACTATTTTACTGTTCTTTTAGACTCTAACTATAGAATTGCTATTTGGACAATGATTTATTCTTCATAATTACATCTCTCTCATACAGAGCATTTTAGCTCCAAAACAATATCAGAACATTTGTTTTACATATTTTTGCCTAAGTGTTTTTTCTTTGCATACAGAGTTTATACATGTTATATCATTTCTGACAGAACATTTTATACTTTTATTCCCCTCACCTTTTTGCTCCTCAGACAAGAACAAATATGTTACAGCATTTCCTTCCTCTCTTGATTCACTGGTATGGTAGACTTTTCTGAGGAATCCTGCAAATTAGGTGACTTAAGCAGGAAACAATTATTTCTGTACCTGTAAATGTTTTCCAGTATCTACCTCTTACTAATTTTAATTAGAGACATAAAGGCTTGGGCTTGGTTTTGGTTCCATAAGAAGTAGTAATGTTATGTGTGATGCTGAATCTCTTTTTATGGGTAGGGAAAGAGGAAAAAAACATGATAAGGTCATAACCAATGTGAAAGAAATGTTGCTGAGCACAGTAAATATTGTTACTTAGGATTACTCAGAAATTTTATTACTTCTCCTAAATCAGATTTTATTAAGCCACACGTAGAAGAAATTACTGCTACAGAAGAGACACCTGATCCCAATGAAATACCCCCTGTGGAAACAGAAAAGGATACAAAAACCAACCAGCAAGCAGCAAAGAAGACTGCTGGAAAGGCAGGAGTAGCAGAAAAGGTTCCTCAACCCACAGAAAGTTTGGATAGGCAGGAAAAGAAACCACCAGTAAAAGCAGCCTTGGGTAAACCCCACTGAACTTCAATGAATAATGTGATCCTGTCATAAACAGGATAATAAGTTCAATCTGAGATTTCATGAGTGGTATCTTAACCATAATATTTTAACACCAAAGTTTATTAATAGGGTTTTTTGTGTAATATTTGTAATACTTCCTAACTTCAAATTTAAATGCATACTAGATGGGCACATTTGTTTCAGTACCAGATAACTGCACTGCAGGAATTTCTAAGTATCTGAATAATGATACATGTACTGTCAATGTGAATTTAATTACTAAAAAATGTCCATTATAAGCAGAGTTCATTAGAGCAAATCCATGTCCAGAACTGACATATTTACTACAGTGTAAAGGAATGTTGGTATCAGTTACACAGATGTGTTAATCAATATTTATAGGCCATCACAGCTTGAGGCAGATGCTGCTTACTTTTATTAAGGAAATTATATATACAGTCCTTCTTCATACCATGTGGGTTCTACTTTTCCTCATGATCAGTTTGGCTACAGTGGAAGATCTCCAGAAACAGAACCATC
Source organism: Irena cyanogastra (assembly GCA_013397155.1). NCBI lineage: Eukaryota > Metazoa > Chordata > Aves > Passeriformes > Irenidae > Irena > Irena cyanogastra. The sequence goes on along the minus strand of VWZV01008967.1, from coordinate 6,708 downwards.
TCCTGTGGATGCAGCGGGGGCATAAGAAATTTTCTTTTGATCCAAGTTTCTTTCATGCAAACCTTTTTCATCAGGTGGATCAGGATCACATCTAGCTATTTCTTATCACCAAGACTCACATGACTGCTTTCCAGTCCTCTCCACTCCATTAATTCCCTTAAAGCCTTTGTGAGTAACTGTGGAGATAGCATTAACCCATGAAGTATCAGATGCTCCACATGCTTATTTTCCTCCACAGTTTTTGCCACAGCACTCATTTCTGATAAACCCACTGCTCTTCTTCCTCAGTGGCTCAGCCCAAGACTATCCCTTCTTCCACTCACTATCATCAAATCCCCTGGTTTCTTATAAGAGAGTGTAGCTTCATGGTCATGTAAGTAAGGAATAAATGCAAGGCAAGAATCTCTGCATTAAATCATTGCTGTGTTCATTCACGTTCATTACTGTGTTCATTCACATGTTTATGTACTGAGGATATAGGAAAATATGACTCATTTGCAAATGCTTGGATATCATGGAAGAAGCAGAGTTCAAGCTAAAAAACAAACCAATAAAAATAAAGGTCAGAATTTATTTTGTTGCTATACAAGCGAAGTTCAACTTTAAAGTGAACAGAAGTCACAAAACATAAGAAATTAAAATAAGATATTTTAATTACTAGGAAAATATTCATACTGCTTTCAACTCTAAGAAGGCTAAATCATATTGTATTGTCTTTTTCCAGATGGATTATTGATGAATTCTGCTGGTATTTCTAGGGTATTTGCTGGGTCTATTACTAATGTAGAAATACTGAAAACACAAGAAATACCAGTTTCTAATCCATCCTTATAGAACTGTTAGCATAAGAAAGCAAAGAGTCTCAACAGCATGTAAATGCATAGAAGTCAAGACGCTGATATCCTGGACTAGAAGAAATTAATTTCCTTCTAGTAAAATTTCAATAGGACTCTATTCAACTTTGTTTCAAACCAACAGAAAGTTTCTGGCTGGATGAAATAGGGTTAGGGTTACGGTTAGGATTAGGGTTACACTTATATGTAGGCAAGTAGAGTAATAATGTTTCTGTAAATAATACAAAGGGTTTAAATAACTTGGATGGTCCATAGTGAGTGACAGAAGGACGTTGGATGCAACAGAGAAAAACTGTAGAAATCAAAATACTGACATCTACACAAAATGGTGTTGGGAGAAACTTGAATGCAGAGTGAACTACAACTAAAATCATCCAACTACATTTAGGTACTGTTTGACATTGAGCTTGACTCAGTTCTCTGTCACATATTTTTCTAAATCTATGTATTATAGCCCAGCAGTGAAGGACATAAGTCCTTCAGAGAAATGCAGTAAGGAGCATTTCCATTGCAGGACACCCCAATGCATGTGATTTCTCATGCAATTATTACAGAAAATGATAAATAACTAGAGATGTGCAATTCTAGCACTCTGTCAGAGTTACAGACAGCGGCCCTTCAAAGGCAGTACAAAGCTTCAGGTTGTTCCACACAGCTCTCCCTTGCCATGGCAATTATTTTGAGCTGCCTTACATCTGTAAAGATCCATCACCCCTCACAGTTCCTTCGTGCTGGGAGCCTGTCTGCCACAAACACCGACGGCAGTGAGTAAGTTATATATAGAACAGACTGTACCACTGAGAGCCTGATCCAATTCCTGCAAAATGCCGCAGGGGTCTTTGCGTTAGCTTTAATAGAAATCAAGCCAGATCTCAGAAGAATGTTCTAAAAATGTCCCAAATCTCAGATTACGAAGCCCATTTTTCTCACCATGAAGCCAATAGCAGATTTCTCTTTTGTGTCATTGTAGCAGAATCAGGTCTTAGCTTTTTGCTGCAAGAAAAATCACTATTTTCCCAATATTTCAATTAAAACCTACTGGAAATAGCTTTAAAATTTTAAACTAATATGCACTGGAGTTTGGGGAATTTTTTGTTCAGTTTGGGGATGGTTCCTCATAAAGCTGGAAATGGAGTCACATCAGTATTGTTCCACAGGAACACATTTGCTATCCAGAAGAATAGTGTAGTTATGCACAGTAACGAGACAAACATATCAAAGATTACCCTCGCTTTTTTGTTTTGATTATTTAAGCTGCAGTGGTTCACAAATATATAACAAAATGTTCAAAACTAATATTAACAGAATTGTTGAGTATACTAAAGCTTGTTGTGTTACTGTGGTTGAATAATTTCTTTCTTGCATTTTAAATGTATTATTTATATTCTATTCTCCATTATAAGTATGAAAAATTTTTTCAGTCACTGTGCATTACATAATGATAGAATGCAAATTATTTCTGTAGCAACAGGATCGCCTATCAAATACAGAATCACTTGACTACATTTAAACTCAAGCACTGGATGCCATGTTTATCTGAAGTGCACTTCTCTTTATTTTCTTATTTCTCACCTACATGTTCCCTTTCAGCACATATTACTCTTCATATTCAAATTTATAACTCTTCTAGAAATTCATGTTTTCATGGAATAATAATTGCATTTAACAACAATGGAAAGTGTTGCAACAAGCTGTATTATCCAGTCACCTTCTAAAACCACAAAGGATGATTTTTGAAGATGGAAAAAGATGAGAAAAATAGGCTTTGACTTCCACTGCAGTAAAGGCACTGTGATTCCAGCTGTCCTTGAATTCTTCTGGATTTGTTTACTAATAATTGAGGAAGATTTGTCTGTGCTCTGAGACTGACAGACATAATTTGGTAATACATTAAACCACAATCTTTGAAGCAGCTAGCTGTAAACTGAGATCATCCTTAAACTAGCATAGAGTGCACTTCTGCTCTTTGCCCTTGAACAACAACTATAAGGTAAATGCATAAATGACATCCCATTTAATCTGCACTTATACAGGACAGACATCCACAACAAGTCTTTCCCCACAGTTTTTTGTTTGTTTGCTTGCGTGTTTTGGTCTTGCCAGAAGGACATTAAGTTTTAAGAATTGAAGCAAAATGTTGTCCAGGGAAAAGAGCCACAAAAGCTGTAAAGAGAAAAACATTCGAAAAAACTCAGTTTCACAAGGGCTTCTAGAGATAAAGGTATTTATTGTGAGAGAGACAATAAGGGGCTGATGGAGAGGAAGGAGGGCCCCAGATTTGGGTGCAATCTTCTGCTGACTTTTGCCCTTGTCTCACTTCCCATTTCATTATGGGAGAGCTCTTTCCTGCAATCTCCTTCTGCAAATTTTCAAACAAAACACCTTTCCTTCCTTCTTTCCCAATCTTGCATCTTCTACCATTTGATTTGTCACAGTTATTTCCATTTACCATTTCATCACTCATCCTAACAGGACCAGAACGAAACCTCCTGCTTAATTAGGCTGTGATTTTGGCAAGGGTAAGGAACTTCTTAACAGGAGGCCTGAAATCCTATCATATCTATTATCAGAAAATGGTTTGTAAAACACTTGCTAATGGTTGACAAAGAATGGAGAAATAGTTGCTTATGTAAGACTTGATCTGAGTGTGTTGGCTTAACCAAATATGTTAACTCTTTACACAAAAGTCTATCAACTTTTGGGATTATTGATGTGCTTAAAAATTTTGGTGCATCATGATACAGTTCCTTACAACCCTGAATTTCCTTCCTTACAGCCCTGAATCCTTGCTATTAACTTCCTTCCTTTTTTCCCCTTTTTTTTTTTGTCTCTTAAAAAAAATAAACTAAACTTAACCATAACATCTTGTCATAATGTCATTCTGATCTGACAGATGTTATGGAAAATGCTTCTGAGGGACATGTTGGTCATGACTAAGAGGCAGAGATAAGGATTCTCATTGGTTTACAGGGTAAGACATCATCCTGTCTGCTGCAGTATGAGCAGGGATGATGGTGGGTACGCAATAAATGACTGCTCCAGAGAGTGGTTTCTTTCCAAGTGTCATATGCACACAAACAGGCAAAATGACAAAACTGCATCTCATCACTAATGTCAGCTCATTTTCTGCCTGATGTGCAGGTAGCCCTAAGCAGGCTACCCCTCTCACACACTGCTGCTGGCAGACACGATCCTCAGCTGAAGAGCCAGAGAGCCACTGATTTACAAACGGCACTGGGTAACATACTTTCAAATTGCTTCCTCTCCACCAAAATAACCACGCCAGTAAGCAGCTGCCCTCATCATGCCCTCCCCTGTTCCTGATGGGGGAAACAATAGTGACATTTGTGGTGAAAAGGCAAAATGAACATAAATGAGGTAGCAGGCTACCTGTGCCCTGGAGGCCCTGGATTAACCAACAGTGAGCTGTGGTTCAACAAGGACCACAAATGGTGCACTGATGTAGAGAGCTCCTGTCTACACCACTCCACATACTCACAACAGAAACCAATCCCACTTGATAGATACAGCTGTGGAAAATGCAAGCTATTTTACAGCTTGATTGTAATCTTCTATGTGTAAGTGCAAAACAGGAAAGAATACAAAAGGCGAATACTGAGGGATGTCTACTTCAGTAGTCCTGATTGTGCAGAGGTGATAGATTTGGAATAGTAAATGTTACCTAAAGGGAAGACACTGTGTTTCCAAATAAAAGGTCTTTACTGAGAGGCACCTATTCCAGGTTTGAAACAGAAAAGTATGATCTACCCATTTGTTACCTCTTTTCAAGCAAAGATTTTTCTCACTTATTTTTACAATAGGATTTAGCTTAATGTCAATATTTGAGGACATATGACAGATTTAGCCCCTACCTCTTATCTTCCTGTGAACAGGGCTGCCTAGTGTTTAAAAGGAGAATCCTATCCACTAAAAAAATAACTTCTTGTTATGACCAGCAAAGATAAGATCACAGAAACACAAATGAAAACACTCTGTCACAACAATCGCTGAAGAGGTTACCCTCACAAACTGTGAGACTAAGATGCCAAATAAGGAACTCAGCAAAGCAGGGAACTGATCTGCAGACTGTGTGTTTGCGACAGATGTTATGCTAATGTGGCTAGGTAATTATTATTGCAACGTAATACTAAAACAGGAGGCCCCCCCAGAACACTGCTGCAGCTGAAAAATGGTTGCGCTAAAGGATGGCAAATTGCTCCATTACTCTTTGTTGCTTCCATGTATCCTGAGTCCTGGAAAGTGTTCCCAGATTGGCTCAGAATTCCTGAAATGACAATAACATCATCAAAACGGGCAGGCGTGAAATCTGACCTTCCTTTTTACATATCCATAATACAGTCACCCTATCCATGTAATTCTGTGTTTGTGCCTTCTTCCATGAACCACTTTCCTCAAAAACCCAGCCTACATGTTATGCAGGAATAGATTTGTTTTAGTTCCATGCTCACATGGATTTAAATATCTACAAATAAGCAAACTCACTGGCTATAATCTTTTAGGCAGCTTGTCCCAGAAGGTAGAGATGAATAAACAGATCTTACCTCTTTGTAGGACCGGTAAAAAAAGATTGTCAGGCGTCTTTTAAGAGATACATGGACTATCACAAGAAATTTTGTCTATATATTACTTTGCATGCTGCCATGTCTTTTTGCCAGTTGCCCTGAACACTCTGCCAACCAGCCTGATTTCTCATTTTGTGACAACTACATGAAACCTATGTGAAAACCTAAAATGGCTCTAACATCAAGTGGGGCAAAGCCAGCTTTTAACAAAACTTTTGTCAACAGACTGGTGGATGAAAAAGTAGTTGGTAGACAAATGGAAGTACAATAAAATAAAGAAGCAACATGGCTTGCAACACTTAATTCACATTTGTGAAACCCAAATTGAATTTCCAATTATGCTGCTTCTCCTTTTCCCTTTTTTATGGTGCAAGCTGTTTCAAGTGAGAATTTTACTGCAGTTAGTACATATAATGTCATCTGGGGCCTCTGGGCAATAGCATGACTCAGGTAAATAATAACACATCACCAAACCAACTTCAGCAAGCAGTGGTGTGAATCATAAAAGCAATGGGCAAATGAAGCTGCTGTCCTGAAATGCATACACAGCCTGCTGGACATGTTCTGATTTTGCAATTCTGCACTTTCATTACAAAATATAACAGAATCACTGAATTAATTATGTTGGAAAAGACCTCTGAGATCATCGACTATCACCTATGACCAAACATCATCGTGTCAACCAGATCATGGATGGCACTGAGTGCCACCGTCCAGTCTTTCCTTAGACACCTCCCGGGATGGCAACTCTACCACCTCTCTGGGAGCCCCATTCCAATGTCTAACCACCCTTCCTGTGAAAAAATCCCTCTATTGTCCATCTGAGACCTCCTCTGGCGCTATGATATAGCTTGAGGGTATGATATATGATATAGAAAGACTATGGCAGAATATGTATATAACATATATATGTCTGTATGTATAAAGATATGTATATGAATACGAAAAAAAAAAAATTTCCCTCCTCCTGGAGGGGCCGGTAACTTTCAGAAGGATGCAGTGACAGACGCATGAAGCGGCCAACACCGTGAAGGCAGGGCGTCTTTTCCGCCCCGCCGCTGTCACGAGTGCTAATCCTGAGCCCCGGCTCAGATCACGGCTATAAACAGCTGCTCTCGGCACAGCTCCACTGCTGATCCCCGCTCCCGAAGGGCCGGCCGGGCGGGATCCCGGCGGGAAGCTCCGGGACGCGTTACGTGCTACCGGGGCCGCGCACGCCGCTCCCGCGCCGCCGCCGCGCGCACGCGCGCCACGCGCCTCCTTCCCGTCCC
>VWZV01008966.1:747531-760872 GCA_013397155.1 Irena cyanogastra | reverse complement strand
AATTAAATATATTTAACATAACAAATGAAAATTAAAAAATTAAAATCATTTAATCTTCAAGAGAAACACCAAATAACATCACAAGTTGTGGAAAAAGCAGTGGTAGCCCATCTGCTTGCACAGTTTGTGTCAGGCCGAGAAGTTCAGGAAGACCTAACATAGTTGTAAAATAAATGAACTGCTAGATCATATTCAGTTAAATTTCTATAAGACATAACATTTCTACGTTCTTGGTATTATGCATCATAGGAGAAAAGATTCTGTGCTAGTAATCAAGGAATTGGGAAAAATCATGGGATGGCTGTCCTAGTCCAGTTTCTTGGTATGGGGAAGGAAGTAGTGCTATAAAGACAAAGACTGGGAAGTTTTTAAGAAGGTGGAGGTAGTTTTGTAATCAGTACCTGGGGAGCACTTCTGTTGAAGTGAGCAAATGGGTGTGCACACTGAATTTTGTTCTTTATCATTTCATCTGAGCATCTTTTCACACCAACTGTGTGTTATGCACTTATATGGATTAATGGCAGAGAAATTCACTTTACTCCAAGAGATCAAGGTATTTGTTAAAGGTGGATAAAAAGATTGAATGAACTGAGTTTGTGTATTGAGCTGGAATGGTGAAATAGCTGTCAGTATGGTTTGGGGGATGTTGGGAGTGCTGTGTATTCATCATGCTAGTTGGTTATACCGTTTTTCTCACTGATTACAGCAAAACTGTTAAAAAAATTTCACTGATCAATGCTCCTATTGAAGACATTTAAAGGTGATAATTTTCTTAGGTCCTGAGAAGTTAGGACTTAGATTGAAAGTGCTGTACTGTCCCAGCCTCACACACATTTTTGTAGTTTAGCCTGCAAGCGTTGTCTATATCAGAAGGGTCCCAGAACACCCTTTGTCCAATAGCCTGCATTTTCTCTTTTCTATTGTGGCTCAAGTCTGCTATCCTTTCCATTTAGCTAGCCACTAAATCTCCTTTCCTTATTGTGCAAAGAGATGAACAGGTTCCTGCAGGATGGTTTGAGCCGGGAACTGCTTTAATTCTTCACTTTAGGATATTACTGCTGCACTGTCCAAATGTAGTGTATTTCTGTTCCTTCTCCCCTCTCTGTCGCATGCTTTCCCCACTACAGTGTCCCTGCTCTTCGCTGTCTTGTGTCCCCTTTGTAGAAAGCTGCCTGTCTGCCTAGAGCTGTCTCTTGCTTTATTTCCATATCCTCAAAGTATTTCCTTCAGCAGCATTTCCCAGTGGGGGAGGCACACAGAGCTCAGTGGGAAAAGCTCCATGCAGCAGGAATAGGGATCTGCACTATTTTGATTGTAGCTCAGGAACAGCCAAGTTGCAGCTGAGAGAAGGAAGAGCACAACTGATAAAATCACTCTGGGGTGGGATGTGATCAGTGTAATTTGGGAAGTGCTGCCCTCTGACCACTGCGCTGCATGTCCTGTCCTGGTCTCCTCAGTGAGCTGGCCTGCTTCTGCTCCCAGACAGACTTACAGGCTCCTCAGCTTCTCACTTCTGCCTCCATCTTCTTTTTTTTGTTGACTCTCCAGTCTGAAACACACATTCTAACTCTCAGGGAGCCTTACAGGCATGTCTTGTGCTCCCCTTCCTGCTCGAGGAGGGATGGTGGCACACGCCCTGCTGTCCTCTGGAAATTTCTGTTGGAATGGCTGGGAAACAATTTGTAGCTCACTACCCAAAGGGATGCTGCTTGCATGTGAAGTATAACTGAGACATACATACTAAAATAAAGGTATATATCTTATACTCCTAGAATTGTGAAGGATTTATTTTTTTATTTGCAGCCTGCACCAATTGCATAGCAGTGAATGAGAGGGGAGGGGATGATTCAGCGTTTCTCTCAGGAGCATCTATTAGGACAATACAGATGGCCCAGCTCTCAGATTCAACCAGCAGATCTGTAGAGTAAACAAGTTGTTCTTGTAGCACTCACATTAGCATGTGCTCCTCTGAAAAGCATCCAACAAATGCCTCTTGAAATGGAGGAATGCATGATAAGATGAGTTGGGTTTCCTCCAGCTTCAGTCTCTTCTTCACTCCTGCCTACCCCTTCAGAAAAGTGAAGTTACTCCAAAGCTAATGGGCCTTCCAGGCATTTTGTACTGTACTCTATTTATAGAATGTTCTTCTAGGGGCATATGAGGGAATTCTTTTGCATCCTAAGCATGAGGAAGTGTTTCAGTACTCAGGTATGAAACAATGACTCCTTTCTTCCTTCATCAGCTGATGAGCATCTCTGCTACAATGAGGGATGAAAACATTGGAACGCCACTTGCCACTTTTGTGTCTTCCTGAGTTTCGCATGGACTGGCTCTTCCTTCTTTGTCAGTATTGCTGGTTCTGTTAGGTCTGCTGTACTTAACAGGCGGCCATGTGAGCTTCTAAACATCCAAGCCCTACAGTATCCCTTGTCATCTCTGTGACTTTTTTTTGCAAGCACTTGTTTTTTTCCTCCCTGTCCTCAACCTTATACAACTCTTTTTAAGACCCAAGTGTTGTCTTCAGTGCTTTTGGTTGGTAGGGAAAATGCTTCTGTCCAAAGTGTTAACTTTTAAATGCATGACCCTTATGCCTTGCACTTCTGTTGTGAGCACTGTGAATTAAGATAAAGCTAAGCATACAAGAAAAACTCTTACTGTTGCTCAGAGATTAGAATTTACTTGGAAATTTACTACTGATTTGGATTGTCTCACAAAACTGATTTTAGACTATTTGCTAAATTTATTCAAATTTTCTTACTCATAACAAGAAACTAGCAGCTTTCTTCTCAAGATGTGTTTAAGAAATGCTCCCCTATTAGGTGAAGCAAAACCTGTTAATCTCACCTCTCATCTGTTTCTGTAGTTCCTCTGATGTATCCCTACATCTTAACTTCTCAGCTGAGTCTTCCTCTAGGAAGAAATATATCACAGGTGGGAGCCCTCCCTCCATACCATGGTAATATGTCATCTGTCTTTCAGGTGACTGTTCTTCAGGTTTCTTTTCAAGTGTGGTGTTATAGTTTCCCTTGATGTCACAGTAGAGTTCAAACACAGAAATTCTCATTTTTATTCATTTTAGTGAGTACACTTTTGAGTTTTGCAGCTACTCTGTAGACAAGTAGTTTTGTGATGCTTGTTCTTCAGCAATGTTCCCAAAGAACTCCCCTCCCAGGTAAGCTCTTCGCTGAGGAAGAACATTCATGTTTGCTGGGAACAACTATTCTATAATTCACAGTCTTCTGTAATTCAAGTAGCTTTCCTCTATAGACAAGACAAATTGCATCAGGATTTGTCTAAACCCATCTGAGCTCCTCACAGCAGTGCTTCCAAAGCTGTCACCTTTGGCAGCCCTTGCCCTCCCCACAGTCAGTCGGAAGCGGCAGTGCAGAGTGCCTGTCTCTATTTCACTCAGCCTATGGAAGGCTGAGGTTTGTTTTTTTTTTAAGAATGGGAGAGTCAGCAAATTTCACATGTAGTTGGCTGAATGTTGCTTTGGGTTTTTTTTAAAATACATTAAGCTTTTGGCGTGTGACTGCAATTAGCTACGTGCTGATCAGCGGAGCGTGCTGCTGCACAATAAATGCAATGGCACGTGGCCCGACACACCCTTGAGTGACACTTCATTGTGACAAAGCTCCCAGGTTTTCCTTTGCAAGCAGGGTGAAACAGCAGAGATGTTCAGGCTATATGAACCTTCAGAGAATTTTGGAAACCAGCAGCCAAAAACCTGGTTTGGGGGGTTACTCCATGCATCTGGTGGGTGCTAATGGGAGGGCCCTTCTGAGTCTTGTTTTTCTTGCTGCTCCTGATCTTTCCATAGAGTTCATGTGAACACTTTTTTGCACAACATCTGCATTCCTGCAGACCTCCCTCTTCTTGCCATTTAATATAGATTTTTCTTTGATTTAATCTTACTTACAATCAAAGTGCTATGGTATTTCATAGAACTATAGAATGGTTTTAATTGGAAGGAACCTTGAAGATCATCTACTTCCAAACCCCCTGCCATGGGCAGGGACACTATTTTTGTTGAAGTGGATCTCAAAATAGCTCTAAAGGTGCATAATGGGACATTCCAGTCTCTGGATTTCAAGGGCCCCTAACACAGTAATTCAGCTTCATAATGTCTGTTTGTCCAGATGACTGCAGTCTTTCATCATTCTCTGCATGTTCAGAGTTTGGAAGAAATTACTGTAACTAACTTGCAGTCATAATTTTATTGAGGTATTTAATCTGATTAGCACAATAAGAAAAAATTTTCTTAGTATTTCAGTAATTTGACACTCAGATCAATTCTAATTGACTAATTGGAAGCTTACTGACATTGTGATGCTGAATCTGTAATGCACAAGGAGGTTTCTAAAACAGTGTTGACATGGGACTGGAAGTCCTGACAATTCTTTTACTGGCTGCTTTGAAGTGCTTTATATGATTTTGAAACAACCAATCATGAGCTTTGCAGCTTCCCTGGCTTTGATAACTTGCTGTTAGCATATGCAATCAGGGCTATATATTGTATAATTAATATAATTCAGTTTCACTGCAACTTGCTGTTGTTTGTATCATCGTGTGTGTCTGGAATCAAGTAACTAAATACTCAGAGTGAGAACTGGTTTGGTAGAATATTCACAGACAGATTAGAGAAGCCCAGCTCTGCCTTGCAATGATATAATTGATAGCATATGGGAAAAGTAATGTTTATATTTTTTATTTAGACCAGATCTCATGTTCGAGATGTTACAAGAATTCACACAAGTGAGAAGTTTGGAACTGTCAGCAGGTAAAAGAGCTTGAGATAGTGCAAGAAATTTGAGTGATGCCTATAAAGCAAAAACGCCACAAGCTATATAAAAATGTTTCTCTGCTGAGCCTAAATTTTAGTTGCTTTGGTATGTGAAAGTTTAAGAATGCTGAGAGCAAATCACTAAACTTGCAACCATACAGATCCTCGCTGAACAACCACAAACATAAGAGTATCCATGAAAATATGAGATGACTCTTGCACATTTGCATCAGGATGTAGTGCTGATTACAGGAGCACACACTATCTCTTTTCCAGTGTGGTATCACTAAACACCCAATGTACAGTTCCAAGTACTCTGAAAAACATCTTCCCTCAATATTTCACAATGTGCTTTGAAAGTCATTGTACGCTTTTGAAATCATATTCTTGATGTCTCAGCTCCCCATCTGTACAATAGAAATTACACCTCTTCACAAAGGTCTCACAGAGAGGAATTGAAGCTTGCCAAGGTGCCACAGTGATATGCAGATGTTGCTGTAGTGATTTGCCAGAGAAAAGTCAGAAGTGGGGAACAGTCCCCCTGCATTTGTGTGCATAAAGGCATAAACAAATATAGGACCATACAAGAGAAAAAGGAATTGAACTGCTGCTCATTTTTATGGTCCTCCCATCAAATGAAATAAGGCAGCAAGCCTCTGGGAAAAAAATAGAGGATATTTGTTCTGAATGAGCCTAGTCCCATAGTTACTTTTTTCCCCTCAGTCCTGAGTTCATCTGCCCTCAAATTATAGGATGTATTCCCAGGAATAGATTCAGTTTATATGTAGTTTAGAGACAGAAATGCTGCCAGAATCAACTGTGCTGTGCAGCAGCAAGAGACACTTTAATCTGGCTCCTGCCTAACATGTCTAGAGGTAATTGAGGCTTTAACAGCTGCTGTCAAAGTAAAGATGAAAAGCACATCTATCATAGCTGTGGGGAGCTGGGCACTCCTGCACTTTTCCCTCTCTAAAAATGGGATTGTGTGTTTGTGGGGAGAAACACCTTGAAGTAAAACACACTCCTATAAAGCAGAGCAAAGAATGAATGTATATATAATCTAAAATGAATTTATGTATAATCAAAGAGCCTGCTAGCTGTTTGAAACATACCTTTGGCTCAATTTTACTTAAAGAAATGAGTACTTCACTGGAAAACAAGAATAAGTGAGAGATTTCAGCCCATGACGCCAGTAGAAGCACCCTGAGTACAGAGCTGCTGACCCCAGCTGTCTGTAACAGGATCTCCCACCCCGTGCCCCTCCAGCACACCCAACAACGTGCCAGGCGCAGTCCCGGGAGGTCACTTGCAGCGCTGGCTGTCCCTTGGTGCTGTGGCAAGTGGAGGCACACGTGCCAGCGCTGCCGCCCGTCAGGCGCCCGCCGCGTGTGCAGAGGGGGGCGGCCCTGCTGTCCTGCCGGCCCCGCGGCCAGGGCAGCGCTGCTCCCTCCCTCCCTCCCTCCTTCCCACCTTCCCTCCTTCCCACCTTCCCTCCCTCCCAGGGCGTCCCGCGCTCGCTCGGTGCGGACTTGGAGTTTGGAACCGCCGATACGCCGTCTAGACAAGGAGGGGATAAAAAGCTGCTTTTAAAAGGTTGTTTTCAAATGTCACATATGCTTTGTGTAGACAGAGTTTAGTATCAGCAAGCTGGCCATGGTTGCTCCACAGGCGATTCGTTTGTGGACGGCTTGCTGTAAGTGAGCTGGATGTGCGTCTGTGAAATGACTTCTGTACCGCCTGTGCTGTTGGTGTCTCGGTCCACAGTTTAAGGCAAAGCAGAGAGCTGAGGCCAGAAAGCAGTGAAACCCAGTGCTCACGCCATCCTGGACCATTTCCTAGCCTCCCTTGGCCCGTGAATGAGGGCACTGGGGCAGGTGTGGTGCCGTGCCAATGAGCACATGGCGTGGCGCTGTGCAGGTGGCAGGGACGTCCCGGTCTGCAGAGACGCGCGGCTGGAAGTGCGGCGTGGGCAGGTGCCCGGTGTGCCAGAGCTCTCTGCTGGCAGGGCACGGCTGAGCTGCGGGGACCCAGCGTGTGCCCAGCCAGCTCCGGTGCGGCTTCATCGTGTTTCTGAAGCTCAGGCTTGCTAAGCAGCACGGGTACATGAAATCTCTCCAAACTCTCCAAAAGTCACCCTGTAACTTGCCTTGTCTTTCTGTGAATGAAACTCTTACAAGTTTCCAGGTGCCTCAATAGCTGATACCTGCCTGTGGACAAAGCAGGACTCTGGAGCTTGCTCCTGCTATGTGAGCCAGCAGGATTTGGGTAGTGGGATAAAAACTTCCTCTTTCCTTTGGTGACAGGGGTTTTAAATGCTGGTAGCTATCAAGTGTCTCCTCAGTTGTCAGGCTTAGGCCAAATTGATCCCTGGTGGTTTTAATTGAAGCTGCATGGAAATTAGTTCTTTTAAAGCAGTGAGGTGAGGGAGGCAAAAAGCAGTGAGGTGAGGGAGGCAAAAAGCAGTGTAAACAGGAGGACATAAGAGAGAAGTCTTTGTTCTTGTGTTCCCAGAGCAGCCCAGCGTGGTCTGGGAACAGTGTGGTGTCCCCAGCTAGGAAAACAGCACCTCTGTCTTTGAACTTCCCTGACCTTTTACGTTATTTCAGTCTCATTCTCTAGAGTTCAAGGTACTGGCTGTGCTTCAGGAATTCACAAGCATAAACACTCATCAGCGTGGCTGGCACTAGGATGAGATGAAAAGGGAGTTGAGAAGGGATAAAAAACATCCAAAAGCCAAACAAAAAGTGTACAGGGTTTGTAAACAAAGCATGTAGAGCTGCCCCAATGGTGCCCAGAATGCCCACTTCCTTCCGCCCTCCCTCCCCTCCAGGGCTCAAGGCTCCTTCAAAGCCACAAGGGGCTTCTCTCATAATTTCAATACAGCATATAAATCAAGGAGGTTTTCACCTAAGCCAAGGCAACTAGTTAGTAGGAAATTCCTAGGTCCTTTGAGCAGCAGCTAGTTTTGCTGCAAGTGTAGTTTTTCCACAGCCTGGCTGTAAATCAGTTTTGTTAATCCCTTCCTGTTCCTCCCATGCACAGGGACTGATTCTGTACTGAGCTGAGCTGAGTGCTGGTGGCACATCACTGCTCAGTCATGTACTGGGACTGTACTTTTTTATCCTGCATCAGTCCTTGAGTTCTAAAAAAACATTTTGATTTGGTGCTACTGAAGTCTGTCCCCTGTTATGAAAACTGGTGGCATCAAAGTGAAAAAGAAGTCTGACTTGGGGAACATCTCCCATCCAAATTCTGCTCATTTGTTTTCCCTTCTGCCTTTGGGCTGAAATTACTGCGCTGAATGTGATAAAACCTGATTTAAAGTTTCAGCCCTAGATTGACTGCCAGGTTTTGCAACGTGTCAGCTGTGCCCCCATTCTGGCACTGAACTATCTGGAATGTGTTACTTGGAGAAGTGTCAAAGCACACAGGTGACCGACCACGTCTGGATGCTTCATGCGAAGTCTGTCTCCCTTGTGCTGGTGCAGCTGTACACCCAGCAGACCCTCTTTCTTTCCCCTGCTTTCTTTTCCCTCCAAGCTTTCCTGGTAGCAGGAGCAGAAGAACAGGCTGCTGCCAAGCCAGATGTGTTTCTGGACATAGCCACGCTGTGTTCGGTGCGCGCCAAGTGCCGCTGCTGCGAGGGGGGTGCGGCCAGCGCAGCCTCCGCAGGCTCCGTCACACACAGGAGCCCCGGCTGCTCTCGCTCGCTCCGGCTGCAGGGGCCGACCTGGAGCAGTGATAAGCGTTCTTTGGGGGTTTATATTTTGCTATTCCTCTGCCTGTGAAACATCTGTAGGCAATTAAACCCGTATTTCAGCCTCTCTTGAGCAGCAAGTTGACACATATGGAATAACATGTGCTACATACAACCAGCTGCAGTTCCTGTAACAGATGCTAAGTCCAGCGTGTGCCATTCCCTGTGACTTGCAGGCCACCTGCAAGTCTCTCCCCGCCACACATGGCAGAGCCCCAGGGAGCCTCTCAAGCTTGTGGGCATGCATGCAGAGCTCCACCTTCCCCCCTTCCTGGGACTGAGATCCTGGGCTGGCTCCTCCTCCTTCAAAGTTTGTGCTGGTCCCACTCTTGGGATGCTCAAATGTACATTTTCCTCAGGTAGGCTTGACCAAGCCATTGGCTGCTTTCACACCCATTTGAGGAAATCTGGTCTGTTCCCTCGACTCTCCTCTCTCCTACCAACTCCTTCCCTTGCCAAGTTGCATGCGTTTATCATGCATGCATCAGCCACAAATACAAATTTGGTCTCATTGATTTTCTGACCTGGAGAAGTACATGAAGCACAGGTAAGTTCACAGCTTTGAGATGCTATATTTAAGCTACATTTTTACTAAAGCCAGAATCACTTTGGTGGATTTACCTGTGTGGTCTCCTCTATTCTGTACACTCTACCTTGAAACTGCGATGATAGTGTAGCGTCTAAAAACTAGAGATTTTTCCTCTTGGTTTGGTCTTCTCTGAATCCTTTTAACATTGCTGAGTTTGCTTATCCTTTTCCCTGCCTTTCAAGGACTGTTTGCCCTCAGGAGTGTTTTAACATATGAAGGCTGGGGCTGGATTAACTGTTGTCATTTACTTTGTTTAGTGGGTTTGTGCCGCTGCAAAGCAGCTGGGTTGGTCCTGTCTTAATGTACTCAGGGAAATGGTGACTCAGGCCCATGTTCCAAGCCTGTGTGTGAACTGCTGGGCAGGAAAATGGAAAAGGCTGGAGAAGGAACTGAAATAATTTGAATTGTGCTGGTTTTAGACTTGGGAAATACGCAATTGATAGCACTTGTAAATGTGTTTCCATTGCAGTTGGTTACTAATGTGAGGTGACCTGATGGGCACAAGCTTGTCATAGGGAAGTCAGAGAAAACTGCACATGCAATAGGAAGCTGCTGGATAAGGAAGCATCTCCAGAAGTGTCTGGCAACACTGGTTGTCCCACCCTCTGGCAAGGGTGAGTGTTTTTTCCCAGGCCAGTCAGTGGCAGAGCTGCCAGAAGCTGGAGCTGCACCCACAGCCAGCTGCTTCACTTGGGCTGGCAACGCATGGCACAGGGACAGGAAATCTATAGTGAAATATATCTAGGGTAGGACACTGTCTGTGTGTGCCACTATTGACCTGGCACTCCCAAGTGCCATGGTTGTGAGGCTGCCTACCCCAGTCCCCAGGGTGCAGCTGCTCAGCTGAAGTGAGAGCCTCCACAGGGCAGTGAAAGTGTATTTTTCTCTAGTCTGTTATCCTTGAAACACACAACTGCCTTTAATTAGTGGTATATTCAGTTGTTTCAATTAGTTTTCACTCCATCACTCAAGTCTTGAGGCAGGTTATAGTGGTAGGTACAGTGATCTGCTGGTGCTGAGGGAGCTGGTAACTAGAGGAGTGGGAATGTGCACATTACCCCTGCACACACCACGTGAGGCACAAGGCAGAAAAAAGTAACTGACTCCCTCACTGCAGCCAGCAGATCTGGCTGCAGCTGCAGTTTCTTGTCTGTCCACTATTACTTCTTGGAAACAGCAATGCCAAATTACACTCAGAATGAAAATCCTTTCACCTGCCAAGGAAGAATTACATTTCTGTGCCTGCCCTGCAGAGTTTGGAGGGCTGGCTTGTGTCTGTTGCTAGTACCAGCACGCCACCATCAACAAGAGCTGAAAAGAGAAAGTCACTGAATCCCCTTTTCTCAAAGGGAAAGAATCAATTGGGTTCTTCCACTAGAGCTGGCAGAGGCATACTGCTGAGCAGCAAGATGATTAAAAACACCAAAACAAAACCACAAAAAAAACCATAGGAACTTCAGCAGCATTAGCAGTCAAAGCTTTGTTTTAAAAAAATCACCATTAAAAAACCCACAAAAAACAAACAAACCAAACAAATGAAAAAAAAACCAAACCAAAAAAAAAAAACCACAAAAAAAACAAACAAAAAACCCCAAACAAACAACACAAAAACCCATCAAAAATGAAAAGACCCCAAGACTTTTTAGTTTGAACTCTAAGTCCATAATGACAAAGACCAACACCAAAGTACATGAGACTGACTTTGTCAGTTTGTTTTATTACTGGGCACAGCACCGTACCATTTCATATGCATACAAGCCACAGTAATACAAATAGTCCCTAGCCTTTTTTATAATTAAAAAAACACATGGCATTTGGGAGGAGCCAGCAGTCCCAGGGTTCAGCTCTCAAGAGCCATTTTGCTGCAGTTGCAGTAGCAGCAGTTTTCTCACAGAATACTGTGGGTTTTCATGCTGATAATATGTGAAGCTGAAAAGTCTGAGCTTGCAGCAGTGCCTCTGGTTAGCATGATCAAGGCAGGCTTTTCAGCAGCCCACGGGCTTACAAGTATGCTCACTCATGGTGCTCTGCAGTCAAGTGGAAGTGTACCAGACAGACACCCCTGTATGGACCTAGAACCCTCAAATGCTTCCGCAGAAACCCACATCATCCTGAAGCAGCAGAGCTCTGTCCAGTACAGGGCTAGTTAAAACTCTCCTGCATCCTGACAGCTGTCCAACAGGCAGCACAGGCTTCCCACGCAGGCAGGGCCTTTTCTTACAGAGTCAGTTACATCTGAGGCAGCACAAGGACAGTCAAGCTTGGAAAAAAGCTTGTCATTAAAGCAGGCTTAGCTCCTCAGAGAACAGATTTAAAACTAGAAGGCACAAATGCAAGGTTGAGTGTGGGCTGCACACCACTGTGGCATGTGAGCAGTTTAGATACCCCTCCTAAGAGGAAATACATCATATAATAAATACAGTATGACATTTTAGAAAATAAGTGCATTACTGTGATCCTTCACAACATAAGGAAGTAGGATCCACAAGAGCATAAAGAGGCCTGTTCACCTTATATTGCACAAATGTTCTAAAATTTAGTGTCAGGTCATTGTATTGGAGGTGGGACAAGGCAGGGGAAAAAAATAATGGTTTTATTTGGCAGAATCTGCCGAAGTCTCCACCACGACACAAACAGCTTTTTGCCAATCTGAGGTAGAATTACATATATACTGCTTAAACCCAGTCAAGTCCTGCTCAACTAGTCTTCAAAGAACAAAAAGAAATAAAAAAGAGAAGTGCACAGAATAGATGAGCCTCTTTCTCTACAGCAAATGACTGCCTCAGGTTTGACTCCCAGAAGCAAGTCCTACAGAGCAGAGTTCCTGTGAAGATCCCAGCTCCCCAGCTGGAAAGCAGTGATGGGCATCGTGATGCTACAGATAAGGAGTGTAACAAGTACTAATTGCAAGTCCTATAGCAAGCATTTCACTCTCCACTTCTCCTTCCCCAACTACTTGCTAATTCTCCCTTTATTCACTCAGTCCAGTATATTTTACCAGAGTTAAGACTGTCCCCACTGCTTTCTTCTCCCTTATGTCCCTTCTATTGAACCCTGCAAAAAAAAAAAATCCTATTTCAACCCTTAGACTTCTGAGGGACACTTGCAGTTTCTTCTAGAGACTCCTCTGTGTAGTATAGACACGGAAGGATGGAAATAAGAGCCTCTTCGATGGAGAAGAGATGTTTATCTTCTGCTTGAGGACAGAAGTAGCGCATGAAGTCTGCCAGTCTCAGCAAGTACTCAATGTTATGACCAGCACAACCACTTGAGACAATTATTTGAGCTGCAATGTCTTCTTCAGATGCTGGGCCAAGGTAAGAAGGGTTCTGGGGTGTTGCAATGTAAACAAGAGCCAGGATGGGTTCCTCTGCATCTTTCTCCTGAGGGTGGAACTTCACCAGCTTGGTGTCATAGCCACCCAGGACAGCTTCTCGCATGTTGAGATACTCGAGCGATGCAGCAATTTGTTCCCCACGGACTTCATAGGCTACACCCCACGTGCACGCCTAAAGGTGAAAGAGCAGGCTGGTTACGGGATGCTGTAACTGCAGCGGCCTGTCCAGCCGCCCGCCAGTGTTGCAAACCGAGGCTCCCTTACTCCGGGGGGTCTCCGCACAAGCGGTAAGAGGGCAGAGGAGGGTAACACACCCACCGCACAACCCTCCCACATTCCCGGCGGGGCTCAAGAGCACTCGGCTGCCGTCACACCTTTCCAGGTGGTGACGCGGGCATCCCCCGCCCAGGCCATCTCCCAGCGCCCCCGGTACTCACCCCGCAGTCCTCCAGCAGCGTCACCACCCGGCCGGGCTGTGGGCACAGAAAGGACAGCGCCGTCAGAGCCCAGCCGCCACACCGGCGCCCCGCGGCCCCCCCGCCGCCGCCTGCCCCCCTTACCGTCTTCTCGCTGCCGCGGTGGAAGGTGTCCCCCTGCCAGAAGCGGCGGCTGTACCCGCGGATGAAGCCCACCTTACGCGACGTGAACTCGAAGCCCGGCCTCCACACCAGCGAGCCGTACCCGAAGATCCACAGCGGCGCCGCCAGCTCCGCGCCCTCCGCCTGCCCCGAGGGCGAGGAGGAGGAGAGGAGCGGGCGTGGCGGCGGCTCCGGGCGCTCCTCGGGGCGCTGCGGGTCGCGCTTCATGTCGGGGCTGCGATGCGGGCGGTGGGGCGGCTCGGCCGCCGCGGCGCTTTAAAGGCGGCCCGGGCCGCC